>VYXH01004733.1:46152-89412 GCA_013397275.1 Burhinus bistriatus
CGGTTCCTCACCCGGGTCTGAGAGAGGGTCCCACTTTCTCACCTGGGACCGAGTCCAGTCTGAGGGGGGTCCCGGTTCCTCACCTGGGGACAGGCCCTAGGTCTGAGAGGGGGTCTCGGTTCCTCACCCGGGTCTGAGAGAGGGTCCCACTTTCTCACCTGGGACCGAGTCCAGTCTGAGGGGGGTCCCGGTTCCTCACCTGGGGACAGGCCCTAGGTCTGAGAGGGGGTCTCGGTTCCTCACCCGGGTCTGAGAGAGGGTCCCACTTTCTCACCTGGGACCGAGTCCAGTCTGAGGGGGGTCCCGGTTCCTCACCTGGGGACAGGCCCTAGGTCTGAGAGGGGGTCTCGGTTCCTCACCCGGGTCTGAGAGAGGGTCCCACTTTCTCACCTGGGACCGAGTCCAGTCTGAGGGGGGTCCCGGTTCCTCACCTGGGGACAGGCCCTAGGTCTGAGAGGGGGTCTCGGTTCCTCACCCGGGTCTGAGAGAGGGTCCCACTTTCTCACCTGGGACCGAGTCCAGTCTGAGGGGGGTCCCGGTTCCTCACCTGGGGACAGGCCCTAGGTCTGAGAGGGGGTCTCGGTTCCTCACCCGGGTCTGAGAGAGGGTCCCACTTTCTCACCTGGGACCGAGTCCAGTCTGAGGGGGGTCCCGGTTCCTCACCTGGGGACAGGCCTGGGTCTGGGCAGGGGGAGCGGTCCTGGTTCCCCACCCCAGTACAGGCTCAGATTGGGGCAGAGGTCCCAGCCTTGCACCCCCCCGCATAAGGAGCGCTTCCTTGAGGGCCCTGTGGAGTATCCCTCGCTCCCTCAGGTGCGGAGGGCAGGCTCCTGGCCCGGCCGATGGCCGGTAAAGCCCCAGTAAAGCCCCCGTATCTGCGCTGCGGGGGCGTGCGGGCACGGAGCGTGCAGAGACCTGGCCGGAGCTGCCGGACTTGGTGTCACTAATGTTGTTCCTGTTACACTCCGGTTGTCGTAGGTGCAAATCGCTGCACTTCCAAATCCTCCCTGGCTTCTGATGTCTCTGCAAAGCCCATCAGCAGAAATTCACGGCATAACGAACGCGCTTTCCGAACATCAGATGCCTTTTCTGGTTTAGGTGTAGGGATGTCAGGGCTTTTCTGTATGGTTCTTGTCTCACCTGCTTGTGTCAACATTTTTGTTTTTCTTTTAACTGTCGAAAGGAAATTTACGATCTTGGTTGTGGCCGAACCTTCGCAGGAATGGGAACAAGAGAGCCTACAGTTGGATTTGCAGTAAAATGTTTCCTTTTATTCCTCCATGTCAGGATAGGGTAAATATTTGTTTTGAATTGGTGCTGCTGCTGGTCAGATGTAAAAGAAAGGCATGCTGCTTCTGTCAGCTCCTGCTTGGGCAGGCATGAGGCCGAAGGTTTGTCCGTACTAAACTGTTTGTTGATGTTTCATAGAGGATGCTGTTAGAGTTAGTTGAGAGCAGAGTGAGGACAATGTAGAGATGTTTGCGGTCGCTGGAGTTGTCTTGTTTCTTGCACCTCTGTCGTGCAGCTCAATACCCCGGGGTTTTTTGCCTTTTGGTGGTCAGCCCTTGGCTGCCACTCAAGAGCGGGGTATTCTTGAGAGTTCTTGAAGTCTGCAATTACAGATTGTCCTGCAATTTGCTCTTACGTTTAGCATTCACCTTCCGCAAGATAAGTCGGAATCCTAATTCAGTTTCTGCCAAATCTGAGTGTTCTTAACCCAGGTTTTGCAGATGGAAACCCATCTTATTTTCAAGAATCTGGTATTGAGAAAAGGGCCCAAGATGAATAAGTTTTCTGAGGATTCTGGGTACTGAAGTGATGGAAACACTGACCAAATAGCTGAGTAAAATGTCTCCTTTGTAGACTTTTTCTTCTAAATTCCATGATTTCATCTGTATTTAAAATGCAGTGTAAAAGCAAAAAGGGGTTAAGCACAACTTTGCTGTTTGCTCTCATTTTCATTTGGCAACCAACACTTTGCTGTCAGTTTTAAAATGCGTTACTCAGTTTGTGGAAGCAGCCCAAAATTTCTGTTGCCTTTTCATTATTAGTAATTGTCTTTTTGCAATGTTTACTGTCTTGTCTGTTTTATTGTTAGTTACTGGTGTAGCAGAGGCAGAGAACTACTGTTCCACCATTTCTTGTGCATACACATGCTGTTTCTGAGCTTGCTTTCTGACTTGGTAATCTTCCACCTATTTATGCTGTTCGTCCATCTGAGATTTTTAAGTTATGATACATCTTTTTTGCCCAGGACAAAACAGAACATGACATTAACTCCTTCTTTCTCTATTGCCCTCACCATTCAGTTGGGAAAAAAAAACCCCAACCCCACAAAAAGAATTCCTTTGAAAAATAAATCACTTTGGTTTCAGAAGTGTTCCCCTGTTCTCAGGAGCAACAAAGTCCTGTCTTTCAGCTGGCAAATTCAAGAATGCATTTTAGCTTTTCTGGGAGACAGACCTCGCAAAGAGTCGTGGAGGTGGGTGGCCGATAGAAGCGCTGGAGCTGCTTAATTGTCTTGTGAGTGGGACCTTCATGTTTATAATCCAGAGATTTCTGCGAGTCCCATAGTAACAAAGTGGGTGAGAAGAGGAGGAGGTTTTTTTGTTTTGTTTTTTTTTTTTTTTCCTGTGTGACATTGACTCCTGTATTTTACTTGTCGTTCTGCTGCTTTTCTTTTTTTATGTGAAGCATGAAATTTTAGAACTGCACCGATTTCTGTGTTTTAAGGACAGGTTGTTTACCAGGGCCTCCTCTCAATTTCTTTTGTAACACAGCCCAGTGATGCTTGCTGCGTTGCATGTATTTACTCATACAAGGCTGTTACTGCCCTTTAAAATTGTAATTAACAAAACATTAACATGCAGAGTAACACACATCGTGCTGAGCTCTTCAAACACTAGAGAATGTAAGATATTAAAGAAAATTTTGGCATAGCTCATGACCTGCATTTTAAAGGTGGCTCTCGTTCAGTTGGAGATGTTCTCAGGTTTCCAGGGTTATTTTTTTTAATATATATTGTTAAAGTCACTTAGTTTTGAGGGATTTCAGCTGGAGCTGTCTTTGAGCTCCCTCTTATGGACCTTGCAGTCTTACTTTAAAAAAAAAAGACCCCCCCCAAACCCGTAACTCCTAAAACCTGCCAGCCGGCACTGGCTCCCAGCCCTGCCTGCCTGGAGGGCTGTGCTGATGTTGATGTTACTGGAGTGAAAACAGGGAAGAAAAACCAGGTTAATGGTGAAGTTTGGAAACATTCTGCAAAATTCTGGCACTACTTCTCCAGTCTTTTCCTGCACACAAATCCCCCGTGCAGGCAACTTGCAGAAGGTGTCTCAGTGAGGTACTGCTAACAGCACTTCTCAAAAGAGGATCTTTAGTAATAACCTGTATTCCTCAGCGACACAAAAGTTATTTTCTGTGTTCCCGAGTACATAATTCAGTGCTTTGTCAATCTGTATGATGGTGCTGTGACAGGGTTTGTTTGCCTATTTTTAGGTGTTATCAAAAGTTGTGTGTGCCTGCGTTGCTTCTTTGAATTCTTTAAAACTACGTGAAGTAAAAAGTCAGTGTTTATATTTTAAACCTGAATATTTTTAATACAAAGATCCTGGTTTAGTTTAATTTTTTCAAGTGGAATATATTGTAATGGCATAGCTATCCATCGATGGCCACTTGACTGAAGTGAAATTAAATAAAAATCAAGTAAAAATCCCATAGTTTGTATTCATGTGCGTGTAAAACACATACACAGGCACACACCTCCCTGTAACAAAATTTGTAGTTATGTATGAGACAGTTACTCATTTACTTGTTCCTACTGGCTGTGGAAGTGATCAAAATGTCTCTTTGTACACTCACAGATCATCGTTTGATGTAGATAGTACGCAAAACAATATTTAAAAGCTTAGTTAAATCAGGAATGCTAACCTGTGTTTTTAAAAATGAGAAACGCTAATGATGATGACACAGTGTTGCAATGTTTCCTGATGTCTCCAGCGTGTTTTTATTAGAAAATTTGATAAAAAAGAAATTCCTGACTACGTAATAGTATTTTTGAATGTCTGAAAGGTATTAAAGAAATGCATCAAAATCAGGACTGAGCCCTCCAAGCACGGAGATTAATGCTTTCAGCTGGAAGTAGTTCTGGTCAATTTAATAGTATCATGAGTTTCTCTCAAAATAGAAGTGTTAATCTTGACTTCAAGCTGTAGATGGTGTTTTTCTTCTTTGTTACTTTCCCCAACACAGGGTTTCGACCCTGAATTTGCACATTTCCAGGCCAAGAAATAGGTCGCTTAAGCTTTGTCCGTGATCTTCCTCTAACTTCTCTGATGAAGCAGGATGCAGCACCAAGTCAGTTGGTTTCTGTACCACCAAATAATGCTCCCCGCATCGCAGCATCTGTACCACCGGCTGTGGTCGTCATCCTTCTTTAGACACACACACAGGCTGGGCGAGTAACTGCATTGAACCTGCTGAAATAATGGTGTGGTGGCATTAATTCTTTGAAAGAATTACTGTGAATCGGAGAGTGAAAAATGCAGAGGTGAGCTACCCGCAGGGGCACAAAGAATCTCTGTTCTCGTGCAACGCTCGGCTTTCCTTAACTCGTCTGAGCTGTCCAAGGTAAACACGCGAGTCGGCGTCTGATATGCCATGCTGGAGAACTCACATACTTCACTTAGCAGTGTAAAGTTTCTTCTGGTAAACCCAGTCAGGTTTTTGTTGTGGGGGTTTTTTTTGGTGTTTTTTTTTTTTTTTTTTTAAGGAGACAATGACTTTTTTATGATTACTCCATCGTTACCATGCGTTACAACTGCTTGCTTCAGCTCTCAGGCAAAGTCTTTTCCTGTGCAGTGGCCGAGTCCATCTGTTTTAATGATGTAGCGAAGCTATGAAGGCTCTGTAGGCACGTGAAACTGTGATTGTACAACTGCTGTATTTCAGTGTATTAATTGTAGTTCGCAGGATGAACATGTGAAACTCAACTCGGTGTATTGCGCTTCAAAGTTTTCTTTAGCTTCAGCAGTGGAGAGCATTTGCAGTAATTTGCATTTATAGAAGCTACTCATTTAGTAAGAGAATACGTTCTCAAGGTTATGTACAGTCAGCTCTTCCAACTCTTTGAGGGTGATTTGGGGTTTTCCCTCAAAGTGAATTACTGAGCTGCAAAGCTGTTCTTGCAGAGGTGAGCTTTGTCTGTAGTTAAGATCCTGAAAAGTTCTAGGTCTAGATACTGATTTTCTTGGTCTTGTATTTACAAACTGCAGTATGTAGTTTTGATGACTTGGAGTTATAGTTGTGAATACAGGAGCTACAAACCTGTAGAAGTTACAGACATGGCAAAAACATCGGACAACAGGAGGAGTTGATGCTGTGTTAATCTGAATTATGTGTTGGCATCAGCAGAAGGGCAGAGGTAAACGAGCATTCTCTGCGTAAGTGAAGCATTGGACCACAAAACAGTATAACAGGAATCGTTCCTTAAACTATTTTTCAAGAATACGTTGTACTGAAAAATTATTTTCGTCGCCATGTGGCCTGTGCACAAACTCTCTTCAGTACGTGTTAGATGAAACAGAAAAGAGCTGTTCTTTACATAGCGCAAAAAAAAAAAAAGGAGGGGGGGAAACCCGTAAGCCCTGGAAAGCCCATAATGTGATTGTGTAAGGACAGGGTGTTGAGAAACCTGACTACAGTTAAAAATGGTTTTCAGTCAGATGACTTTTTGATTTTTTTTTTTTTTTTAACCGTGTAAACTACGTTTTTATTTTTCTAACCAGCTTAGATTACATGTGCTGATTTGGAAACATTCATTTTAATCTGCTGTTCATCAAACCACCACTTCTAGCACTAACCATTTATTTTCAGTTTTATAATCAATCTATTGATGTCATTGATTTTAGTTATGAAGCATTTACCGTACCTTATCACGATCAAGACCCTGATTCTTTGCTGAGGCAGCAGCATGGTGCACGTTTAAGCTCGTGTATTCTTTCACTCCTGCGGCTGCCGTGTTAGCACAAGCTCCGGCATGGCCGGATTGGGTTGCATCAGGGGTTGACCACATTAAACCAGTGGGTTTGGGGTTTCTTTGAGGTGAGCTTTAGCCCTGGCAGTTTCCCGCTCTGCCTAGGCACGTAAGCTGCTCTGTAAGAAATTATCGAGTATTTCTAGACACTTTCATTGTCGTGGTAATAAAATACTAATTTGGCAAAAAGTAGACATCTTCTCAGAAATGATCAATAGGGATTTAAACAAAATGTCTTAAAGGCTAAATATTTGTCTTTGGTTTCTGTTATCTATCTCTAATTGCAAAGGAGAGTTTTCTTGGGATGCATTACAATCTCCCCTCCAGCATCGATCAGTCTCTAATGGTATGTTCCACGCTCACATCAATATTTTTGTACCTAATGTAGGATCTGAAACTCAAGTATACTTCAGGGCACTTTTCAGCAAATGTAATACTGGGTCTTAAAAAAAAAAAAAGGCGCTTTTCTTTTTTAAAATAACATTTCTGTTTGCGATGGCTGGAATTTTACCCCGGTGTTTTTGTAGATGTGCTGGAGTAGCTGTTGCTTTGTAGTCGAGGTTACACGATAGCTGACAGGATTGGAGTAAGTGGGTGAAAAGAAACAGTCAAAATCTGGTAGATTTTTTGTGAACATGAGCTTGCAGCAGTGTTCACTTCATGACAGTGACTGGTTGCGACCTTGCTGCTGCTTCCCTTTTTTTCTTTTGGTCTAAACTACTTGCATTTTGATAAACAAATGCAGTCCCAAGGGCTTCGGTGTAAACTTGAGGTGGTAGCCAAACTTGTGAGTCTTTATTAAGTCATTAGCTAAGATCAGCGTATCTGATAGTGCGTAGGAGTTAATATTTAAAGTGTTGCTTTAATTTGTTTTAAATGGTTTGCATAGCATGCTTAGTGCTGTGTAAGTGATATCCAGGAATAAGATTTCTGTCAAGGTCTCCACTGGTACTTGTCGAGCCAAACGAGCATTGCAAAAGTGCGTATTTGTCAGCCAGGGATGTTTTTGTATGATCTCATTGGTAGTTTATAAATTATAAAGTTGTAACTGAGTGTTGATAATAGTCTTGTTTTGCAAATTATTTCTTGGGAACTGAAAATTCTTACCCTTGTACCAGAACAATCCTTTGCAATAAAACAACACCACACACCCACGAAAAATGGGTCTTAAATAATGAAGTAGAGGAGAATGAAATGATGTGTTCTGGCTTGAGGCTTCAGTAATAATTCTGCAGCACTTCATGATCTTTCTCTAAAAGTCTGTATTTTACAGGCAGATTTTCTCAATGTGTATTTTACTTTCTTGCCTGCTTGGTCTATCACTTTTCTTGATGACTGGGAAAATATCCTCTGTGATATCCCTTCTGGGCTACTCGCTCGTGTTTTTTAGTGTGGTCACTTATCACTACGTAGTAGTAAGATGTGTTAATGGCAGACTGCAGTTCTGTTAGATGTATTTTCAGTTGATTTTGATACCCAGCTATTACTGTTTATGTTAATATTATTTTCCTTGGACAGCCGAGGTCTCAAAGGGGAGGGAATTTGAGTTGATTTTCCAAAATATATGTATTTTCAGGCAGATGGTTATAGTTCTCAACTCAGAGAGCATATCAGTTATTTGTGACCTGCCTTTCTGTACATCGGTGCCTCTTTAGACCTGTGGTGGAAGCAGCATCTTGTAGCGATGTGAAGCTGTGCAGAAAATTTTTCCAGCTCTGGAGTCCTTAAGTGGTGTTTCAACATCCATAAACTGGATTGAGGGGAAAAAAACCCCCTCAGTAGCAAAAAGGAAGGCAGCGATTGTTTAATATACTGTCTTTCCACCTTTTTCTTTCCTTGCAAAGTCTTAGGTAGATTGTGTTCATGGCATCCATTCAGCAGCCACCAGTTACTGGAGTGGTGTTACTGGGTTTCTCCTTGTTGCGTCTGTAAATGCAATGGACAAGGATTGTCCTTCTTGCAGTCACAATTCCACAAGGCCCTGTTCCCTCTCGCCACCTCTGTGGCGTTTCTCCGCTAGTGAGGGAAGAGCAAAAATAATATCTTAAATATTGCACAAGTTTCCACCAGCCTACTCAGATTCAAATGTCTTATTGACCTTCTCATTGTAATTAGATTTTTCTCTTGTGTGGTGAAATGATTATATTGTACGAACCTTTTGCATTCGAAGAATTTTGACTCTAATGGCAGATATTTTTAATACCTGGAGAATCGTCTGATGCCTCGCCTTAAGAGCTGCGAACAGTTCCTTGTGCTGTAATAGGAGGGCTTAAGGTTGAGCTGCGGTGGGAGGAATCGCTGGAGGGAAGAACACGCTGCAAAGGCCGTGGTGGTTTTGGGGACTGGTGAAGTGTTTGTTATCTTGGTATTGTGGACTGAAGGTCATCGTGAAATGGCTTTCTCTGCGTGTGAACCAAGGTGAGCCTTGGCAGGAGCCAAAAAGCACGATGATTCTGTACCAGTCGGTTTTTAACTGAACCAGCAGTGCTTGCGGCTACAGAGTTAGGTGCTCTCCTCATCGCTGATGAACTCCAGAGGGTGCAAACATGCCCTGCTTGTCTCCTAATTTACGAAACTTGTAGGGTTACATAACTGAATTTTCATTCTTTAGCTAAAAATAAAAAATGGAACATAAAAGCTATTTTTATCTTGCTTAATGAGGGCATCTCTGCTTTTATTTCATCTTTTCGGAGAATTTCAATAGAAGGAATGCAGATGGTTTAGGAACTTTTTCTTTCAGACTGGACATTCATTCTCTGTCATTCCCCTAAATGTTGTCCATCAGCCAGCAAAAAGATACGTTGGCCTGCTCAGTATAAGTATTTTCTTTAAAAGTACATTGTTAGCTAATAATGACCATGAAAAGAAATAGATTTTGAGAGCACTGCATTAGATTTAAGTATAGCAAAAAGAATTCCTTGCCTTCTGGATATCAAATAATCAATGAGCTTCAAGTATGACTCCTCTGTGATGTATTACATTGGATTATCAGCAACATACACGCCCTTCTCATTTTGAAACCCTTTCAGAAAAGAAGGGTGGCATTTGCAGAACTGACACGGGATCTGGTTTGTTTTTAAAGCAGTGCAAATCAGGTTTGGTTCATATTGTAGCTTAGCTTGGCGCTCTGCCCGGTGATAGAGCAGAACTCTGAAGAATAGTCACTATTTTAAGTCTCTAGTTGTGCTGTATCCTGTTTTTACTTGCTACTCAGTTGTGACTGTTAAGTTTTAAACAGTAAACCTTTGTTCACCAGAAATAGCAAAGTGTTTTTAAACACAGAATGACGGCCTGTGTATTAAATTTTAGTATTTTTTACTTATTATTATTACTTTATTTATTCAAATTCTGCGAGGTGTGTTCTTACCGATTCTTTGCCCGCAAATCTTATTTTTTGGAGAAAGTTAAATGCAGCTAATGTATAAAGTGCCACTGTTCAAAGTTCTGCTGGTGTAAACCAGAAATAAATAATAATAAAAAAAATAGTGCAGCATTAAATGCTACTACCTTCTTCCCTCTCCCCTCCTTCTTTCTCCACCAAAGTTAAAGGTTCTGGTTTGTTCTCTTTGGGTTCACAAGAAAAAGGGTTTTTGATTTGGAGTGTAATGCGGATTTGGGGTAGGTTATAAATAGTAAGTGTACGTTAGGGGGTGAGATCTTTTCACTTTCACATGAATTCTAGAAGACATCTGGGGTAGAGGTCCGAACGTGTGTGTAATTTTTATAACCCCATTTCCTCACAATTTTATAGCTGAGGCAATCTGGGGAGTTGGTTGCGGCTCCTGAAGGGGAATCTAATGGTGCCTTGGAATTTGTAGATGACTCATAACAGGACAAAACAATCCAGTTAAGTGATCTGAGGTCTTAAATAATCTGTTCAACAGGAAGGTGAAGAAAACATCATGAACTCATGAGTAATAATTGGCTCTCTTGGAGTGCTAAAAGTGCAGTGATCGCTAGTTGGCAGGGATTCAGACGATCCCTCTTTAAGCTTTGCGGATCAATATATATCTCAGCTCTTATGAATGAAATTTATTTGACTGGACCATAATGCTTTTAGCAAAGCACTATTACAGTTACCAGTTGGGAGAAGTTTATTTTAAGTTGGTTTATAGCAGTGACGCTTTGTGCCTCAGCTGTGTGGGCTAGGGCTGCGTCTGATCTTTTCGGGTTTGCTTTTTCTCCTGTTCCCTGCTCTTCGCTATATGAATCAGCCAGGTGACCAAGACGGTTTTTCGATGAGGAAGAACCTACAATAACGGCTGCACCTCGAAACAGAGGGAAAGCGATCTTTGCCTTTGCAGTTCTTTGCTTCATGGACATGCTAGCTGCAAAAATTACCTGGTTTTGGATAGTCCTGAAAATAAACTGATAGGAATACCTTCTTCAAACAACTAGCATTGTCATAGATACTGGTGATAAGAGCTTATTCCGTCATCTCCTTTCTCCTGTTCAAAGCACAGAATCATTCAGGACTGCCTTAATTTTCTAGAGGCTTTTATGCAGCCGCAAGGGGCCCACGCGGGTGTTCCAGCACATGCGCACCCTTGGAGACCTCGTGGTTGTACTGGTAAGCAACTGGAACTGCAGCATGTATGTAGTACTGTCAGGTAACCTTTAAGCGTAATCAGGTTTATAAAATCTGAAGTTAGTTATCTTGCTGTCCCCTTTCCTTTGACTGGCAGTTTTCATTAATGATGAAAAACCCTTCTTCCGATTCCCAGTTTGTTTTTTCATGGTATCTTCCTTTCAAGCTCTGGCTCCGAGAGACAGAAAAGGAGGATTCCGCTTCCCCTTCCCTCCGCGCAGACCCCGGCACTGAGTTCGTGTGAGCTGGGACGCTGACAGGCTGCAGCAGAATCCCTTTGGTTCTGGTCCTTGAGTATGTCACCTCCCGTTTTGTTGTTAATTTCTGAAGCCTTTGAGAAAATTTGAGTGTATTAGTGCATTGGGACAACCCTCAGTCCTTGAGCAGTATATTTGGTAGCTATCCAGTGGTCAAAATCAAGTGCAGTGCTGGCCTTGTTTGCAGCTCCGCTATGAGTAAAGAGTTGGTTGTGAAGCGTTTCAGCATGGCAGAAACCAAGCTGTTGCTCTTTTGTGGCTGCTAAATGCCAATATATTACAACAGATTCCTGCCTTCCAAAAAAAAAAAGAAAAAAAAAAAGGAAGGAAAAATGCATTTTTTTCCTTTTCTTGAATTTTTACTCTTAATGACTGTGTTTGGCTGGCCTGTAGAATTTTTCTGTTTGTGTCCTGATGTGTCCATGTGATAATGGAACAAATACTTGAAAGTGACTTAAATGACAGTTAGGGTGATGGAAGAGTAAACAATGATGTAGCAGTTCTAAAAGCATGGGTTCAAATCCAGTTCATACCATATGTCTGGATTTTTTCGTGGTAATTTTCACTTAGTTTGTAGTAGACATTTGGCTTCCTGTTTTGGCGTGGTAGTACTTTTCTCTGCAATATCTATTGCGCTAGGATGCTAATAGCATTAGAAGGCCAAATGCGATTGGCAGAGGCAACAAGGGAAACTTTTGGTCGGGTTGTCCGCACTTGTCTGTTTCTAGCCAGTGTTAGAATCTTCACTTTTATGAAAATAAAAACATACGAAAATTCATAAAAAAAAACCCAACATTGCAAAACATTTTGTTGCAAAGCTGAGGATGGAATATTTTAAATCCCAAGTGACCCAGACAGAGCAGCTGCTATCACTGCGGATTATACCTTTCCTCTAAACTTCAGGCTTCATTTCCTTTACCAGTCTTCCTGGGAGGAACAGCTGTGCCTTTGGATCCACTGCTGCTGTTGGATCAGTACTTGAAACTGCAGGAAATAAGTTACTTTAGAAATCTGGCTTGATGGCGTTTCTTCCTGATTGTGACAGCCCAAATGAGAGAGAAATGCAAGCGATTGTCTTTTCTTTTTCTTTGATAAATTAGTCTGTGTAGTCTGTCTCCATTAGCCAGGAGGAGTTGTGAAGAAGCTAGCTATGCTTTTTCTGTTCTGGCGTTACTCTGTGTGCCGTGTTCGCTCTCCGTTGTTGCCTGGAATGGTTGATTATTCAGAAATAAAAGAACCGTGTCACTTGCTTTGCAGCAGGCACATTTAAATGTGTTCTGATTTTGAGAGGAACACAGTTTTCAGAGTTCCCTCTCTATATCTATGGCGTGCATTAGCTTTAAGGCGCTGATAGCAGACTGCATACTTCTGTGTAATTCTAGATATTTTTTATCTAGCTCTGTGGTCAGGCCTTTTTCTGGAGAATCAGTGTCTTTGATAGAAGAACTTGAACTGTAGTTTCCTGATACTGCACCTTTTTCTTTATATTAGGTAGAGTAGCATTAGGTGCTCTGAAAGACAATTTAAAAGAAGTGGGTTTAGATCATAAGGTTTATGTCCCCTGACCATCAAGACATTCTTTGGATTGAAAAGACACATCTATGGTATCCACGCTTCTGCGGGTGCATGCTCAGATGAAGGGGAAAGTATTGATGTTATTAGATTTCATCGTCTAATTTTTAATTACTTGGAAAATGAAAGGGCTACAATTGCAAATAGACATCTGTATCTTCTTTAGCCACCTATTCAGCCGTTAGATAACATGCATAGGTGGATTTTAATCTCTAACATCTAAATAATGGAAGTCTTTTTAATTATTTGCAATAAATTGTCAAAAACCTGATAGCACTATAAAAATGGTCAGTATTATCAGTTGTACTCAAACTGTAAAAGCATTATATAGATTAAAAACTGAAGCATTCCAAAACTCTTTCCAATCTTCATTCATCTTCTGCGTGAGCAGTGTGATAGTCTCTAATTACTTAATCATAGAGTCCCTTCTCCCTTAGTGAGGCTGAGACCCCTGCCTCTTTCAGCACAAAAATAGATAATGGGGGCTTACTGGGAGGCTGTTACATATCTTGATTTATCCCCATTGTTCAGTGTATAGCTCTGGGCCTTGGAGTGCACCGTCAAACTTTGGTTTGCTGATAGGATAATTAAATCCCCAGGGAAGTGCTCCGCGCCTTACACTGTTAAGGAGTCTGAGTAGTTCAAAAACAACTTAATCTTTACAGTATTCTTCTGGTGTGATTATTCTCATTTTATGGGAGGATAACTAAGATGCAAGCAGTAAAATAGAAGAAATTGATGCTTTGAATGTCCAATTTGATACACTTGGTACCCAGGCGCACAGCAGGTCTTCAGTTTTTAAAGTTCTTTCTACACTCACAGCACGGGTCCATTTGACTCCAGGAGAAGTAGTACTTTAGACCCCAATTGGTAATTTTGACAGGCCCCCAATATTTTGTGTTGAGTAACCTGAAAAATAGCAGTTGCCTCTGAAAAAGGCCTCAATTGCTCGTGTAGCCTCCTGAGGAACTCTGGTGGCAGAGGGAAGACAGAAATGCCAGGCTGCTGTAACGCGAGGCCCCGTTCTCGTCGTTCATTTGACTCATTCTTTTCATACCTTCCAGCTTCCGTGAGAGTGAAGATGAGGTTTGCTGAGACATCAGCTTCAGCAGGCAGCCTTGAAACTTAATGTGAAATCGGACCACGCAGCTGAGTTAGTCTGGTAGCTGAATATTGGAAGAAATCGTCCTTTTGTTGGCTCCCGCTGTTCTCTCCTGTTTCCCTTCTACTATCAAAAATTCATCTGGTTGTGGGGTGAGCAAGTTAAGAGAAACCAAGCTAACCCACACAGTTTTTCTGCTGGTTCAGCTGCTTTAACCAGATTTCTTTCAGGTCATGAGAGTTCTGGTGCAAGGAGAGGGGCAAGGTTATTCAGCTTTCCTGGGAAAGAAAAGACAGCCAGAGCACTGGGACTGTTCTCCATGGTGTGATCTGCTTGGTTGTATTATAAAACTACATCCTCCGTTGCTCATGAAACTTTTTTCTGCTAATAACTTTCTCTGTCATCTCATTATTGATATTAATTTTAGGCTCTTGGCTTTAATGAGATTGTGTCTGGGTCTGTTGATGTAGAGAGGGACTGGCGGCTGAATACCTGCTATAATTAATGAAATTGTGGCTAACATTTAAATTTTCTTTTCCTTGGCTTACCAGGATTCTCTTTTATTGATTTGTGAATCCTTCCTCATTTCATTAAATAAATTCTAGACGGCTTTCATGGAGGGTGGTTGTAGTAAATGAGCAGTTATTTTGATGTATATTAATTTTAGAAATTGGTTGGGTAGCAAGTGCTGGCTTTTTAAAATTCAGATTCTAATACCAACTTTAGAATATTAACAGAAAAGGGTTATTTGAGGGGAAGGGAGGAGCTGGACTCTGTGGTCAGAGCAGTTAGTTAATTGTTGGATAGTTTTTGGCAACTTGGCCGTGGACATAAAGAACTTTTTAAATTTAGTATTTATATGGGTAATTAAGTGATTTTTAGCTAATGGCTGTATTGCCACTAAGTCTAAATGCAGTAGCTGTGAATCATTAAATTGATGTTAACGTATCTTTCTTTTTAAGACTGTATTTGCTTTTCTTATCAACATGAGGATTGTGAATGGGAAGAAATCTCCCTTTGAAGAAAACACTTCCACTGGGATTCCACTGAGTAACTGACTTGTCTTGAGGGTTTGTTTGACTTAGCGTTTAATTTCATGCTGGAGAAAGAAGCCAGATTAGTAGTTTGGGAGACTCCCTGCCTTCTGCTTGCTCACAGGAGAGGCAGTGTGTGCACGCTTGACTTGGAAAGTTTCTCTCTTGCTGCCCTGACTGTGTAACTTGAAAAGTCCAATTCTGAGGATAAAAGGGCACTTGGTCTCTACTGTCTATCTTTGGCTCTTCTGCAGAGAGGCCAAAAATAGTGATATAAGTGCCTTTTCATTGAGGCAGAGCTTTCTACTGAGACTTGGGCTGTGAGTTCGTTCCTAGGGAGAGATCAGAAAATAGCAGTGACATATTATTGAGGATGTCAAATCGATCCCAGCCAGTTTAAAAACTCTATAGTTTAAAAACTATACAGGCAACTGTATATTCTTTTCTGTGGTGGGCCCTGCCTCTGGTTGCTCTAGGAGAAAGCCTCCCTGAGAAATTTCAAACGTACCCAACTGGGAAACTTTGAACTGATTGGAACAACAGGATTTACCTATAATGCAGTCTCTAAAACTTCCAGATAATCCTTTAAACAGAATTTAATTTCCAATTAACCTTTAATAATACATTTCTAATTTTAATCTGCACTCGTTTCGCTGCTTATTAGTCTCAACATGCTAAAGAGAAAGCTTTCTAAAGTGAAAAGCTAAAATTTATAAGAAAGCTTGGTATGGAAACTGCAAACCGGCAAAAGAGCAGTTATCATGAAATCTTACTTCCTGTATTCATCAGATATCTTAGGGGTTTTTTATCAAACGGACACTCCACCCTTTTATTACGGTTATGGGAATCAAATTTTTATGTATTAAAAAGGGCATTTTAAAAGAAACGGTTATAATGGATTTTGATTCACTTAATTCCAGTGTGAAATTTGCCGTTCGATTACAGTTAAGTTTTGTCCATAAGTTTGTAATTTGCCCAGAATTTTTGGGGAAGAATGTAGAGAAGGTGAAATGTTGAATTTTAATAAATGCTTCCTTTGATTCCCATCTGCATATTTTGGACACTTAGAAGGTCTGTAGGAAAACTGGATATGCTTTTAGGGATATGTTTCTCTCTCTCTCTTTTTTTTTTTTTAATTGTATAACTTGAATCTCTCCCTATAAACACAGCTGTATATCCAGCAAAGTTTAACCCAATCTAAATGGAAAAATTGAGGTAGTTCATAAAAATGGGTTCACATAAAAGCTAGTATCTGGAAGAATGTTCCATTGTTAGCAAGTCAGTAATTGCGTTAAATCTAATATTTTTGATTTCTTACCAAAGTTGTGTGGGTCCAGTTCCATTAACCGGAGTAAGATCATGTCATGTTACTCATCTGTTAGCTAAGTTAAGAATGTAATTGTTTGCAAATTCCTAATTACTACATGGAAAGGTAACGATTCCTTTCCTGTTTGCTGTAAAAATGCTGCTACTGCCTTGCAATTGTTACTCTTGCACCTTTGCAGAAATTTATTTGTTTTAACCCAACTTCAAATCTGGTGAACCAACAGCGTGTCAACTTTTTATTTGGGGAATGTTTTCAGCTGTTCTAGAAACCTGCTTATGCAGAAGTACTTGATTTTTAATGATTAAATTGGATTTTAACTTAAAATATTCTTTTTTTTTTTTTTTCTTTAAGTAGAATAAGAGAAATGCTGGTGGAGGGAAAATTACGGATTCAGTTAGGATCTGTCGTTTGGGAAACATTTCTCCTGAACAAGAACGCCAAGCAGAAATAAAAGGGTTTAACAAGCAAAAGCTTTTTCCTTACCAAAAGCTTTCTCAGGAAAGAACTGGGATATTTAGCAATATTTTCAGCTGTCAAGGAGCTATTATCTTGGCCACATAATACATAAATGGAAAAACTGTAATGTAGAGACACTAAGTTCTCATGGTTCAAGAAATTAATATATCTGGTGAACACTAAGTAATTCATTATCAAACTTCACTATCTAAATTCATATAGAAAGCAAGTTGCCACTAATTGAATCTAACCCCAGGAGATAAAGCTAGAGTTGTCATGAGACTTGTTAACATTTTAAGAGTAATCTGAATTTTTATATTAAGAAAAGGCTTTTTTTTTCTTCTTTTTTTTTTCTTCTTTTAATATAAAACCCCACAATCCCCCTCTTCAGACCTAATCCCCAAGCCCCAAATTGTACAATATGCTTAAGTGACCTCACAAGGTAGTTTTACAGAAAAAGGAGGAAATGTTCAATTTAGTCACAACCGGTGTCGGTTTTCCTTTTCAGTGCTGCTTTTCTTTATGCAGAGGTCCCCTTAGCGAGACTGGAGACTCCTGTGTTATCTCCAAGCATGACAGTGAAATTTGCTGATTTGGTGATTTTGAAATTTGCTTTGCTGATCTTCTGCTTTGAAATACTTGAGCTGACTTTGCTTGAGATCTCCTCTTGGAACTGGCAGCAAGGTCTAACGTTGCAGTCGTTAAAAATATGTTCTTACAGGCTAAAAAAGCTGGAGATTGGAGGCGCTCGGCAAACTGGCCTGCTCTGCTTGCTCTTGATCTTCACAGATTGCAAGTGGCAGTTGTTGATGGTCTCCTCTACACCGCGTAGTCTGGGGGCCACTCGCCGTTCAAAGGCAGGAGGCTGGAGAGAGGCACAAATACAGCTCTGCACGCCGGTGTAATGATGTATGATAGCAATAACAAGCAATCAGTTTTCTTATTTTTGGCACGGATCTCCCAAAGTGTTTGTCGAAGGTAGCGTTACTAAAATGAATGATACTGCAAAGCCGTTTAACAAGCTCGTTTTTGAGAAGCGCTTTAGTTCTCGATCTCTTGTGTTTCCTCATTTCCACGTTTAACTGCAGTGGAAAGACAAATAATCGTGACCTCCTTGTTACATTATGCTTTGAGGTAGGTATGTACCGGGGAAGGCCAAAACATTAAAAAAACATAAAGCAACCCCCCTCCTCCCTGGGCGTCTTATAGTAGGTTCTTTAAAAGAAACCAACACCTGTTGAAATAGTTACTTCAATGTTTGGCACAAATCCCAAGCAAGCCTTTTTTTAACAACAAAAACATATGCACAGGCCAGGCAAAAAGCACAGCTAGTTCTGATACTGTGCTTTTAGTGATCTGCAGCTCTGATTTAGAGGGGCTGTGACTCATTAAGTGATACCAGCGCGGAGCGTTTCTCTAATTTCATGTATTGCTTAGAGAGCGCTGGATTGTAATTGCGTGTCAAAAGATGGCAAAAGAAAAGCAGGGGGGTCCTTTCCTGCTTTTTAGATGGGATTTTTTGGAGCCATTTGATACGGCACACTGTGAATGTTTTGTAAGTCTTCAGGCTGAGGGGATTTATCTGCCCTTTGATTAAGAAAAAAAAAACCCATCAACCTCTTTGTGACTGGTATCCCACCTGAATAGTTGAGGCTTTTGAGACCGCCCGTTCCATAGAGAGGTTTCATCTCTAAGAGTTGTCTTGTAAATTTTTGGATTAATTCGGTCCCTCAGCTCAAGCATAAAGATTTTGGCTGTCTGTATATTTGGAAATCGGTGGCTTCTAGGGGAGATTCTGTGAATAACGGGTATTTGAGTTGCTTTCCTAGGGGTAGTTTTAAAGGCAGAAGAATGCATGCGCTGTTTTCCTCGGGGTGATCTCGTTTTCTCCTCCTCTATTCGGGGACTGTTCAAACACATATACCCCTAAGTGTCGGCATGATATAGGCAGACAGGTCCCTTTTCTCTCTGTCCTGTCTTGGTGCTATCAGCCTGCAGCGTGGTATCTTTGCTGTCAGCACCGCTCAGCATCCCCGCTTGTGGTGTTACGGTTTCATCGGGGGACTCTGCGTAGATCGCGTTGTCAAGACGGAAAGTGCTAGAAACATCTTCCCTCAACCTCGGGGCCTTTGTGGTAAAGCTGTAGAGGCAGGGCCACTTGTTTCCATCCTGCCATTTCCTCTGCTTGAAGAAAGTGTAAAGAAAAAAAACCCGTGTAAACATCCAGTTTTGGGGATGCCGCGTTTTCTAGTACTTTTCCAAACTTTGCTCTTCAAAATCCTGGCATGGCGAGGCGAAGGCTTGCGGATCTGTTTGAATGAAGCTAAACCAGATTTGTTGTTGTACACACTACAGTACCTTAGCAACCAACCTGCATCTAGTCCAAGATCTGAACGTTTAGTCTTTAAACAATTCTTTGCTACCAATCTAGGAATGTTCTTGCATTTCAGAGTGCAAAACTAGTTGACATCTAGTGAGGAACAACATACATTATAAAATATGTACTCCTCCACAGTGGGAGGAGAGGGAACTTATGTAAGCTCATTTCTTTGCCACTTTAATTGTAGTTTCTTGAGTCCTTGGAAGGTGCATCCATGGGAGCTGGGTCGTTGTGTTCAGATGACTGCAAATTCTGCTTTATCAGCATAAAATAGGGCTTCGCTGGCAGTGTGGTATTAAATCTAGATGTATTGAGTGGGAACACTACAGAACTGAATGAGTGATTATTTTAAATATTGGTACTAGTAAACCAAAAAATTGAGAAAGGTCACTGACAAAAGATTAATGAAAAATTGTAGCTCTTACTAATGAGCTGTTGAGGCAGTAGAGTGTTCTGAATGAAGTGACAATGAAAAGAAGTTGATGTTGAAGTAGAAAAGAAACAACTTTCTCTTGCACGCTTTTTTGTACACCAGCAACGTATACAGCTACGGGAAAGCATACTAGAATATTTCAGTAGAGAGGCATCATTCAGAACTGAAGAATGATACCTGACATTTATAGAAACTTTGCAGACTGTCACATGTATTTTCATGTATACCTGTTCAGCAGGAATTCTTTGCTATTTTTTTTTCTTTGGCTGGTTGGGTTTTCTTTGAAAACCTGTGTCTCTGCCCTCCTACAGAGCTTTTCCTGGTGCAAGAAACAAGAACACTTACCTGATGGTGGAGAGCTACATCATCTCTGCTAGCTAGATAGCTAAGAGGTTGAGTGTTTGCTTAAACAGTATACTCAATATACTAAATTAAGGTGACTTTCTTATGAGTGTGTCACACACATGAACAGCTGGCTAATTTTGATATTAGAGTCATGACCAGACTGACATGGGGTTTTTTACCTCCCGGTTTTCATAATAGCAGGTGACATAAGAACCGTGTGGTTTCACGTGGTGGTTATTTGTTGGAAATCGAATACGATTGCTGGCTATGAAGTCGATTTTTCTTCCATCGCTTTACGCTATCGCACAAGACCTACCGTGGCAGTTTGCCAACCGTGCTTTGGGAAGAAGGTTGACATCCACTCGCAGAAGTTGAATTCATGCTGCTTATAGACGGTATCCATTCTTGGTGGTAGTGGACTTGGTGTTGAGTTGAGTTAGTTAAAACTGTTGAAAAATAAATTAGTTGCGCTTACACTTTCCTCCTCCTTTTCTTTTAGTTACAGCTGCAGAAAACCCAATATTTGCAACTGGGACAGAGTCGTGGCCAGTACTACGGTGGGTCACTGCCAAATGTGAATCAGATTGGAAACAGTGCCATGGATCTGCCCTTCCAGGTGAGTTTAATAGGGTGTTTCTTTCTTTTTGTTGATTAATGCTGTGCCTGCATGCTATTTTGTCCTCACAGGAGACCATGAGATAGCTCCTGGTTCAGAACGTAGCACCGTGGCCTCAGCAAATCGCCCTCTTGTAAAAATTTTTGCTCTTTTGGAATGGAACGTAGTTGTGTATGGGATGTGTGGATATTTTTGTATTGTATATATCTGGTGTTAGATATTAGTTCTCCTGTCCCCAGTCGTGATGCTTTTGTGTCAAGAGTAGGCAGAGGTGATGCAATTTCATTGTCAGTGAATATTCATGGAGGTGGGTTGGTTTATTGTTTTGGGGTGTTTATTTTTGTTCAGTACCAAATTTATAATGAAATCTGCCAAGATACTGTAGACTCAGTGCAAAAATAGAAGCAAATGGTGCAAGGGGATGTGGAAAGTGCTGGGAGATGGGGGTGTGGAAGAAGGAACCCCGTGGCAGTGTGTATGTTCCATGGGAGTAATGTGTGGGGTTTAGGAGAGGAGAAGGGGGAATGAGGCACTAACTGGTATCAGAATAGTCACTTTTCTTTGGGCTGGCTGAAAAGTAAATGTAGGGAGGTACTGGTGTTTTGGTTTTTTTTTTTTCTCCTGGTGTTTTAACTCCAGAGGTAATGCACTATAAACAGAAAATCAGTGTTTTACGTGCATGTTTTGTTGTTAGTAAGCATGTTTGGACAGAATATGGTGTATGGTAGATAAGATTAGGTGGTGGATACTTTTGGGACTCCTGATTTCTATAGTTAGTTGATTTAGGGTGCTCAAAATAATTAAGATTTCTGCATTAGTTTTCCTTTTTTGAGTAGTAACATTTATATTTTATCTCACAAGGATGTGGTAAGAACTAAATTTTACAGTTTGTGGTTTTCTGTTGAAGGCAGAGTTAATAAATACAGAGAAACTATTGATGACGTCCTCTAACTATGCGTTTTGACATACATGTAGACAGCTGAATTTGTGGAGGTTAAAAGCTTGAATATTCTGCAAGAGGAGAAGCAAATGTCTGTTTTAATCTGGTTGCCTTTGGGGAATACAGTACAGAGGTTTGTAATGTTATGAAGTCCTTAGTATTACTACACAAGTGTCTGGTCTGTTGAAGATCTGTCTTTGGTTTCTTGTTAAGGAGGTTCATTGTTAGTGTTCATTTTAAGCAATAGTATTTCAGTATTTTTGTGCTTGATGGACACTACTGACAGCTATTACATAGACTCTCTTAGTCCTGAAACGAATGGAGTGCTTGAAAGTGAGTATTCAAAAATTTATAAATGATTAGAGGAGGATACGGAAACAAATTGTCCTTAAAGTCCAGGGTTTTATATGTTTTTTTTCACACACACACATGAAATTCCTAAGTTGATACTATTACAGATAACAAATGGTGACAAGCAACAAAATAAAACCATGTATTTGTATCAGTGATGAATGCTTTCCGGGTTTTTCAATTTTAAGCTAACATACAATAAAGTTGTCAAAAGATACTTGTTCGATGTGCTGATCAGGTGAAGCCTGTCTGGTTGTCTCTGATGAGAGCGTTAGTGTCTGAGAATCTTGGTTCTTTGCATTTACAGCACAACGGAGCTCTGGCAGAAGCCTTTGGAGCAGTTCCTGTCTCTTTGGTAAACAAGTATTTAGGTTTGTGCAAATACGTATTTAGGACTGGTGTACTGTTTGCCCAGGTAGATACGTATTTTAGCACACGTTACACTTTTTTCTGGTATGCACAGTATTTATTTGATTCACCGTCCCAGCTCCGAAGGAGTTCTGGTCTGTCACATAAATACAGGTTTTGCCATGCATCCCAGTTTGGAACATGCATAATAATTCCTGTACAGACTCCCCGAACTTGCTGTGGTCTGTCATGTGATTACTTATGATTTATTGGGGATTAATTTGATGCAGGCGGTGGTTTATTTGGCACTGTCTTGGCCTGTGATTTAAGTGATCTCTGAGCATGTGCACTTAGCCTGCATGTTAAACTCCATCGGGAAAGGCAGAATGATTACCCAAATGCTGCTTGTCACCAGGAGGCACCGAAATGTAAACTGTCAGTAGGTACCACTCCTCTCTTTCCCTCCTCATCCGCCTTGCTCGTTTTTTATTTCTTAAGTACAATGTCTTGATAAATCTTAAAGGGACACTGTTGCTTTAGAGCACTGAGCTTTTTCCTTCCTGTCTGTATTTAACTGCTTTTTTTTTAAATGTTTTGTGGAGTTTTGGTTCTGATCTCAAAGCCTGGAATATTTTTCAGGGAAGCGAAGCAGTTCTAGTTCTTCATTATCCAAATAAAAATGATGCTCAGATCTGTTCTTTTTTTCTTTTTTTTAATCACAGTTGTCAGTTAAGTATCACATGCCCTGCAGGGATGGGGTTTTAATGAAGGTGTGTTGCCTGGTGTTTGGTCCAGAGTAAGTTTCATGGGATGGTTACTGAGAGAAGCCAGACCTGTTGGAGGTGATACCCGTTTTCTCAGGTGTTTGTATTCTTTTCTGGTTTCCCTAAGCAAGTTAGGAGTTCACCGGGGATCTTTGTTCCTGGAAAGCCAGAGAACAGTGACCAAAACCCCTCACTCTGTAAATTATAGCCCTGTGACAGGGAATGGTCTGTGTTTACTTGTGCCACTGTTGCACTCAAGTTAGATTTTTGTTGTGTTTTTAATATAGAAGTTGTGCCAAAAAAGGGGAAAACTTAAGAAATAACTAGTTTTGTGTTCAGCTTTTTGTCTGTATGCTAATATGCATTGGCTTCCTTTTAAATTCCAGGTGAGGTCTGCATTGTGTATACTTCAGACTGGCTTCTCCTTTTTTTTTTTTTTGAGTAACTTTGTGGTTGAGACCACTGACATAGGAAATTGCTTCTCCTGTTGACCTTCCAAGCACACGTGTATTTGGAAATTTTGCTGCCTCTTGGGGTAGAATTGGTGTAACAACAGTACAAAGAAGAGTTTAAGAACTTTTGTTGTTGTTTGGAATTATGAATATTCCCAGTTCTGTGTGGTGCTGGTTAGGTAGGACTAGATTTTTGGTTAGTGTTTGCAGCAAAGATTAAACCAACATGTTTTAATTTAGATTACTTAAAATTGAGATGCTGTGCCTTGAGGTTTCTAAGTCTTCGTACAATAAAGTCATACTTGCTAAGGAACTGAAGCAAAACACTATGATCTTAATGACTGAGAGTACAGTAAAAAGTCACTGTGCTCTCTTGCTAGTCTCATGTTGACTTAAGCAATATTCTGCTGCATATAAACTGTTGGCCCTGAAACGAGAAAATAAACACCACAGCCACTTCGCATCCATTTATATTAACACAGGTTGTGTGTGCATAAAGGGAGAGGAGACTAATATTTGCTAAATAGAAAAGAGTTTAAAATAGTAGAAGGACTCTTTAGAAAGTTATTACAAACAAAACATTTAAAAATAATTGTAAAACTTTTTAGAAATAATCATTTAAACGCCAAAGCTGGACACTTTAAAAAAGAAAAAAGGAAAAAAAGAAAAAAAAGATTAATGTGGAAGCCATATGGTTTCATGGCTTGGCAGACAGGACAGTGCATTTGCCACGTGCAGCACCTGAATGGAGGAGGAAATTTTGGATTTCCAAACAGATGGTGTTGAGGGACTCAGCAAAGCTGTTCACATTGGCAAGGAGTGGAAGACTCTGTAGCTTTTTTTTCCCTGGAGACCCATATATTGCTGTTGAAGTACGAGTAGAGGTTGACCATTCAGTACTTCCTCCCCCCCCCCCCCGGTATAGACTGGGAAGGGCTTTTNTTTGAAAATGTAGACGTTTTCCAGTTTAGCTTGGGAATTCATCTTCCCTGTCCTTTCTCTGCCATCCTCATTCTCTGAAATCACTTGCTGACAAGTAAATGCTCTCAAGATATCAGGACCGATAAGATTCCAGGTGGAATCAACCCAGCTAAGTTCACTGTGCAACCCAAGCGAAATGAAAATTACTTAAAAAATATTGGATGCTGTAATTTTTTCTAGACAGAGGAGGAAGGAAACTGCTTTTCTTTTTCTTTTAATCCTATCAGTGTCCCGTTAAAATAATTATGCTGAAAGGAGGGGTGAAAGGAAGTTTTGAGAGAACGTGGCGTGTTCTGGTGAATGTTAGGCTCACTGTGCATCTTCTTCCTGCATCTCCTGCCCTTGTAGTTTAAGCTCTGGTTGTCAGCATGTTCCTTCTGGATGCATGCTGCATGCTACACCGAGAGAATGTAAGCGGCAGTTGTCAGTAGGCTCCCTGCCACACTCATTTGTGGTATTTTAGAGATACAAAGGTTGGAGAGCAGTGCTGATTTATGAGAGGGCAGGTCTAGCATGGTCTGCCTCCACTTGTCTCTAATATCTGTCTGCAAGAGATAGCCTTGGTAATTGCTTTCCACGGCTATAGTGAAAACGTTGCTGGAGGAAAAATTTACATGGTTACACTTGTCCATATCTTTTTTGAGTTTTATTCCTTAGACTAACACAGCCTTGCATACAATATGAATAGGTTCTGGGTGCTCGTGCGAGTATTTTTCTGCTTATAACTTCCTGTGTGTGTCTCAGACTCCTTTTCAGTCATCAGGATTGGACACAAGCAGAACAACTCGGCATCATGGTCTGGTGGACAGAGTGTATCGTGACAGAAACCGCCTCGGCTCCCCGCATCGACGCCCTCTCTCTGTGGATAAACATGGAAGACAAATATCCTTTGGTTCATGAGCTGGCAGCAGACACCTACCCTTTCAACAATATCACCATTTTCAGTTTTTATAGTTCCCTTCTTCCTCCCCTCCCCACCTGCCAGTGGAGTTGCTTCCCATCTCTGTGCAGTTAATGTCATCTGCTTTTTCTGAACTGTGATCTAGTCTATAAATACCTACTATTCTGTAAAGTAAGCATTTACCTTTCTCTGTTTCCTCAGCTCTAAGTGAGGATAATGATACGCGTGAAGCTGAGAGGGATTGAGATCCTTTGATGGAAAAGGCAAGGCAGTCTTGGTGAAACTGAGTTTCCCTTTAGAACTGAGTAAATCCAAACCAGAATAATTCTTTGCAGTTCATTGTGCGTTTTATTACGAGTTGATTCATCATTTTAGCATTTGCCAAGCTCTATTTCTTCTTGCCATTTGTGAAAATGAATTAGCTTATTATTTCTGAGTGGCTTAAAATGTGCCGCAATCAGGCTGGCAATGGGGCTAAAGGGGCTGTGTGAGTGGGAGAGTGGAGAGACGATGGCTTCTCAGGGAGGAGTTAGATGCTCAGAAAGGGAAAAGGAGGATGGTTGTCGTGTTGCTCAAACATTACAACAATCCAGAAAATACTTTGTTTGGAGTGTCCTTTTAAAGTCAGTATGTTCCCCATAGGGGGTCTGCTGGCCTTTCTCATGTGAACTTAATGGTTCTGACAGGGTAATTTGAATTATTCCTTAGAAAAAGCTTTCAAATAGGCCTCCTGCTTAAGTGACAAAGTGGTGTTCTTCCCCTTAACTGATGGAATCACGTGGACAGCTGTCCGTATGGCACTGTGTATTTGTCACCTCCATCGGACACAAGCTGGAGAAGGTTTGTAGCACAATCGTGTGCATGTGTGTTAGGATTTGGCCTGTGTTCTCTGATACTACAGCGCTTGCATGTGCAACAAAGGCCTTTATTGTTCCCCACAGCAACTGGTCATCTGAATTGCCATACCTTCCTGAATTTAGAAATAGATTTGTTTCTTCTATTATGCTTATTCTTTTAGATGACTCACTTTTAAACGTAAGGTGTGTCTGCTAATGTGATCTTTTTGAGGATAAATCTTGCCAGGTTGTTCCAAGGCATACCCCAAAATTGTTGAGTTGTAGAAGACTTGGATATTTCTCACTGCGCAGAAGCTGGGCTAGTCTGCCCTTGCAGCCATTCGAGTGGACAGGAGCACCGAGTTGCCTGTCCTACTCATCGTGCTCCTGACATTGAGGTGCCGAGTTGCCAAAGTGGTGGCCTACATCGCCAAGTGAAGCACAGCTCATCGTGAGAGTTGTGTTGACCGTGGAGGTTCCCATCTCCACAACATAGTCGCATCCTGAACCAGTTGTTTTCCCTCCCTATGAAATAGGGATGCTTTCTTTTCCAAGACTAGTATAACCAAAGTATGTAAAAGCAGCTTTCAACTTAAAAATTGCATTATTTGATCATACGTATTCTTAACAAAGCATGTCAAATTATTTGCCGACGATGGCAACCGATTTATCCTGTGTTCCTCTCAATCCCATTATTGAAACAATTGCACTTCAAACTTGAACTAATTTGTTCTGCGAATTGATTGTTTCACAAGGAAATTGTGCCTGATATATGCCATATATAGATTCTGTTTTTTTAATGCAGAGTATTCAGGTTTTACCAAGTTGGTTACACTTATCTGAGACAAACGTTCTTTAGAGAAACTGACGATAAAAATGTTGGGTTTGCCTTCCTTTCAGGACAAATTCTGATTCTGCCTTGCACCAGAGTACTATGACTCCAGCTCAACAAGAATCCTTTTCAGGAGGGTCACAGGAAATGCAGCAGAAAAGAGGTAAACAGAGAAAAACAACAAAAATACTGTAACATTCAAAGCATTGTACTTCAGATTATATGCACATATATTGGTGTTCATCTGTTTCTATAACTACATGTATGCCTAACACTTTCTAGATTCAGTTACGCAGGAATTGGAACAAAGGACCACATTTACTCTTCTGGGTACTGAAATCCAGAAAAGATTATGCAGAGCTGATAGAACGTTTTGCTGAACGCCGTATTCTCTTATTCTAAGACCTTGCCCTATGGGGAAAAGTAATCTGGGCTTGCGGGACTCTGGTGGTTAGACTGCTCTCAGCGGTACTAGAGGTTTGCAGTTTGTAGTAACTTCCAGACAAGTGTAGAGATCACAGGCATTTCATGGTCAGTGATAAAATACCGTAAAATAGCACGACTTCATCTAGTTTTTATGTACGGGATTGCGATCACCAGTGAATATACCCTCCGAGGCAATGCTGACAAACAGTACTCTCTGACAACATTTCTAGTTACAGGCTGGAGCAGCACAGCCCTCCAGCACTAACAATTCTGGTGCCCTCTGCTGGCCTTTGTTCCTGCTGTCAGTTCAAGAACTACACTAAAAGCTCTTAAATCTGTGTGGAGAAATTTAATCCTTAAACAATCACCCAGAGATAGGTGAACACACAACACTCAGATGCATATGGACTGTACTACAGCTCTTCCATGTACTTCTAGAGCTGTAAAACATTAAATAATGATCATCTTAAGCAGTATTGCATTGGTATGGATATATAGTCATCAGTGTGAAAGGCTTCTGTTGATACATCTGACTGAAACACCTTTTGATGTTTCTTTGTCACCTTGCTATTAGCATGATGAAACAGTTGATTGCTTTGAACAAACAAATGTGCTTGGAATACGGAGAAGTCACAGCTTTATAGCATTTCTCTACCCGGGGGAGGTGGTCTAGATTTTTCCCCACTGGAATTGTCCTATTGGCCACCCATTAGATGTAGCAGGTGTAGATCACTTGTGCAAAATGCAAAAGATAAGAAAAACTGGGTCCCAAGACACACTCTTCCTTTTACATCTAAGCAGACTAAATTGGAGGCCAAAATTTTTTTAAGTATTATTTGGGGTTTTTTTTTGAAGTGGATAATGTCTCCTTGCTGATTAAATACAATTTTAGTTTCTTCTGGTGTTTGTATTTTTTAAATTTTGATTTTCTAACAGTATAACTGTTTCATATTCATTGATAATAGGTTACTTGAGAGTTTCCAAATGGTTAAATTTCCAATCTGAAAATTTCTTACTGAGAAGCTTAACATTATGATATGATTCCTTTTGTTCTCATTTTTTAGTTTTATTACTGACTGTCCCTGGAATGGAGGAAACCACCTCTGAGGCAGACAAAACCCTCTCTAAGCAAGGATGGGACACTAAAAAGGTAGGAATCTCATATTTCAAAGTGTAAAGATTTTATTTTCTAAACTTACTTAGGTAAACTGGTGCTCTAAATATTGTCAACCAAAACAAAGTACTTGCAGAGATTAGAGAGTAAATGGTATATTTAGCAACAAATCACTAAACATTGGATCAGAGAGGCACTTTATATGTATGCATGCATTCCTGTGTTTGATTATATCAGGAGAAACTCTTTAAATGTGAGCCTTGTTGGGCCAATAAAGCAACAAAGGTGACAAATATCTTCTAAGAGCTTCACAGAGCTCTTCTGTAGAAGAATAGCTCTTCTGTAGAAATGTAGTAAATGAAATAAAACTTACTAATTGAAGTATATCTTAAGCGTTGATCTCTAGCAGTATCTTTGCCTTTAAAAATGTCTTCCTTCTATTTTAGACTGGGTCATCAAGACCTAAATCATGTGAAGTTCCAGGAATCAAGTAAGTTTTGAGAAATTTTTTTTTTAAAGAGCGTCGAGATCTTTGAGAATGAGTGTTATATATTGAATGTCTTCTTGCTTTTGAGTTTTCTAAAAGTCCTTAAACGATATGACAGTGCACTAGATACAAGCCAGAACCTCTGAGTGACCCATTGGCTATTACATCTCTGATTGGTTTATCAGAAATACAATCTATAGTTCTGTATATGGCACCTTCCTTTTTAAAAAAAAGATTTTATAAAGATCTGTACAGGCTGAAATTTAAATTGAGATGTGTCTTTTTTTTTCTCTCTCTCCCTTATTTAGCATTTTTCCATCAGCTGACCAGGAAAACACTACAACACTGATTCCTGCTACGCATAACACAGGCGGCTCCCTGCCAGACCTGACAAACATCCATTTCCCTTCCCCTCTCCCAACACCGTTAGATCCTGAGGAATCCACATTCCCAGCCCTGAGTAGCTCCAATAGTACCGGAAATCTTGCTGCCAACCTGACTCACTTGGGCATCAGCACTGCCAATCAGGGTAAGGTCATAACCCTGAGGTGGTTTTACAGATTGTCCATAATATGCCACTTGTCTTAAACTCTGGAAGTTTCGTTGCTCAGTATTACTGTATTGCACTTCACTGTTGATTGATGTTTCTTTGTAAACTAGTTTTATCAAGCCGTTTCTGCACGAAAAAGTGAGAAAGCTGTATTTAGTTACATGACTTACAAATTGTCTTTTGTTTTTCTCATGTTCTTTGTGCTCAAATCTGCTTTTCTGGGTTGCTTTTTTTTGTTTGTTTATTTTATGTGTAAGACTACGGGGGAGACTAGCATCCAAAGGTACCTCCCTTGTCATTCATTGTACTTAACCCCAACAGCACTTGTGTTATGGAAATATCTTAAGTAGGCTTTTTGTTTTCATTCCTTTGGAATGTTTTTTTCTCTTTCTGTGTGAGAATTCTTTTGGAGAGGGAACATTGCTTGCTTCATCTGAAACAATTTTTCTGTTTTAAGCAATCAAGAGTAATGTGGAGCCTTTGCAAGGCGTGCTGGTTTTTGTAAGCTTGACTGCTTAAGTTTTGAAAATATCCTGAGTATTCAGGCTACATAATATAGAGGGGCTTTGGGAAATAATACCCAAGCATACATCTTAATTTCTCACAGCTCTCACTGTGGTGCCTTTGTGTTGAAATTGTTGCCTTCCTAGTTGCAAGTTCTTCTCAAGTGCTGTTGCTGTTTGAGCTGTTCAGCATGGTGAGTCCGAGTTGTGTGTGTTGGGGTTTTTGGACTTTGGCAATACTGATAATTTCATTTAAAAAGAACCCAAACCACAAACAAACATTTTGTGCCATGCTGGCAATTTATAATAATACTGATCACCTGATAATTTCAGGATTAAATTTAACTTTATAGGCAAATAGCCTAAACTGATGATTGCTGTCTTTTTAAATAATTTCACTGGGTCGTACTTGAATAGTTGAGAAGAGGGTTGCGGTTTTTTATTGTCAGTGACAATTGCAGTCAATTGATTCCTAGAATAGAAGTGAGGCACTGTATCCAAAAATACAAGTATATTTCCTGTGTTAGGCAGGATTCCCTTCCCCACTTAAAAATCCTCTCATATAGTGGGAAAAGGAAATAATTCTAATCAGGTTAATGTAGTGTTATGACCGAGCAGTTATATTTAAGAATGAAGCAAGAAGACGGTTTATCCATTTAAGTACAGAGTAGGTCAGCAGCTTTCAGCATCCTTTAACAAGTTTTCTGGTCTCCAAAGAGACTATATAAAGTTTCAGAGATGAGCTGTCACTCAAGTAGAATTTAGCGAGTCTGTGCAAAGAGAGCTATTGTGTGTATAAAAAGAAACAAACTACTTTCATGGAGTTAGGCCAGATTGGGTTGCTAAACTTTTTGCTGTACCCATAATTAGCAAAGTAAATAGTATAAAACCAAACCGGTAAGTTGGTAAGTATATAATTGCTTTGAAACCATTTCCTGATCTATCAAAACCATAACAAATTTAAAAGATACACTCATTGGTGATTTTCTGCTTCTCTTTGGAGACTATCCCATAGTTTAATCTTTGACATAGTCAGTGTTTGGTGCTTTTTTTAACTGATTTTTTGCAAACCCCCCTTGCTTCTCTTTATCTCCTAGCTCTTTAGCAGAAAACATAAAGGCTTTTGAACCTTTTGCAGGAGCTCTGGGCACTGCACAGGCATGCCCTCAGCAGCCCCAAGAAAAGGTGGGGAAACAAACACCTGTCAGGTTACAAAGAAAAACCAGCAATTTAAGACTACACATTTGTGCATTTGAGTTTGTCGGTTCACTGACGTGTTCCGTGAGACGGTGTTGATTTTGAAAACATCGCAGGGGAAGCCAGGCAGCCTTCAGAATCTGCGCAGTTTGAGCCAGTTTGCCTGCTGGCTCCTTGGCAGCCCGGGCTTCCTGGCTCCCTGGCAGCCTGCCTGGAAGCCTTGAACATTTGCCAGGTGCCTAGGAGCTCGCAGGCTCTTGTGAATTCCTCCTTTCTGGCAGCTCTGGAAGAACAGCTCACTAGCTAGATTGTCCTGAAAGCACTTTCCAGGGTGTCTTGGTTCCTCTAGGGTGAGGCAGAAGATAGGGGAGGTTTCAAAACTTCCAGGTTTTTGTCTTGAATTTGAGCAAAATTACAATACTTGAATTGTTTATCCTTACCGCCCGCTAGGTCGTGGCTCTTTAGAGTGTGAAGGATATTTCCTGCCTTCCTGTGCACTGGTATGCCATTAAAAATGGAGTACTTCCTGTGTAACCAGTTTTTCTTCTGCGTTTTCCATTAAATAGGTATTTGTTTTTATAATATCTCCAGTGCCTTCTGATTAGTCTTGTTACATGATCTGTTATCTTTTTCCTGAAGTTTGAGCCCTTACAAACAGAGCAGAATGTGCTTTTCCTGGGTTCAGTGTGTGCAGCCCGGGAGGTGTGCGAGCACGATACCTATGGTTTCTGTAAACGGCTGAAGCTGCTCTGCCTATTTCAGTTTTAAGTCGGTATCTGTGCATGAACCCAAACAACCGTGACTGGTTGTGGTCCAGGATAATCCACAGGGATCTTCCTCTTGTCCTGACGCTTTTCAGCCTGACAAAATTAATTGTGAATTAGCTAACGAGTTTCAGCCTGATCGGCCGAGGTGCATTCAGCACTTTGCGTTAAGTGGTTGTCCGCTTATGCCTTTCATTTTTCATCGTTTAGGTAATTACCTCCATACGAGTATCAATAAACCATTGCTGTGTTCCCATTTAAGCTGGTTTGTTCCTTCCTGGCAGGAATGACGACGACGCCAGCCCCTTCCCAGCAGCACCGTCAGCCAGCCGTCAGTCCTCTCTCGTTGAGTGCAGACTCAAGACGACCACAGTCACAGCAAATATCTCCCACGCTTTCCCCTTTGTCACCAATTACTCAGGTAGGAGCTTACTTGGAGAATTAAATTTTTTTAATCGCAGGTGAGTTGTTTTACTCTGCCTAGGGAGAAGCTGGCTGTAACTTCATCTCTCTTGTTCTGTAATTTTCTCCTTTAAATGTGTTTATTAATTCAGAGCCTTAAAAAGGGAGAGGTTTGTAGAGGGGACAGATTTTACTTTTGCTTTTCTAGAACCATGGTAAAAAGCATCTGTTAGGACACTTTTCTGTGATGGTACTGTCCCAAAGTTAGTTGACAAATTTGAAAGACATTTCTCTAATTCATGAGGGAAGCTCAGTTAGCTTTTTTAATTGATTTCATAAGTGTGACTCCACAACTGCCTGCGTTGTCAGTTCCTGACCTGGATGTTCAACTGGGCTTTTAGAGTATTTGTTTATTTACGCTGGAGGTGCTATTAAGTCTTTTGAAACATGTTCTTGACTGTTTCTGAACCTTTTGGTAACATTTTTTAAATGCAAGATGAGATTGACTTAGTACAGTCACTTGGTGTGAAACTTGATGTGCTTGAAAATGAAGGGAAATTACCTGCCAGCGTGGGTGATTTTGATTCTTCTCTTTAAGGCCGTGGCTATGGATGCATTGTCTCTGGAGCAGCAGCTTCCCCCATATCCGTTTTTTACCCAGACATCTTCCCAGCAGCAGCAGCAGACCCAGGTGGCAAGTACCCTGCCTCAGAATACTCCTTTAATGCAGACCTCTGGTTTGCAGCGAGGAACGCAGCTCCCCCCACTCTCCGTCACGGTACCTTCTACCATCCCACAGTCACCTCCGGGCAGCCAGACCCAGCCGTCAATGGGAGTAGACATCAACTCGGTAAGCTTGGGCGCAGCTGAAAATGATCGAGCTTTCATTCAGAAAACCTGGTAGCGTACAGCGTAGTGTCAGAGATCGAGCTGGACAGCCCTTGTAATAAGTATACTTTTAGGCAGAGTCTGAAGTAGACTTAGAATGATTTTGGTTGAATCCACGTGTAAATGTTTTATAGAGGAAAATTTGGTTTTAGCGTATGCTTAGGGTGGCCGTAGTTTCATAAAACGGTGTTGCTTACGAGTCCATGCTTGATTAGACCAGCTTAAATATAGCAGTATTTATTTTATATCTTGCTGCTGCCATTGCATTGATACATTTTTCAGGCCGTTAAATGTAACGCACCCCCAACGCACTGTATATTATACAGCGTGCTACAGACTGGAGGAGTTAACAGAACTTTGATAAAGAAACCTGCTAACGAGCATTTTCCAAAAATTGGAGAGAACCAGGTATTTTCTATACTTTCTATATTTAGAACCCTTTCAAGGACTTTTAGAGCATACGTTATTATCTTCAAAAATCGGATTTATGGCTGCCTTCAGATGCACAGAAGAAATGGAGTGTATCCATACGTATACCGATGATGTATGGGCAGATTTCTTTTCTTGCTTGTTTTAACGTGGTCTGTTACGAAATGTTCTGTCTGTCTCAGCATATGAAGATCCAAAATGCAGAGCGAGATCAGGGTTACAGGCTAGCTAGGGAAGAATTTCACAGCTTGTTCTCTGCTCCTTCTGCCCTGCTCTGTAGACTCTTGGTTGTCTGAGCTGTTGTGTCCTCCTGGCAGCATTGTAGTGACAGTAATGGGTTTGAGAACGAGAAGAAATCATTGTCTATTGATCTAGCACTTGGTCGTGGATTTGATTTGTGGATGAAATTTTTAACAGTTTGTGCTGATAAGTGCTTCTTGAAAGAAGCTGCTTCCCTTTCACGAATGGAAGGGGAAGAGGGAAGGACAAATCCAGTGGTGGAAAGGATACTGACCCACTCAAAATGTGTCCCAGTGTTTTGATTCTAATACGCATGTAGCTACCAGTATAGATGATTCTGATTTTCATTCTTTGCTTTCTGTGTTGCTTTCGTCATCCTAAACTTCTTTACAACCTTAACTTTTAGGGTGCTGTGCTTATCTTTTAAAGCAACTGAAATAATTCATAAATAAACTTAAGTTTAAAGCTAGTTTATCAGAAAGCCATTTGAGCTGTGTTTCAGTCTCACTGGCAACCTCTCTGCAGTTTTTGTAAAGCAATAGTGAAATCCATTTTGCTGTAGTTTGGATGTCTGCTTAAACTGTGTAAGTAGCAATGCATAGCTACAAAGACACATTTTCTGGAGATTTAGGGAGTTTGCTATCAGGAAGCGTTGGTAGCACAGTGTTCTCCCACACTGCAAAACTATCTGGTTAAATTAGTCCTTTTCTTAGAACTACTGGATTGCAGTTTTTCCTCAATCATCTGTTAATTTCTAAAGGAAGTATAATGAGAAGAGCTGTACTTACTATTTATGTTAATTAGTGCAACATTCTGTTTAAATGCCATTAAGATTATTGATTTGTTCAAATCCAGGGTTCTTTATGACCAAAAAAAAAAAAGGTAAATCTTTGGAAATGTGTTCTCAAGAAGACTGAGAACAATGTGAATATAACTAATATAAACCTGCAAAACATAGTGTGAATTCTCAGACAGTCTGTTCCATATCCTGGGGTAAAACGCGGTTTTGAGAAGGATTCCAGTCTGCGTGGTTATACGCTTCGATCTTGATAACACACCCAGGCTGTTTAAAACTAGGCAGAGTAATACAAGAAGGATTTCCAGAGCAGCATAAACACAGGTTAAGAATGTGTGGGTATGGCAGTTGAATTGAAGAATAAATTAAATTATTTTTGAGTTATTCCCAGCTTTCAAGACTTCTTTTTCCTAAATCATGGGTTCACCAGATTTTTTTTTTTTTTTAATCGAGCGTAACTGAGAACAGTGAGAAAATATTTCAACAGTTTTGCTTGTACGTCAGCACTGCCCTGCTCTCAGCCGTTCAGTCAGACAAGACCATGCCACGCTGATGTCTTAACTCTCTCCTTTTTGCGGCATTGTTCACAGTAATCGTGTCTTCATACATAGCCAAGAATTGCTGAAGAGGATGGTTTCTCCCAGCTTCCTCGAGCTGTACACGCCAGAAGTTTATAATTTTCCAACCTTCCATCAATCCCATGGTCTTTAATTCTGTGTTGTTCTGTAGGCTTCACTCCAGCAGTACCGCAGTAATGCTGGATCCCCAGCCAACCAGTCTCCCACCTCTCCTGTCTCCAATCAAGGCTTCTCTCCTGGCAGCTCCCCTCAAGTAAGGGACTCTGTGCTTCCACAGGCCTTGCTTCTTGTGTTTGTTTTTAGTTGAGTCTCTCCATTACTGACCCATAGTTGTCTCACTGTAATTGTCTGTGCCTCATGCATTACTGATGTCTCATCTTGTTTGCAGTTTCATTCAGTTCCAGAGTTTTTCAATAGCTGGTGAATTGCCTTTTTATTGATGAAAGCTACTATTTGAACGCTATTAAAACTCACTTATTTCTTTGGGGTGTACTGTGGACAGAACCTCCAGGTAGACCCCTTTCAATTTGCAGTATTGCGTGGGAGCTGACGGATAAAGTTGGGAGTGCAGGGGAGGGAGAGAGGGAAACTGAAGTGTCTCCTGCAGCAGAATAACTCCTGTGGCTCTAAGTACCACTTGTGTGGCCAAAGCATTTCCATCAGGGCCTTTTTTTACATGGGAACATAGGCTTTGCAAGAAAACACTGGAGAAAATGCCCTTAAATTAGTAGTTATATCTTGTGGCTTGCAAGTAACGGGTTAGTTAACACGCTTTCTTGCATGCTAGCTGGTTTTTCTTCCTGTGTATGTATATACTCAGACATCCACATGTCCTATATGCAAGTCACAGCTTGGTGTGTGTGTAAACCTATGAAAGGGAATTTTTATCTGCCAGCAGCAAGACAGTTAAAACCAAAGCAGCCTTTGGGGGTGCCCCTAATGTAAGGCAGTGAGTGCATTTTCAGTACAGAAATAATCTGATGCTGCTAAAATAGCTCCATATGGCTGCCCCTTCCCTAAATCCCACCTGTAGGAACGAGGTGCAGGAAATTCTTCCAGAGCAACAGAGTCTGAAAATACATTTTCTGTTTCATCATTTAACGTTTAAGGCTGTAAGGAGGATCCTATCTAAATAAGTGCTGCCCCTTCATGGTTCCAAAGCAGAAGCTTCGTCTCTCCTTGCCATTAGCCAGAGACAGGTCACTGGTAAGCTGAGTAATAGATCCGAGTGTCAGGACTGTCTGGATTTTCTTAACCCTTGCTTAATTGCTTCTTAACTTCTCTCTCTTCTGCCTGCTTCTGCCAGTTCTGCTGTGTTCTGTGTGTGGCTCAAAGAAAACGAGCAAACTGATTCCTCTAGAGCAAAGCTGTTGCCAGTCTTGCTGCAAATTCTCAGGTCCAGTTACCATTTGGGCAGGGCATCCGATTTTGATTTTTGTGTTGATTTTCTTTCCCCCTTGACTTCTCAAGAGCTCTGTCTTGGTTTTGTCCACAGGCTTGTTGCCACCGGTCAGTCCAAAGTACTGGAGTGCAGCAAGCACTCCCCAGCGGAGCGCACGCTTGGATATAATTTTTCCTGCTAGGCCTGTTTTACCCTCTAAACTCTTGCTTAGGTTTTGCTGTTTTCAAGTGGGACACCGTAACTCTGTGTGAAAGGAAGAGAGTTTATTAATACTGCTTATTTTAGTATTGGCCTCCTAAAAATACCCACACAATTCTTTATCTTTGCTAAATTAAAAATGAGACAGCTTTCCTGCCTCCGTCAATGAACCAAAAGCTAGTAGTGGCGAGCGAGTTATCTGTGGCGTGGGTCGCAAATATTAAGCATGGAGAGAAGCAATGGGGGAAGAAAAAACAGTTTGGAAGAAAAATTTGGGTTGTTGGTGATTATGGGGGCAGCTCCCAAACAGGATCCATTAGACTGTGGAGTAACCTGCCAAGAGTAAAGGCAGATTGGTTCCAACAGCGGAATATGCCCATTGTGGAACAGTCTGGCACTGGCTGACAAGAGTGGAATGAAGTAGGTGTGACCGGGTAGGTGTCCTCCACTTGCTCCTGTTTCTCTGATTAATTTTAGGTTAAATCATTCTGCAGCGTATCAGTACGATGAGTGACATGCTCTAAAAATAGAAATCTGTGGTTTGATTTTTATCACATACGGTTCATTCACCAGAAGTTATTTTTCATCTTTCCACATCTCCAAATCTATTTGCTCTTGTGTTTTAGATGTGTGTTTGTTATATGAAGGTCTTCCTGTTCAAACACGAATTGAAAAGCTCTGCTTGTAGTTCTCAGCTTTGTGTTTGCATGGCTTTTCATTGACGATGGCTTGTTTATTACTACTCTGCTTTTCTCCTCTAACACCTGGCATACTGTTCCAATTAGACAGAAATCTGCTTTTTTTAGTAGAATGGCTGTATACTGGATAATATGGTATGTATTTTTAGATTAATAATTTAAGCCAGGGGTTTTGTGGTTTGGGTTTTGTTTTCTTGCAGTCACCACATCATTAACCCAAGAAGATGTACTGTTGACAAAACAGACCTCATCTAGTGTTTCTGGAGGAGACGGTGTTAGCAAGATGTTTTTCACAGAGTTGTTGATAAATTATTCTAGGACTCTGAAGTGTTGAAGTAATGACATTTCCAGTTGATTTCCTTTGGGAATTTCAGTGCTTACAGATGTAATAACCGGCATTCTTCAGAGCTGAGGAATAAATCTGGGCTTGCATGTTTTGTTAGGAGCTCCTAACGTAGACTTGCACAAATACATTTTGGTCTCCTGTTTATTATTTTTCACGTTGCCCAATTTTTTTAAGATGGGAACAGTGCTTAGTGAAATGCAAAGATTCTAGGTTTTGCCCTACTTCTGGAAAGCTCCTGTAAAAATGAAGTGTCAGAAGTTAAAGGAAAAAAAAAAAAATACTTTGATCCTCTTTGGAGCTCTCGAATAGCAATTGTATTTCTAGCGCTGGTCCAAACTGGCTTTGATTCACATCGACTATGTGACATCCTGAAGCGCAAATTTTTCATTAGAAATTCTTACAAAACGTCACCCAGTTCTGAAGCCATGCCTGCCGCTTGAGATGGGAATGATTTTCTCGTGATAGAGTTAAGCTTGGCTGGTCCTGATCCGTTTGCTTGAGTTAGTTCTGTGCTCTGACTCCCTTTTTTTTTTTTTAAAGAAAAAAAATAACACTCGTAGCAGGTGGAGTTTGAGTAGGTGATCAAAGTGTGCCTGGGCAGCGAGTAAGATTTCAGTGATTTAAGGACAAGCGTGGTTGTTTTATTGAAGTAGTGCTTTGCTTTTTCTCTTGTCAGGTGGTTTCTGGTCTCTTGTCTTGCTTGTGATGTTTGGTAACTTCCTCCTATACCTGTCTTTTGCGAGGGATTGAGCAGCCACCGTAGTTTTGAGGACCAGATGAAAAATTGGAAGACCGGTTCCAATTACAACCGTTTTCCATTTTTACCTGCTTCTAAGGAGGGCATCGAGTAGGGTGTTAAGCTGCAAAGATGTCGTCATTGTTCTGTGGTCATTGCTGTGACAGATCATGAATGCCCAGGAGTGTGAATCAGAATCTTATTTTTGTCCATAAAACCCTATTCTTGGCTCAGGCTCTATTTAATCAGTCTTAAGGATGAGCTGGCTTCATTTAGTTAAACCATTTCTTACTGAGAAGTTACTGTATGATCTTCTCTGACAAAGATTGGGAGGCAGTTGTCTAGTACCTTTTCGGACTCTGCCAGTATCATACTTCAAAACGCAGCACCGTGGAGGTCCGTAAGGCTTCTGTTTCCAGTGCTCTGACGTTATCCAGCAGCGCTGTTCTGCAGCAAATTTCTCACTTCTCCAAGCGCATTCAAATCGTGCCTGCACCCTCCCGTGCAGCCGGTGGAAAGTGCTTCGTGGTGATGCTCGGAGCAGTTCTTGGATCAAACAGGATCTGCTCAGCAAGGAGTTTTGCAGCACGCGCAGCATGTGCTGAACTTTCAGCCACCTTCCCCCATGGAGTCTTGTTCTCGGGCTGCGAATTCCTCCCTTGATGCCACATTTATCCAAAAGCGGCCATGTAATGTGATAGCCGAGGGCTCTGGCTAAAGGTGGGAAGGTTTTTGTTTGCTTTAAAAGGAATATATTGTTGCTTCTATCCTGATAGTCCCCTCTCATGGAGGTTGCGGGCAATTTAGGTTGTTTTTTTTTTATACAAGACTTTTCCTTGCATGCAACCTGCAAATAAGCTGCGCTGAGATATGCTACTGATGTAGGAGGGAGAATGTTTAAAATGTGATGTTGGCTGAAATTTTTATGTTCACTCTTGTGGACATCATCCTGTGTTTTTTGGGTATCTTAATCTTTGGCTGTGTTCAGTGCTTTTAACTGTGGTGGCTGGTGTAACTCTGTTTGGATATTTTCAAGGCTTTTGCTTAATTTCGTATGCTGATTAGGTTTCCAAGCAGAAAATTTGTAGCCTTCCTCTTTTAACGTGTAGATAAAAGCTGGAAAATGCTATGCAAGCTATTGAATTTTTTTTTCAAGATTGATACAAACTCTCCATGCAAATTGTCTTTTATAGACACCATCTTTTATAGATGCTCTCTTTTGTCAGTAGATGTTTTGTTTTCAGCTGGAGTATCAGAATCTGTGATAGTTTTAAGTAAGAAGTGATCTCTCTGAGATTTCTTTTATATCTGGCGATTCTTTGGGACAGTACTGAATAGTATTAAACCATTGCCGTTAAATTCTTGTTCACCTTTAGAAGAATTGATAAATTATGGAGAATACCTGACAAATGCTTGTCGTGCTTAGAGGGGACAATAAAATTAGCAAGGCTGAGGAATTCCTCCTGCGATTCTTGCCTTCAAACTGCCGATAACATGCTTTACCGGGCTTTCTCGTTAACTTTTCTGATCCGCAGCTAAAGTGAAATGACTTTAAAATGTCAGTTTTATCTTGGCATGTTGTTGTCTCAGCGAAGCTGGCTGTTCGTGAACAGGAGGTTGCAGAGACAGTGAGCTAGTCGCTCCCTGCGTGCTGGTGATCGGCTTTGCATCGCATTGTGTTTTAACGTGCAGTTTAAGTCTGTGTGGGGTTTGTCTTTCACCACAAAAAAAAAAACCAAAGGTTCACAAAAAAACCTGAAGTTGCAGAGTGGTTTTATTTCTCGTGTTACCTAGCGCACTTGTCTGTTTTCATAAATCAGAAGTTTTATATGTTGTATGTCCTCCGTGAGGAAGTTTGTTTGGTTTACTTGACTGTATTTTTGTGCTTACCGAAAGGCAGCGTAACGTGGAAGGATTTGTGTCTTGGAGGGAAATACTGAACCTTCTATGAATTTGCTGATGGTTAGTGGTTGTTAATGATAAAGGGCACTGCTAACTAACTTCGAGAAGAATCGGTCGGAAGGCTCGAGTCACTCGCACACCGTGGGTACGTCTGTTTGTGAGATTTTTGCACCATAAAGACTCTGTTTTGTTTTCAGCATTCTTCCATTCTGGGGAGTGTATTTGGTGACTCCTATTATGATCAGCAGATGACAGCTAGGCAGGCTAATGCCCTATCCCATCAGGTGAGCAAATTCATCTCAGATTTTCAGCTATATTTCGGCCACTTTCAGCTTAAAATAAATATAGGTCAACTTCTGATTATTTTGTGTGAGATCACATCTTGTCCATATAGTTTTACTTTTGTTGGGTTTAGTTTGCAATACTCGGGGATTTCTTTTCTTCCCCCCCCTCCCCCCAAGTCTTCCTTCCCCTTCCTCCCTCTTAGCCATTGTAGCAGATGTTTTTAAAGGTGTTCTGCCAAGTTTATTGGATTTAAAATGATGAAAATAAATTTTAAAAGCCCCACGTTTCTGACCATCGTTGCATTTGGGAAGGATTCACTTGTAGGCAGTAACAATATTTACTCCTGAATTTGGCAAACAACTCATGCACGGTACCAAAACCTAGCAGGCAGACCCATGCCTTCGTTAGTTTGGTCAACCAGCGCATTGATTCATTCAACTGCAAAATATGCTCTGGTAGCAGGAAAAAATGAGATGGCTTCTGAGAGGCAATGCTGGATGGCAGATACCTGAGTTAGTAGCAAGAATTATGGGGTTTTTTACTTTGTTTTAAAGCTACCTTTTCTTCTGTTCTTACGATATCAAAAGCAACAATTTTATTTTTGCATCCATCCTCTCCTCCTTCCCCTGAACTCTGAATTTGGCAGTAAAGTATTCTGGAAAGTTAAGTGAAAATAGACCATATTTTGATCAACAAAACCTAAAGATGAATTTGTTTGCCTGTCTCTTTCAACGTTACTTCCTGTACTTGAGCTTTGTAAGTTGTTTTGCTGTATTGCCTGATGGTTAGAAGTAATAATTCCTTTGTGCCTTGGTCTTCAGCTTGAACAGTTTAATATGATAGAAAACGCCATTAGTTCCAACAGCCTGTACAGCCCTTGTTCCACCCTTAACTACTCCCAGGCAGCCATGATGGGACTTACCGGCAGTCATGGCAGCTTGCAGGACTCGCAGCAGCTGAATTACTCCAGCCATGGAAACATCCCCAACATCATTCTTACAGGTAAGAAAACCACAGACTTAACCGACGAGTAAAACCATCCCGGTGTCGGTGTTTCTCTTCACTGTGCAATGGCTCGCTTCGAGCCAAGGAAGGAAAAGGGTATTGTTGCCTTTGAAGGTTTTGTTTCACCTTGTGTAAAGGTTCGTGTTGCCGGTCTGGCGGATTCCCCGCGTGCCGGGGAGCCTGACGGCTCTTCTTCAATCCCAGCAAACAGGTAGAGCCGCAGTGGCAGCACTAATTGTCTTACAGGCTTTCCCTGCCTCTGAATTTACTGGATCCTCCATCACAGAGAGGGAAAAGCGGTGAAAGCTGAACAACTTTGGCTGCTCTGTTCGAGCTTGCCAACACAGGGTTTTTTAGTGTCACATATGGTAGCGAATCTGGTCGCGGTTGGACGTTTGGAAACAATTTCTGCACAGGCCACTGAGAAAACTGCAGTTCTGTCCATATTTCACCCAAGGACTCCTGCTCATTAGAATCACGTAAATTAAGGTTATGCCTCCTAATGCTAAGGGGGAGAAAAGAGACTCAAGTGACATCACTTTGTGGCTCCTGAATACACCTATATGAATTTTGCTTTGTGTTAGGTCATTGTGATGGTTTTGAGATGCTCTAACAAATCTGTAATTCATCCAGCTGGAAATGAGGATAGACGTTTCTTGTCTGAACTTCAGCCTTAGTTCAATAAATTATTCCAGAATTTTTGCAAGCGCTTTGATGACTCGTCTGCCTGGCATCTATGTATTTGCTAAGTCCCACCAACTCTTTTCTCTTCCCTGCAGTGACAGGAGAATCTCCTCCCAGCTTATCAAAAGAACTGACCAGCTCTTTGGCAGGAGTGGGAGACGTCAGCTTTGATACGGATTCCCAGTTCCCTCTGGATGAACTGAAAATTGACCCTTTAACCTTGGATGGACTGCACATGCTGAATGACCCAGACATGGTCCTCACTGACCCCGCCACAGAGGACACGTTCAGGATGGACCGGCTGTGACGCGTGGACACCGGGAGCGTGGGAATGACGCGTGTTCCTGGAGCCCAGCCGAACTAGAGAGTCCGATGGGTCAGTCGTGTCAGAACAGGAGTTGCTGAGAGCAGTAGCTCTGTCCTGTACAACATGTACAATGAGTAAAGCTTGTCGTTCTAAGCTTGCAGCGCTGCAGACCCCTACTCCCTGTCGCGCCGTATTTCACCCCTTATCCACTCATTGCCATTAATGAGTAAGGAGTTTCCATCAGCCTTTTCCTCTCCAGAGCCACCCCCTCTCCTTCCCCCCACCAAAGCTCCAGCGTTAAGTTGTCAATTTATCCTTTGCACTAGAAAGGGGGTGTTTTTGGGCAGGCGAGGAAGGTTCAGAGCCAAGGGTAAAGAGATTCTTTCTAACGTACCAAATTGTTGGCTGCTGTTTGAGACGGGGAGGGGGAAGCGATGACTATCCTCCCCCTCTCCCCCACCGATTGGAAAGCGAATCTCTGCATTGCCACCCTCCGGGAGGGGCTGGGGGAGCTTCGGCGGTTTTGACTCTGCTTCGTGACAGCTGCTTCGTAGAGTAAAACGCTTCTTCCTTTAGCGATATGCCATGTTTGTTTTCAGGTTTGTTTCCTTGACTGTTGTCCTGCACCCACTGCCTCTTCTCGTGCCCTGAGCAAACTCGCCTACTTGGCAAAGCGGAAAAGCAGCCTGGCAGCCCGATGGCCTTTTGTAGCCGGCTAGTCAAAAAAGGCAACTGTAAACACTATTTTCAAAGCTTTTTTTTTTTTTTTTTTAA
>VYXH01004733.1:89539-112122 GCA_013397275.1 Burhinus bistriatus
GGTATTTTTAACTAACTGGAATTTTAAACAGATGTTGAGCAGAAGTAAGGAAGCCTAAGGCAAGTCTAGATGTTTTCCTTTTATATAGTCAAAAAAGGGTGGCAGGAACTTAGATATTCCTTCTTTCACCCTGGGGGAAAAAAATAGCTTGCTCCACAGTCGATAGTACTGTATCCTGGAACAGGTTGAGATTCGGTTAGATTTAGAATAGACTATTTCTGTTAGTCCTTGTTAATATTCTGTGCTGCAGTATAATGGACTGGGGAGCGGCACTTCATCAATGGCAGATTAAAAAAACCCAACCAAACAAACCCCAAACGACCTATTGACTCCAAATTGGTGGTTTCGCTTAAACGTCACGGCTGAATTTATGATGATTCCCACATCTCTGCACTTGGGACTCTTACCAGATTTGAAAAATGCGTTTAAAGATTTATCAAGAGCCCAACAGGCTTATAGTAATTGCCAGGGGCACTGTTAAAACATTGTCCTCGTTACACTATAACCTGCACAGTAACAGAATCTGTAAGTACAGGACCCTTCTCTTCAGCAGAAGTTACAAATTAACATTATTTTGAGTCTTATTGAGAAGTTAAAAATTCTGTTGCACCTAACACCCCGCATGTGAGATGGAGGAATACCTGCTAGAGGAAGGCATTTCCACGCATTAGGGGTTGAACGTCCACATCTATTTTTGTGAAATATAGCCTCAATAAAAGAGCCATTTTGGTTTTCATTTCAGGATGGGTTGTGTTTTGTCGATCCCCCCCCTCTGGCACGGTAGTCCCACATCTGCTCTCTTTCGACTCGGTCTGCATCAGCTGGATTTGCTTTTTGTCTAAAACCGTGTCTGTTCGTTCTCAGCTCTCATGACTCTCAAGCCAAAAAAACCCGCAGCACTTCTCCCCGTCCATTCCCTTTGAGAAAATTTTATTATTTATTTTTATTTCCCCCCTCCCTCTTGCTGTTTTCGGCAAGCGATAACGAAGGTCCGCAGAGGAGCCGGACCGCTCTTAATGAGTTATACTAGGTTTCTGTGTGCTTCCAGAAATCGGTGGGACGCCGTCCTGAGATTCATGCAAACACTGCTGAGCAGAATCGTTGTTGGGATCTCTCTAATCTGGGTGCGTGTTTGCTCATGTTTGTGCCATTAGTTGACCATTTGCACTAAAAATGTTTTTTCTTTAGATCTCTTGGCTTACCTGTGTCTTTTTCTTTCGTTCCTTCCCACGCAATTGAAAGGTTATCCCGCATCTTTGTCGAAAATGTGTTTTGTCAGGATTTAAGCCCAGTAGTACGTGTTAACTCCTGGTGTCTGCTTATTTCAGATTGCTAATGCTTTTTCAATTTAAGGAGGAGAAAAAAAAAACCCAAAAGTAGCTTCGAGCAGGAGGATACCCTAAAAGAACAGGAGTAATTTGGGCACAGGTGACTCGGAGTCCTTTGCTTTGAAACAGCCACAGGTACCGTGGGAGTTGAATACGCTTCTTGCCGTTCGCGTAGTTCCTCGATGGCATTTCTGTCTGTATCGCGCTCTCGTTCGAATGACTCTCATGCATGTAAATTCTTGTTTGTGATCTATTTTTTTTTTTTTAAAAAAAACCAGAGTCACTTCAGAATGAAGCATCCGAGTAGGAGATGAGATTCCTCACTGGAGACTTTTACAGGGAGCTGTTGCTAAATGCTACCTTCTAATTTTTTTTAAACTACATGTGTATATAAGAGATCTTGTTTATTAGACTTGTAAGTAGACATTTAAAATGGCCTTAATTTAAAAATAACGCGTCTGGATGCAACTGTCAAAATTAGGGACCATCTAGTTGAGAGAAATCCAGGTTTTTGTTCCTTTTTGTGCGGGGCAACCGGAGGAGGGTGCTGTGGGGTGGGAAGGAGTCGGATGAAGTCATCGTGGGAAGCAGGTGACGGCTGTGTGTGACAAGATGTGCTTTTCATCTCCTGAGCCCCGGGAGCGGGCAGGCAAAAGCTGCTTTTAGTACTCACCCTTTGAGAACCGGAGCGGTTATTCCAACAGCTCTGGCATTCTGCTTGCCGGAAGGTCGGGTTCCTGACGGCATCGTGTAGGAGCTGCACCTCGAGAGGGATTTTTCTCCCCCTCTCCCCTTAAAATTGATGCTTTTGTAAAAATGCTCTATTAAGCTGTCATACGTAAACATGGAGCGGATCCCCAGTGTTTTCGGAACAAGTAACCTGATTTTATTTGAAAGTTTATTGGTACCGGTTTCATTTTAAATTGTGTGTAAGGGTGATGGCTGTTGGGAGCGGCTGGTCCTTCCCGTCCAGGGACGGCCGGGAGCAGAAAGAAAAAAAGATCACTTAGCAAAAAAACCAACTAGTACCACTTAGAACTTTTCCAGTTAAACGATGTTGAAACTGTCTGGTGTCTCAAAGGGTTACTGTCCAAACATACCTGCTGAGCGAACCCTAGCCCCCCAACATGTGTTTTTTTATATATATATATATAAAAAAGTTCCCAAGCTAGACTGTTGCATTTGCCAATACAATGGGGAAACAATAGGAATAAACCTTCAGTGTATAAAATACTGTGATTTTTTTCAAAAGAAACCCAGAACTTCTGCTGTTCGGTGCAGCCGCAGGTGGGTGGGAGGGGGGAGGCTCTTTGCATTGTACATAGTGTTCCGCATTCTCTCTCCCCTGAGCCTGCACAGGCCGAGCTGCGGTCACTGCTGCATGCGTGACTGACCGCGGGCAGCACCCGACCTGCTTCTGCATGTCAGCCAGCTCTAACTGTGCAAAACCTTTCCTGTACAGACACCTTCGAGTATTATTTTTTTTCCCGTTTTTTTTTTTTTTTTAAGAGGGGAAAAGGTTTCCAGAAAGAGGCCGCAAATTAATTTAAGAAATTGTTAATTATTTGTACATTTTATTACCTTTATTTTAAATTTAATTAATGGTTTTTTTAACAAGTGTGCCTGAGAAACCCCGGTGCGAACCCACGCGGCAGGAACGCTTGTGGATGAAGGGAAAGAGCTGCCCGCTGAGTTTGCATAAAAGCAGCATCCGGTAACTTACAGAATCATTTAAACTTCCCTCAAAAATAAGGTCTTGGCTGTGCTTTTTTGAAAAAGCTTGGTTTTCTGTAGAAACAGTAATTAAGGCTTGAGATCTGTCCCTTAACGAGCAGGGTACTGCCCCTGGAAACCCCCTCTGTACAAGAAGGAAGAGGAAAGCCCCCTCATCGTCCTGTAGGTTACCATGTACGCTGTGCTTTCAGGAGCAAAAAAAAGCGTTTATTCCTCTGAAAAATGGAACCCCCGTCACTGTGATGGCAATGTGAAAGCACAGGTAGCGTTTGTTACGTGTGTCTGTTCTTTTTAGAAAACAAAAAGGCAAAAAAAAAAAAAAAAAAATTTGTAGTGTTCCTGTTCTTTGTATTTTTAGTTGCATATTATTTATACTGCGCAGTGTAGGCATGGATTGCATGTCAGTTTTCTATGCGGGCACCATGATGACATTATAACTGTGTATTATAAATCATTTTTACCTTTTTAAACAGAATCATTGTGTGGAATTTCTATACTGCAAAACAAAACACTACATTACGTACTATATTCATTTGTGTTATTTATTTTATTATTTTTGTGGGGGGGAGGGGGGTGGTTTTAACTGTGGTGTATATTGCCTTATGTGGGCTTGACCAATTTTATCAAAATAAAGGCCTAAAGGGGTAAAATACGTTTACTGTTTTCTTCAGTAGATTGACTCCGGGCTGCCCTAGGTGCAGCTGCGGGAACCTACGTAGTAGAGAGCGTACAGGAAGCAAACGTATAGTGCAGGGGATCTGTACAGGGAGGAGACGCAGCTGGGGAATGTGTCCACGCCGAATAGCCAGGAGAGCTCGTCAGGAAGCGATGTGAGCCTTACGTGACACTTTGCCGTCGGTAATCGCGTAGCGAGTCTGAAGAGCCTTCGCTGACCCTTTCAGATCTGTCCGTACGCGTCCTGATTTCTGTTCAAGAAAATCAAGACGGTCGCCTTTTGGACCAGCCGTGGAAATCTCTTCTCAGGTGACCCAAACCCAAACTATTCTGTGGTTCCAACGTTGCCCCAGGCGGGCAGCGCGGGTGCTTTGGAGAAGAACCCGCTGCTCTTGATCTGCTGCAGGTTTTTCTGCTTTTGAAAGGCAAAGCGTCTGTCTGAGCGCTGTGGCTTTCTGAAGGTCGCAGGTAACAAGACCAAAGAGAAAAGAGCAAGAGCAGGCACCTGCGCCCCTTTTTTTGGGTTAAGATGCAACATGGGTACCGAGGCTGTGGGTGGGAATCGTCCCCGGTGCGGTGCTTCTGGTCATCCCTGGTGGTTTGAGTTTCCGTCTGCAGTTTGGTGTCTGGAGCAGATGTAGATCCTGCCTGCCCTGGGTTTCGAGCACAGTGAATCCGTTCTGCCTCCATGTATTCTCTCTGCAACGCGCTTTCACGTGTCGGTGGGGTCTCAGGTGTGGAGCCGCGGGGCTGCGCTGGCGGCGGGTCCCTTGGTTGCCGTGTGTCAGTGGGGAGAAGCGGGTGGTGAAGAAGAGAAGCTCACGGCCGGACCCTGGAGAAGGTGGTGCCATGGCAGCAGTTGGGCAGCGGCTCTTCCCTACCCGCGTCCTGGTCCCGGCTGGCTCCTCGTCACCAGCGTAACCTGGTGCTTCTTCAAGGCTGCATGTGTCGTCTTGTACCTAAACAGCAGGCAGGGAAATGCCTAAACATGGTTTTGATTTAGTTTGGTTTTTTTCACTTTAAATTTTGCTGTTAAGTAGCTACAGGAGAACAAAGTAAATGGTAGGCGTTGAATTTTCTGATAGAGAATCACAGTGATCTAACGTTGGTGTTTTCCGGTGTGTACAAAGGTCCTGTTTTATTGTGTTTTAGTTTAGTAATTGGTTCAGTTTTAAGGCGACATAATTTCGGGCAGAAAACCCATGTGGCAAGAGAAACATCTTTTTTTTTTATTTTTTTTAAGAGACAAAGGGAAAAATGCTCACGGTTCTTGACCCGTCTCCAGCCATTTGTGCTGCAATAGGCCCCGGAGACTTCAGTAGCGCATTACCAGTGTCAGCTGGGCTGTCGGTTACTGGTCGCTTTGCGTTTATCCAGTTGCTTGTTCCTGTTTCCGATAGTGTGGCCGTGCAGCGGGGATTCCCCTTGGGAATTGCTGACTCTGGAGTCGGCAGCAGCTCTTGGGGACCTGTCACTCTCTCTGTGTTTTCCAAAGTGCTTTCCTTGCCACAGGTATTTCTGTCACCGCTGTCACATACGCGAGACACCGCTCTCGACAGTGACAATACTGCAGACGTTTTCTCACAGCGTGATGGTGGGATGGAAACGGAGATGACAGTTTAGACGATTTTACTCCTTAATTTTGCCTGCCTTCAGCCTGCACCGACTTCCAGATACTTCCTACTTTATTTTTTTCAATTTGCAGCCAGTATTTCCCCTTGGTGGCTGTTGGTGTGTTCAGGCCAGAGTGATAAAGCTGTCAGCAGGAAAACCAATCCCAGTATTTGCGGGAGCCACGTGTGGGACCGCATGACGTTAGGGATAAATCGCATTTTCCTCACTGTCCTTATCTCTTCAGTTTTTAAGAAACTGGGACCTGCTGCAGCAGATGGGCACATATTAAAGCAGTTTGTTTTGGAGCGTGGACATATCAACGTTTAATTTGTCACTGGTTCTAGTCTCATTTTATTGAGCTCCAAACTAAAAATACTAATTTGAGCAGTAGGTCTGCTCCATGGGAACATTAATTACCTATTTCCGATAGCCGCATTGCAAACGAAGGGTTCTATCCGTGTGCCGCAGGGGTGGCGTTTTCTGAGCTGCTGTAAGGATTCCTCCTCCTCCTTCTCCTCCTCCATAAAAGGTTTTTCAGTAATGCCGCTGGCTTTCCTGCAGAACCTGAACCTGAGCTTGGCGTTTGCCCTCGTTGCAGTTCCAGTAAGAGCTGAGCCACCTTGGCGGGAGTTTGCTGGTAACGGTGTGGCAGAAACCTCCGGGGAGGGAACTTCATGGGGGTTAACGCCGGGAACTCGGACAGGCTTCGAGTGAACAGGCATGTGCATGTTAGCATGGCTCTTGCCGGTCTTAAAATTGTTGGGTTTTTTTTAATCTACGTTGGGTCAAGTTTTTGTTTTACAGCATTTTTCTTCGTTTTGCGTGGCGGGTGAGTCGGAGTGAAGCGGGCCTTGCCGTGTTAGGGACTGGTGGGTGTTGGACACGCTGGCAGGTGACAGTTGGTGTCTGATGGCATTCGACTCCTGCTCGATGTTTTCAGAACCCCAAGAAGCTGAGGGGGGACACACGCACAGTCAAACAACTCCAGTCTTCCCCAGATTTCATCTCCTGCTCTGCCTTAGACATTAGAGAATCCTTCAGTAGATAAATTGGGACAAACGGAACTGAGATTGTGATGGACGCTCTCAGGATGTGAATCTCCCTCCTCGCTCTTGTCTTGAAATTTGTGTTCTTCAAATGGAAGCTGTGTTTGAGCCTTATATTGACAGACTGAAGGAACAGAGGAGGTGTCACTGGGCTTCGAGAAAGTGTCTCTGAAAATGAGACAAAACCAAAGTAGTTGGTGCTTCTGCTGGAGAAATGCAGGTCTCGGCGTCAGAGACCGTGGGGGCTCCTGAGACTCTTGTCCTGAGCTGAGTCCGGTCGCGTCTCATCTTCCTCATTCGCAGAGGGACAAACCTCCCCAGGCCCTGAAACGACGGGGTTTTTGCGAGACTGGAACTACTCACTAATTTCAAATGTCTCCAAAGCCGGTGTTTACCGCTTCCTTCGGGAGGTGATGCCTTGTGGGGCAGGGAAAGGAGGGGTTGATCTGTGTCGCGTCGCTCTGAGGCCGCCGGTCTCTGAACCGCTCTCCAGCAGAACCGTGGTGGGACGGCACGTACAGCGGGTGGAAATTTGCCGGGCTACGAGCTCCGATTCATTCACATTTTCTGTATTGAATGAAGTTACAGCGTCACACAGATAAAGCTTGAAAATCTGTCGAAGGGCGCCCTGTTCTGCAAGTAAGCTGGGAGTTTTTGAATTGAGGTGGAGATTTTTAGCTAGGAAAATGTGGAGTTACAGGGAAATGTGTGTTCCGCCCCTGGGAATGTTGTTCTCTACCAGATGCAAATTTTGCTACATCTTCTAAAGCTTAGTCTGAGACCTGTGCAGGTTCACCCTCCCTTCCGCTCTTTCCTTCAATGTGCAATACAAGTTTTTCCTTCAATAAGCTTAAATTGGCATCATCGAGTCAGGGTGAAGGGCGAGGCTTCAGCCGGTGGTGAGAGGTTGGTACCTGTAACGCATTGCGACCGCGTCGGTGGCAGCGGGGCAGGGTTGGGGCTGGGGGGGGAGGTGGTGACGTCCTGGGGACACCGTACGTGCTGTGGGCTCTCCCCGGACTCCGTGCGGAGTCTCGCTGCCACAGGAGCTGCTGGATCTGTATGGTGACACGTGAATTTTGTTGTACGTGTCCTGTGAGTTATTCAGTCCTACTTTTTTTTTTTATACCGGGGTTTAGGGGAAAAAGGGACGACAGGTCTCCATTTAGAAATCTGATTTAAGAACTGGTTGCTGCAGGTGGAGTAGTGGCGTTGTCAGTATTGCCTTCAGAAACTTCACAGGCTTAAACTCGCTCGTAGAAATGGAGTTGAATTCCATCACACCAAGGGCAATCTGTTAATTCGACAAAATCTGCTCTGGCTATTTTGTTGAGAAAGAAAAGCAGTTCTCAAAGATCCTTATCCTGTATAATGTCACGAGCCTCCGTTTCAAAGGAAAAGATGAAGCTTGGCTCAACTTTGGAATTTCTAAGACATTAACTATAGAGAAGATAAATAGGTAAAGCTTTGTTCTTGCAGAATAGATGTATAAAAGTTCTACGATAATATTTACGGGGCAAAATGTTGCGGGGGGTATAGGGCCTGCTTAAACAAAACGCTCGTTACTTGCTGGATCCTGAATATTCATGGCATGAGCATCCACGCAGTCGGAAGGCGACTGCGTGTATAAACGTACCGTATGCACGTCCACTGCCCCTCGGTCAGCTTTGTACCGCGTAGGAAGTAAAATATTGTATTCCAGTCAGCTATTAACTAATAAGACAGTAGATATTGAGGTTTTATTTTGGGGAGGAATTAGAAGTTTTAGATACTTTTTCTTCTGACCTTACCGGAGCCCCCATCTGTGGAAGGATTCCTTGTAGAAGAAGTGGAAGTTAAATGTACTAGTACTCATGAAGGGAAAGTTTGATTTTAATAACATTAAATGCAGCTGCTTTTGGCAGCTTCTCTCACAGACTGGCAGCTAAAACCAACTTTATGTAGTTCATTGAGCTTGGGGAAAAATGTCAGATTTATGCATTTTCAGAGACAGTATAATATACTGTTCTTTACAAGCTAAACTTTTTCTATTAAAATAATTTGTGGATTATTTCACTGATATATGCAATCCTATATTCAGCTACAGCGTTGGTGGCACAGGAACTCTGGAAAAGTTGTCCCTGCGACATGAAAAGTTTATTTATTGTGTTTTTCTATAGGTAAAGTGGAAAACTGAAGTTGGCTTTAAGTGTTTGCAATCTGAGAAACGATGTGAAAAAGCAGCTCAACTAAATGTACATTCTTTTCAATCTTTTCTTTTTTGTGTGAAGGCTTTTGTCTTTGTATCTTTGCATTATTTGTAAATGAAATGTAATAAAAGTTCAAATGTTTTTGTCTCTGGCTGCTTAGCTTTTTCTTAGTTTTGTTCGTCGTTTGTTCGCTTTTTGACTGATGGTTTTGGGTGTTAAAATATTGGTGTTTTCGGTGCTCGTGTTTATAAAGTAACAGCAAAATCAGATTATTTTGGTCAGCTGGCTTCTTCCGGCTGTGAAAACAGAACTCTGTCACTCTGCAAGGGGAAACAGCAGACGGCTCTGAAAGATGCAAAGCCTTGCAACCAGTCTGGAAGTCTAAACTGTCTGCAGCAGCAGCAGTCCCGATTCCGAAGTCCCTTGGTGACACTGTGGTGACTCTCAGAGCCTCGGTCACGCTGCTGGGTAGCCTGAGCTTTCCAGGGTGAGGAGAGTCTGTCTGTCTGAGTTGTTGGATTTTGGAAAGAGAAAATGAGCGTATAAATGTTCAGACTTGCCTAATGAGGTTGTCGTACATGCGCGCGTTAACCACTGGGTGTAGCTTTCACCGCAGTAAATCTTGGGTTGGGTTGGTCATCGAGGTGAGTAGCGCCAGTGATGAAAAAAGTCTTGTGCTACGAAGGCAGCTGGGACAGAATGACCGAGTCCCTCAGCTTGGGCTGAATTAATCTTTTGGAATGGAATTAATCTTTTTCTGATACTGTTTTATGCTTGTCTGCGGGAAAGGTTCACCGGCAGTTGGTGTTCTGACCTGAGGGCCCTGTGCTGGGGAGGAAGCCGGTGTTCTGCTGGAGTATTTGTGGGAAGCGTAACCAGGTCGAGCCGCAGCGAGGCTGAGTGAGTGCGCCTGACTTCCAGTGCCCAAGCGAACGGTCTCCACTTGGAAACGCTCCATCTGGGGCCTTACCCACTTCCGAATCGGTTTCTCGCAAGCTACGTAAGGTCCCCTCAGTCCATAAAGCCATTTTGTGTGGGGGAATGTTGTACTCTGGACTCTGCCTCATCTGCATTTGGTCCTGCTGGGGGAAGAAAACTTAGTGGCTATTTTCGTGACAGTCTTAAAACAGTGAAAGGAGCCGTTCTCGAAGTGCTGTGATGAGCAAGCGAACCGTCTCGCCTCGAGCCACTTAGCCGCACTGGTGTTCTTTTGGCAGAGCTCTGCTTACGCTGTTGCCTCCGGAATGTGCCATTCAAACGTGCGTGGCTGCGGAGACCCGCGCTTGGTGCAGCGCAGCTTTTTGCCACCGGCTTTCCAAGAGGAGAGGAGAAGTTGCGTTCACACCTTGCTTGTTCGGTAACGTTTAACAGGAGCAGCACAGCCAGCGTACAGCGTTTCTCACGCAGCCTCCTTCGGGAGGGGAACTTCGAAGCAGCTCGCAAACCTGCACTGTTAAGTATCGCACAGGAACTGGCGAAACCATGAGCAAGGCTCCTGAAACCAGAGCAAGTTTCAGCGTAATTACCGTGAACTGCTTACCTGAGGCATCTCACAAAATTTGGCTTGTACAGTCTCTTCAGGCGGCTGGGAATGCTGCTGGGTTCCTGTTCACCTGGAAGAGCCGGGGGATTGCAGCAGGGCAGGGTTTAAGGCTTGCCAGGTCACCAGCTGTAGAAACCCTTTGTCTGCTGCTCCCAGCTCAGGTGAGCACCCGTGATACGAGCGGCTGCGGTTTTCCCAGTTCCGCGGCTGGCTGTTTGTGAGTCCTGGTGTGATGTCGTAAGACAAATTGAGCATAAAGCTTTCATTTAGCATTCTAAAACTAACTGCCACTTAGAGGAACCAGGTGGGACAGTCTGACTAGAGGGAGGTTCTTGAATGAGAAAGCGGCCCCGGCCTTGGCGCTGCTGACAAAATCGCTAATTCCGCAGTACGAAGGCATTCAGCTTCTGAGGGTTTCTCTGTTACGCATCTGTATGGAAAAAGTTTCATACAAGGAAAAAGCAACATGCACGTGACCAAGGAGAAGTCTAGTATTTATTTATTATCCAACATTCCAGACTATTTATTATCCAACATTCCAGAACAAAGATACTCTCCTTAAAGTGCTTTTTTTTTTTTTTAATGTTTTGTGAGCAACTTGTACCTAGGCTGCTCTGTGTCCTTTTCAGCCTAGTGCTGGGTTTGCTTCGCAGTAGGTCTTGAAAAGGAGAACAACATTCACACTTGAGAGCCTTTGAGTAGGGAAGAGATTCCTGGGACTCATCCATGCTAAACTTCCTCCGACAATTCCAGCTACTGCAGGTAGCTTCGCAGCACGTCTCTTTCCACGTAGTGTAGAGAACTAGTGTTTACAGCGGCGCGGGCTTGTATTCACACATGCTGTCTACGCCTCTGCCCTTCCAATAGGTTTTTGGTAGCGTTTCAAAGAAAGTTGCTGTTGTAGAAAAGCTGGGGGGTTCTGCACTGGGAGGTGGCGCTGTGCGGAGGGCAGCGGTACGTGACTTACAGTTCTTTATCCAGTATACCAGAGCAATGGTGCGGCAGCCGAGCATGGGGTTTTAAAGCAAGTTTGGCTGGACAGACGGTTAAATCGGAGGTTAGTCTTGCTGCACTCTAAATGTTTCATAGTCTTCTGGAATGGTGTCTGAGGAGGACGAGATTTAAAAAAAAATAGAGATTAGAAGCAGAACTGGAAATAAAAAATAGAATAAGCTGCCACAGGACACCCCGTTAGGCTATCCAAGAACAAATTAACTTCTTGAAAGCCAAATGGCAAAAATGTCTGTATTGGACTGTCAAAACTAACTCACCATTGCAGCGATAACGCAGGTTTGACCAAATAATGTTCTCTTGGGAGAAGCAGAAGACTCCCAGGCGTCCTCCTCGCATGGTTGTATCAAGGACAACTCCAGTGTCTGCTACAACTTCAGGTCCTTCATAGAAGCGAGCTCTAGAAGAGAACGAGCACGTGTAGGACACCAAGGGGACACTGGTACACTCCTGTAGAGACCGTTCCTCAGTCAGACACTCCCCTCTCTTTACCACAGGACTGCACTAGAGATGCTGCTTTTGTACGTTAAACTTCCACTCAGTCATGCAAAGGACACTGTAAACCCCTCACCTGATGTATCCGACTTGAGGCCGATGTTGCAGGAACCAGCGGTAGGATGTCTTGTCCTTCCAGCCGGAATTGCGAGGGTCTTTCCACAGCAGTTTGACCTGGTCTGTGGTGTCTCCGGTGTGCCAGAGAGAATTGCGGAGATACTCACCTGGACCTGTTTTAGATTTCACCGCCTAACACAGAGAAGAGACTGGTAAAATGTGTGGATAACGGATCGACTGATCCCAGCTGCTTGCCCCCCTCTGTGTGTCCAAGCAGCACAGCTAGGAAAAAGGCAAAACTCCACGACTGAATTCTTTTTCACCGGCTGCTTTACCTTCAGTTGAATTCCCGGTTCTGCTACTGCTCGGAAGGGGTTTGCCTGCCAGTACGTCTGTTCCATCTGCTTCCACATCACCACGTAGAAGCTGGAACTGTCTTGGTAGCCAAATATGAAGCCAGCATAATCATCGTCTGTGGCGGTGTTGACGTGGAATGTGCCCTCAAAGTCCACTCCATTGAATGCCGTGTAACCTGTAATTGGTAGGAAAACAAATACTCTCTATTCTACAACAAAATGTAGATCCATTTCTTTCCAGATTCACATGGGGCAGATGGATTTTGCTAAGCCAAATCTGAAGACTCTGCCTGCTACAGAAAATATTTTCCCAGGAGGTGGATGGAATCATTAAGTAGTGTCTGAAATATTCGTAAAAGCTGCACTGAGAAGTATGCAGTTAAGGAGCGATAATTTTCCAAGAGGACAAAAATAAGTGCCTCACCTACAGCCAGGCCGGGATCGCTGTTCATGGTCTGCACAATTTCCATGCCCTGAGAAAGATGAATGTTGACTCGTTAGTATCGTTCCAAACATACTAACTTCGCTGCTGTTAAGCGATCGGGGAGAGGCACAGCCGGGGTGGCTCTAGGATTAGGAGGTGTTGAACAGTACCATTAAGCCTGCGGAGTCTGCTAATGAAAACTACATCCAGTGTGGTGCAGGCTTGTTCCCACCTGACTCACTAGCCCCTTCTGGAGCGGTCACCTACCTGGTTGAGGACAATCCAGTTGGGGTCAATCTGTGCATCACCCTCGGGGTCCAATACAACTGTCTGGAAAGCCCTGAAGTCTGTTAGCGTCACTTCTGCGTTCTCTGGGCACACATCAATTCTGTCAATCACCATGTCTCTGTCAAAGTCATCTTCACAAAGGTTTCCCACACCGTCACCTGGGAGCACAACAGAAGGAAAGAAGTAATGAGCTTTCATTAATTTCTGCTCCCCCTCGCACCTGAGTTTTACTCAGCTAGCTTTTGGCTAGCACAGTTTAAGGCAGCCATGTCTCTGCAAGGCTGAGGTGTTCAGAGCTCTTCCTACAAGTCGGTTGCAAGGAAACCCTGAGGCTTCTCTTGCTTGCGGAGGTGCTGCGAACAGAAGAAACACCTCAAACTGTAGACAATTCTGGAAAAGAACTTTTTCCAGATATGATCCTGATGTCAGGGTTATTGGAGATGTGAAAATGACGTAGGACTGTCTCAGGTCAGTACTGGGGAGATTTTGCTTCCTGCCTGTCTCTAGAGGTGAGGCGGATGTGCACTGGCCACCAGGAACGGAAGACCCCCAAGCAGAGCTAACGTGCATCCATCTCCCTTACCGTCTGAGTCTTCTTGGCCAGGGTTAGGGACGAGCCGACAGTTGTCAGGGCCTGGAGGTTTCTCATCTGGAATCCCATCATCGTCATCGTCATCATCGCATTCATCTCCCAGTCCGTCATTGTCTGTGTCCACCTGGGAGCTGTTGGGCACTGATGGGCAGTTATCCCGTGTATCTTGGTGGCCATCCCCATCACTGGTGGAGAAAATTACAGGTAAAGATTATCCACTGACGTGTGCTTTTAAAATAAGCATGCAACACCTTTCTAGGAGCTGGAATCCTCAACAAGATCAGCAGAAGTTGGTGACTTTAACCTTATAAAGTCTTAAGCTGTTAGTCACGCAAGCAGTAGATCCAGCTGTAGTGTGTGATCAAGTCTGAGAGTGGTGGCTAGTGACAAGCCTGCTGTCAGCAAGCTTCCATCCGCTAGCCTTTGGGCCATGCTTCCCAAGGCAAGTTTTTTTGAGGGCTGAAGAAAATTCCACGTTTCTTGTCTGATAAGAAGACAGAGGTTAAGGCCAAGCTAGGTTGCCATGGAGTTGCCAGCACGTGCCTTCCCCACTCCCCATCCCCGAGATTTCATGCAACCTAAGTATAATTTTTGCAGCAAGCTCTCACCTGTCCTGGTTGGTGTCACAGACATCTCCCACTAGATCATGATCAGTATCTTTCTAGTAAAAGAAAGCAATAATAATTTAAACTTTCTAGAGATCCAGAGGAGGATTAGGCAATAAAAAGAACAAAGAGAGGTGTTTGTTAGCCTCAGTGCCATGGTCACTCCGGTTGAAAACCGAGCTGACAGCAGCAGGAGCGTTCCTTCTGCAGGATTTACAGGTTGCCCTGATGGATTCAGGCAGTGCTATTTCTAAACACAGATGGGCAGGGGAGGAAGAGAGAAGGCCAGAGTGTAACGCTTCCTCTCTGACTTCCTCTTCTACACACCGGGACGTTTGGCCTCGAGGGGCTGTACTTTTGCACAAGTGGCAATCTTGGTGAGTGACCAGGTGTGCGCCCCTTGGGCAGATGACACCAGCACTGTCTTGAGTGAGAAAAATGAACCCGTAAGACTGCAAAATTGGGAGTGCTTACTTACCTGGTCTGGGTTACTGACTGTTGGGCAGCTGTCACACACATCTCCTACTCCATCACCATCACCATCTTTTTGATCAGGGTTAGGAACTCTCTTACAGTTGTCCACTGGGTTTTTGATCCCTATAAAACACGCAAAGTGGACCCATCAAGGCAACAGGGCAACTAAGGTCTACACAGCAAGATCTCTTTTGGATGTAAGAGCTGGGAAAAATCTAGGACAGCTGAATTCATGTAAGAAAGCAACAATTTCAATTGTTGTGTACATTTTACACACTTTTAGTGTGTAGTCCTAGCAGCTATGGAGGGTGGAAGAGATTAGCAGCAACTGATGATGGATGTCTGAGCATGCACGTGAACCCGAGAGGAAATGTCCTTAACTGCATTCTTTAGAGAAAGCCAAAGAACTGAAAAACATGGCTCCAAACTGGCATCATAGCTGTGCAGGAGTGAGTGGCCAAGAGTATGAAGATGAACCTCTCTGCGGCTCCCTAAACCATGACAGAGTTTTCTTCCTCTGAAGCAGACGTCTATGTAATTTTAAAATAAGTCAACGTTAATCTTGGCTATTTGACATAGGAGATTTAGACGGTGCCTTTTCAAGGCCTGAGACAGGACAGGAACAATCTAATTGGCAACCTGTATGACTTCGCTTCCCCCTTCGCTGCATTTACCTACTACACCAGCAAATCGTGCCAGCAGGGAGCTACTTGGCAGGACATAGCCAGACCCAAACAGTAGATGCACTGGAAATACTCTGTAAATAAATACGTATGTCTCAGGCCAGCAGCAGTTGTGATTTCTGGCTTTTGAAAGCAGGCTTTGTGCAAATACAGCATCATTAGCACACAGACTGTTTCTAAAGCCAGCCAGGCTTTTTTTTCCCCTCCAGAAGACAGCCCTGACACGTACTGCCTTGAGCCAGTAGCTGCTAACAACTTGGATATTCCCATGCTTCTTTGTAAGTTTAAATTGCAGCACAAAGTAGTGTCCTTGTCTGGACTGAGATCAGTTTGCATGGTACATCTTTCTTTCTTAAGTCTGACACAGGTTTGACGTGACTGTGCACAATAAGTGCTCATAAAAACTGTTAGCACCATCCTGAAGATAGATCTTTAAACCCTGCAAGAGCTGAACTGTGAAGGATGCTGGCATGACTGCTCATCTGGGCATCTTAAGAACCGAGCTGTGCTTCATCTCATCAGAAATTAGTTCTACTTCTGTAGAGCTCAAGCCTCTGCAGGCTGGTACCTGCCGTGAGGATCTCTAGCTGCGTGCTGAGTAGCTCTCTGGTTCTTAGCTCAGTATATATACACCTTTCTGAGGATGCTCTCCCGCTGCTCTTACCATCTCCATCCATGTCATCGTCACACTCGTCGCCCTTCCCATCGCCATCGATGTCCCGTTGATCATTGTTCTTCACTTGGCGACAGTTGTCACAGGCATCACCAAAGTTATCCTTGTCTGCATTGCGCTGGTCTGCGTTGCGTGTGTACACGCAGTTGTCCTGCGGGAGACAGGGACTGGCTGAGGGGAAATGTTTGGCACTGAGCGTGCAAGGAAGGACAAAAGTTCTAAGGTATGTGACCAGCCACTCTGTGAAGCCCGGCAGCCTGTCTGCAGCCGGTCTCCGTTTCCTCTGTTCAGCCTAGTCACTGCCTGTTCAGGGAATACCAACAGCACTTGAAAATATCTCCAACCAGTGCTTGACCAAGTGAGAGAGACTCCCTCACTCTCAGGGGACCTTGACTTGTCTCCTTTTAGAGTCTTCAGACCAGATTAAAAGGAAACATTGCATGCTGTGACCTGCAGGTTCTCTAAATTCACGTTAAAGGTGGAGGCAGTTGCTTTGCAGGCCCTCTGGGTACATTTAGGTATGGCAGAGCTTGAGCGTTAGAATTCAAACCTCAGCATTTAATATTCCATCTCCATCAGCATCATCGTCACAAGCATCTCCAATTCCATCCCTGTCTGCATCCTCCTGGCCAGAGTTGGGGACGGTCACGCAGTTATCCTGGAAGGAAAGCAACAAAGGGCCTGCTAGCAAGCTGCGCATGTCATTTAGCCTGAGTTCTGAAGGCTGGGCAGAATCTCACCAGCACCCAAGGCCTGCCCTCACATGAGAGTTGCCCGGTTCTGGTTAGGCATTCCCCTGACATACCGTTCCCAGCGAAACATGAGAAAACCGCATCTTACCTTGCGGCATTTTTTGTCAGAGCAGCGTTGCTTCTCATCAGGGACGCCATCAATGTCCGTATCCTTCCCACAGACATAGCCGTTCCCTGCCCACCCCACGAGGCACTGGAAGACAGCAGATAAACAAAATGAGGCTGCCGGTGAGTCCCCTGATGGCCATATGCCTCCAAAATTGAAGGCTTTACATGAGAACCAGCACAAAACATTGCAAATCCAGGTACGCAATACTCTACAGGAACAATATTGTCTGGAAAGAAACAGCTATGCTGTAAATAGCATTTAAAATAGCTCAGATACAAGCTGTCTGCTTGTTCCTGAGATTATAAAGACAGATGCAGCAGCAAAACGTCTTGGCTGCAGCAGGTTGCTGAACAGCGCTTCTGCCTGCCCAGCTGCGTGTAATGCTCCATGACTGACAAATTTGTAGCGCTTCAGGCAAAATAACCCAAAAAACCAACGGTGGATCTGGGGTGCCAGGAGGAGCGCGCTTCTCCAGAGCACCGAAAGAGATACTGCCGCAGCTCAGGTGTTAACGGAGAGCAGGTCTGCGTCGGGAAGGCTCGCTCTCCAGGAGAGGGCAGTGGCAGACCCAGGAGAGCAAGCGCAGCGCAAGGGAAGCCGGAGTGAGCAGACCCCAATCGCAGGGAGGTTTGGGCCCTACCACGCAGGAGATGGACCCGTCGCGCTCCACGATGCACTGTGCTTTCTCGTGGCATGGACTAATTTCACCATTAGGGCAGCGTCTCGCTGTCTGGCTCTTGCAGCCGGTGACTTGGTCCCCAACAAAGCCAGGTTTACAAGCCCCGCACTTGTAGGATCCCTGCAAGAAAAAGCAATAGGGAATTAACTATAACATGAGTCCTGGCAAACCTTTGCTGTAACCTTCCTCAGCAGCTGGACTGCCACAGCTAATGGAGGCCCCAGAGCCTGGGGAAGAGAGATCCACACGAGGCCTTCCAGTAATATTTACCCGTGTATTGATGCAGATGGAGTTTGGGACACAATTTCTGGCAGCACCTGTCTCGCATTCATTGATGTCGGTACAAACCTGCCCAGGAAGAACAAAACAGACATGAACTTCACTCTTAAGTAGGTACCACATCACATTACAGAATAAGGGCATCACTAGATGCAGAAGCAAAGCCCCTGCCACACCTTACTAGGACCCACAGCTCAAAGTTTTCCTTCAGACAAGCTTGAGCCAGATCCCAGCAATACTCCTGACCCCAGGCAAGCTGTTCACCCTCTACACAGTCACCAGAGATTTTAGCCTGGCAAAACAGCTTAGCTCTGAGCGGAGCTGTCAGAGTATCTCCTTACTGTAAAAGGATAGAAGGGAGTCAATGGAGCAAGAAGGTCAAAGACTGCGTCCTATGACCAGCTAGCAGCTCTCTAAATAACACAAGCCACATGCCATTCCTGCTTTTGGCAATATATTCTTATAAACCATACTAAGACTAGGTGGTTGGTTTTTTTTTTTCCACTTTAATCTGTCAATAGCTGTCAGGGAAGCAGGGGGCAGGGGGGCGCAGTAGCTGCATCAACTCTTGTGTGTCCTGTTACGAAGGATTCCCCAGGCTGGCTTCACAGCCGCAAAGGTGTCAGAGACATAATATTCTGTCCGGCATAAATTCAGCAGAGGTAAGGTCTTGGAGTGGAGGTTGCTTTGCTGTTGACGTGCTAGGACATCCTTGGCCAGGTCTCTCCTCTCTCCACATCAGTCTTCACACCAACACAATGCAGTCATCTGACATTTCCCACCCATTTCTTTGAAGGCTCCAAGACCTTTGAATTCTAATTACAGAGGGGAAAGAATTAATGGCTTCTGAAGGAGACAGAAAAGTTTCTGGGCCTTACCTGTTTGTTGGCCCTGGCATAAGCTAGTCCAACCCCTTCGACCATTTGCCCAGTGAAGCCTGGAGGGCAGGGATCACAGCGGAAGCCAGGGGCGGTGTTAATGCACTGGACCTTCGGGAAGCAGGGGTTTGCATTGCACTGTAAACAAGACAGAGGTTGTGCAGAACTGTGAGGCAGGCTCGCTAAAGGCCAGCTGGGAAGGCAGCTCTCAAAGCAGGCCTTGCTGGGTGAGATCCAGCTACTGTGCTTTTATTTGTAAAGAAGAAAACAAAAATGCACAGAAGTTCCTGGCTTTCCTTGCAACTTCCCCATCTCACTTGTCCTCCCAAGTTCCAGTATGTGCAGACAAGTAAAACAAATGAACTTCCACGACTAATTCTTCTCAGGTGACATCAACTGCCCAGGCAAAGAGCTGGCTTCACTTCACACTGTCCTTCCTGGCAGTCTCTGAATCCAAAGAACTGGATAATTTCTTACACCGGTTTTGAAAGACAAGAGCAGTTGTTTGTTTACTGCTCTGGAAAGCAATTGTCTTTCCAAAGTTGCTACTAACGCTTGCTTTATTTTCTCCAAAACTTCATGATTTTCACCGAATTCTTATGCTCTGTACTGGCAGATGCATTACATTAATACAGCGGTTCCCACGTTTTGGGGATTAACAGATTTGTCATCGATCTCAAAATTTCTCATTGATCCTTTTAACTTCAGCAGGTTTTTAAACTGAAATGCTGTAGAGGTGATACGGCTTTGCAAGACACTTACAGTTGCTGGCTGGACTAATCAGCGAGCACAGGACTATGGTTTGGGAACCGCAGAACTAAGGAATCTTATGGACATGCAAAATTAATGGTTGAGTAAAACCCTGATACACACAGTGAGTAAACTTGACAGCATGCCACACTTTCTAGTAAAAAATCTAAACTATCTGCCTAGCAAGGTTTGATTTAATGGCAGAAGTAAAGCAATAGGAGTAGTGTGATAAGATTTATTGTATAAAGGACTATTCGGGAAGCATTTGATTCTATTCCACACATAATAAATCTTATCTCTAACAAGTCATCAGCCATTAGCTCAAAAGATTGTGAGACCAAAAGGGACTGTTCTGGTCTTCCAAACTCGCCTTCCCGTGTGGTACAAACCAAAAGATTTATTTTGTTTGAGCCTGTGTATCTTTTAGAAAGAAATGCCTAGCTAGACTGGATATAAAAGCAACATGGAACAGAGCTTAAGGGAGGGTGAGATACAGACTTCTTTCCAGTGAAATGACATTCCTGTTGGACTTCAGCTCCTAGGGGGATTGCAAGACTTTTCTTTCTAACCACAAAACAAACCTCCAACACTCCAAGAAAAGCAAGACAGTTTTGTAACTTCCAGCTTGTCCTACTCGTTTTTTACCTCATTGATGTCTGTGCACTGGGATCCGTTGCCTGAATAACCTGGGGGACAGGGTCCGCAGCGGAAGCCAGTGCCGGTCTCAGTGCAGGCCACTCCAGGGAAGCAGGGGTTTGGGAGGCATCTGTTAAACTGTGTCACGGTGATGACAGGGCCTGTCGCCTCGGTGTGTATGCCTAGAGGACAAGAGGAACATTAAAAACAGAGCTGTCGCTGCCAGAGACTATCATCAGGTGGTCCCGTCATCTCAGAAGATATCAGAGTGCTTCACAGACAGGATGTTTCCTTGCGTCCTTTCTGAGGGTTGAGCAATTGTAGCTCTATTGTGTAAATGGAGAAAAATGAAGCCAGAAGCAGCAGCTTTACAAATAGTCACAGCAGACAAAAAATAAATACAAAAACCCAGAAGTCTTAGCTCCCAGTCCAAAACTCTTGTCGTGCCACCCTCCACGTTGGTGTAATGCCCTTGCTTTTGGAGTTCCACAGAGATCAGTTCTTTCCCTGGTTCCTCTACAACTACACCTTACTGGTGGTGTGGACTCAGACAGCTGGCTAAAGCAGAACCTACAAAGCACAGGCTTAAATCTGGGAAGCATAGTGGAGGGTTGTCAGACAAAATCTCTGCTGTAGAAGGCAGGCACGTTAAACAGGTCAGCTCAGTCTGTAGCAGGAATACACTCACATCAGGCTCACGTAAGGCTCTCATGCCATAATGTTACACATAACATGCTACCTGTTATCTCCACAGGGCCAGGAAACCTCACTTCATCCTGGCAGATAAGAAATCAATCCGTTATTCAGACATTCATCACTTCTAGGCTGGAATACAGCAATATGCTCTAAGCATGAAGTACTGCGTGAGATGTGTAGGGAATTCTAACCCATCTAAAAGCACTCTGAACACGTGAACACGTGAAGCCTGTCCCCACACCGCTGCACATCAGCTTCCATTAAAGTTTTAGGCCAAATGTCCTGTTTTTGTCCTTATCCTCATGACCTGACCCACAGCACAAGCGAACTTGTAAAATTAATCTGTATGGGACACAGAACTTCACTGAAGGCCAATTCAAGACTGTGAATAAACTTTCCCAGAATCTAGAATTGTCACAAGTCTCCCACACCCACTATTCTAAGTGGCAAGGACACTTTTTGCTCCTGCTTTCTCCTGCTTAAAAGCCCAACATAAAAAACCTGAAACAAAACAGAACAAACCCAACACTCTACCACCACCAGCAGCAAAATCGTCACTAAAAACAAGGTCTCCTCTCTTCATGCTTCTCTTTCTGAGAAATAATGAGAAGCACACGACTGCTGTGAGTCACATTGTTCAATACATGACTAAAAGACGCTCAAATTCTACAGTAAGGACTACAGGAGAAGAACACATATAAAGCAGAATAGCAAGTGGGGAAGGCAGAAATCAAGTAACAGACAGAAAGTTCAGGACAGTTTTATGAGCAAATTATTAAAACAATTTCTGTGGATGAATGCATTTCTGTACTGCAGGTCCCAAAAGCTTTGGCTAATCTCTTTTCCAGCAGAAGTACAATCTCTCCAAATGCAGAAATAGTTATTGCTCCACCCTTTGAGTGTACTGGCAAATAATAGAGCATCTCCAAGAACCATGCTTTCTGAAAGCCAGATATACTTGAAGTAAGTTCCAGTCTAGAAAAAAAAACATTTATTGGGGAGCAGAGGGCAAGATTTATATGGGAAATTTATGACTGTGTTCCCTGAATCCTCTTTAAACAATCTCTTTGCTTGGATGGTGGCAGCACTAGGATGGAAGGAATAGCAGAGCAATGCCTCTTGGGGGTGATGTTCTCTTCCACTTGCAGCTCAGGAGTAGCCAACTATATCCCACAGGATACCCAGTGTGCATTCCCAGGCAATTCTAACACTGGTCATGGGCCGTGTTATTAGGAGACATGGTTGGGCAGCTTTTGGCAGCAGAACGCAGCTACCCTGAGAAGTACAGCGTTGTATGTCACAAAACCACTAACAAAGCTTATTTCAGAAATAGTGGAAGTAAGCAAATGCTGGGGTTTTGCTGGAAGAAAAGATGAACTTTTTAAGGCTACTTCTGTACCCCACACTCAGGAAAGGGGTAATGGCTTCAGCTGCCATTGAACCAGAAGAACAGCATGGAACACTGGTCCATGTGTGCAGAATGTTGTGGGGGAAAAAAGCATCACTAACATTATTATCCTGTGACACTCGGGATAATTGTGAAACAAGCTATTTCCTTTGGGGAGATGGTCACAGGTGGCTTTTTACTATTTGTTTGGACACAAAGATACGAAGGACTTGGAGGAGGCAGTTGAACATAGGACTCAGCCCAGTAACTCACCACAGGCATCACACTCCATGACTGTATTCTTCAGGAATGTTATCTCCTTGATCTAGAAGAAAACAAGAACCATCACTTAGCCAAAGGCTGAGTTTTGATCCTACGCAAAGTAATAGCCCCACTGCCAGAAAACAGGGTGTCTCTCTGATACTGCACAGCTACTTACAAACAAATTAACTCTTACCCCAAAGTCTATGTTGCAGACTTTCTAGAAGCTGAGGTGGTTTGTATTCCCTGCTGTAAGTCACTCCCTGCTGTAGTGTTTCTACAGGCTAACTCAATAATAATAATAATAATAATAATAATAATAATAATAATAATAATAATAATAATAATAATAATAATAATAACAACAAC
>VYXH01004733.1:113252-140348 GCA_013397275.1 Burhinus bistriatus
TAATAATAATAATAATAATAATAATAATAATAATAATAATAATAATAATAATAATAATAACAACAACAACAACAACAACAACAATAATACCACCACCACCACTGTTCTGTCACAGATGCAGGAAACACTTGACTTGCATACACAGAAACAAGTGTCATAGAGAAAGAGAAATAAAATTTATTTGGGTCTTCTACTCTAGGAGATGCTGAACTAGCAGTCCTAGAGAGCTCTACTTTATCTGCAGTCCAGGCTCTGCATAAAGTCAGGAGCAGACTCCCCTGTGAGCCATTTTTGCAGATATATGAATAATCTCTGACATCGCTCATGCCATTCTTTGGCCCTAATGCCCTTGCCATAAGGATATTTAGAATCCATTCACAAAAGCTTCTCCCTCTAGACTTCCCCCGACCTTCTTTAGGCTCCTACTCCTTCACGCTTGCTTCAGTAATGAGAGAATCTGTAGCATCAGCAGTGCAAAGATGCTGTTCCTTTGGTGAAGAAAGGAATATGGGACAGGCATAAGGAGGCATGTCAGTCTCAAGCTAAGATTTATATGACACTCTAGCATCTTAGAGAGCAATCCTAGCAGACTTCTTTCCTGCAAAAGCCTTACTGGCTATCTACAACTGATGCTCAGGACCACCCACCCACACCCCGTGGACTTCATGTTTCCACAGTTAAGTCATTTCACTTTGACAAAAGCTGCCACTCATGTCTCTCTGCCACCTCCCAGGTATAAGAGCAAGCTTTCATTCTGTGTTAGATTCTCTCTTCCCTCCAACACGGCCTGGGGTCATGTATTTTGAATAGTTAATGTAGAGATAGAGCTAACCCAAATCCCCAGAACATCTCCCACTAGAAGTGCGGGGCAGAGACCAGAGGGGAGGATTCAGAGCACTGCTAATGAATATCAGTGGTTCCTTTGTGCCAAGAAGCCTTTGGCTCAGGAGAGTAGATCTGGCCTTTTATTGTTATGCCTTTTGCCATCCTTATTGCCAACATCACAAGATGCTGAATCAAGGAAAAGTAAGTTTTAGAAAATCTTTACACAGATTAAGAAATTATGAACTGCCACCTTGGCTCTCCAGTTGTATATGCAAGTTTGTCTTCTGAGGAAGAGTTTTCCTGAAAGCACTGTTGAGAAAAAGGCCATGAATTAAAAAAAAACAAAAAAAATGTAGGTGGCAAAAGCCGGAGATGGGACAAATAGAAAACCTGTACGGAGAAGCAGTGCTAAGCTGGAAGGGAACACTGGAAATCATTGCTCGAGGCTGCCAGGAGNGTGTTATTAGGAGACATGGTTGGGCAGCTTTTGGCAGCAGAACGCAGCTACCCTGAGAAGTACAGCGTTGTATGTCACAAAACCACTAACAAAGCTTATTTCAGAAATAGTGGAAGTAAGCAAATGCTGGGGTTTTGCTGGAAGAAAAGATGAACTTTTTAAGGCTACTTCTGTACCCCACACTCAGGAAAGGGGTAATGGCTTCAGCTGCCATTGAACCAGAAGAACAGCATGGAACACTGGTCCATGTGTGCAGAATGTTGTGGGGGAAAAAAGCATCACTAACATTATTATCCTGTGACACTCGGGATAATTGTGAAACAAGCTATTTCCTTTGGGGAGATGGTCACAGGTGGCTTTTTACTATTTGTTTGGACACAAAGATACGAAGGACTTGGAGGAGGCAGTTGAACATAGGACTCAGCCCAGTAACTCACCACAGGCATCACACTCCATGACTGTATTCTTCAGGAATGTTATCTCCTTGATCTAGAAGAAAACAAGAACCATCACTTAGCCAAAGGCTGAGTTTTGATCCTACGCAAAGTAATAGCCCCACTGCCAGAAAACAGGGTGTCTCTCTGATACTGCACAGCTACTTACAAACAAATTAACTCTTACCCCAAAGTCTATGTTGCAGACTTTCTAGAAGCTGAGGTGGTTTGTATTCCCTGCTGTAAGTCACTCCCTGCTGTAGTGTTTCTACAGGCTAACTCAATAATAATAATAATAATAATAATAATAATAATAATAATAATAATAATAATAATAATAATAATAATAATAACAACAACNTTCCTGCAAAAGCCTTACTGGCTATCTACAACTGATGCTCAGGACCACCCACCCACACCCCGTGGACTTCATGTTTCCACAGTTAAGTCATTTCACTTTGACAAAAGCTGCCACTCATGTCTCTCTGCCACCTCCCAGGTATAAGAGCAAGCTTTCATTCTGTGTTAGATTCTCTCTTCCCTCCAACACGGCCTGGGGTCATGTATTTTGAATAGTTAATGTAGAGATAGAGCTAACCCAAATCCCCAGAACATCTCCCACTAGAAGTGCGGGGCAGAGACCAGAGGGGAGGATTCAGAGCACTGCTAATGAATATCAGTGGTTCCTTTGTGCCAAGAAGCCTTTGGCTCAGGAGAGTAGATCTGGCCTTTTATTGTTATGCCTTTTGCCATCCTTATTGCCAACATCACAAGATGCTGAATCAAGGAAAAGTAAGTTTTAGAAAATCTTTACACAGATTAAGAAATTATGAACTGCCACCTTGGCTCTCCAGTTGTATATGCAAGTTTGTCTTCTGAGGAAGAGTTTTCCTGAAAGCACTGTTGAGAAAAAGGCCATGAATTAAAAAAAAACAAAAAAAATGTAGGTGGCAAAAGCCGGAGATGGGACAAATAGAAAACCTGTACGGAGAAGCAGTGCTAAGCTGGAAGGGAACACTGGAAATCATTGCTCGAGGCTGCCAGGAGCCATGTCTGACCTGATTCCTAGTAAACACTGGGTATTTATGCAGCAGCCTGAAATGTGAGAGTAACTCAATGCAACAGATGTTTTTGCAGATTAGAGGCCGCCCAGTTTGGACTGGCACAGAGGCCTGTCTGCCATTCCAATTATCTGGCAGGCAGAGGCTGCTGCCCTCAGCTCCCGGAGCGGATAAAGGGAGAATGGAACCTTTTTCTATACTTAAAAGAGAGTTGACCTAGACAAACCACCATCTCCTCATTAAAATGGGAAAAGATCTAAGCACCCAAGAAGTTCCAAATTTCCTAAGAAGCTACTGGAGCCAGAAAGGCTTAAGATTAAAACAACAAGAGGAAAGAGTGAATGCAGAGCTTGTTTAGACTCCATATGACTTCCCTTTCCAGGACCCTAATGGATAGCTGAAAGGTCTCTTCCATCTTCCAAGTTTGGACTCTACTGATTTCATGAGCCCACAAAACCAAGGAAAAAGTGACTTGTTTTTCCAGTTAAATATATACCCGCTTGTGTGTGCGTGTCTTCTTTTAAGAGCCATGTACACTGTTTTTCAGCAGACACGGCTCTAAGCAGCAGGATTTGGAATCAAAATGAATCCACTTTATCTCAGAATTACAGATCTAATTGTGACACCACCTCTTGATCCTGGTTTCCAGAGCAATAATTCTATTTCTCATTTCACCTAATGCAAAAGAAATCCCCCCCCCCAATTCCAGAACTCAGCACATAAGGCAGAAGATTCAGTGATCTCTCCTGTGCAGCGTATAAGGAATTCGGTCCCTTTCTCACTTACCTGCTGTTTCAACAAGTCTCGAACTTCCATTAGCACACGGTTAGTTTCTCTCATCTCTTCCAGCATTTCTGGCCCAACATCGCCTCCTAAAAAAACCAAAGTGATTGGGAAAAACACAGAAGAGCCATTAGCAGTACAAACCAACTGATACTATTAACTTCAGCTTAATATTAAAGGTACAGACTCCTCCACACCAGTCTCTGCCAGTTCCTAACTAGAAGCTTGCTGGTAATAACAGAGACTTGCACATAGGGTAGAATTTGCCCTGGGCAAATGCAGGCAGTGATAATCGGCCATGCCTGTCAGGTAGGTAACAGTTACCCCTCAGCAAACAAACTGGCCTGCCAGTCTGGCAGTTGCGGTAGCTGTTCATCTGGCATGGTCTCTGCAGTTCACACATAGGAAGGCTTTGCTGCCAAAAGAAGCAAATTAATAATTCAGTGCTGTGGAAGCTGCTATGAAGGGCACCACTAAAGTAAGGCTCTTTGCTGAGTCTATCCCAAACGTGCTGCCAAGCAGTGAACGTGGAAAGCCAGCACATCAGCCGTTGCCTCGCCTGTTCTCAAGGTACAGACTTTTTTCTTGCTGGAGATGGGTTCTTTTTTGAGTAGCGGCAATTTCGAATTGCCATGTAGTGGCTTTGGGGCACAAAGGATACATCTGCTCATCCATGCCACATTGCAAAATCCTGTTTAAGCTATGCTGAACAGAGCATATAAATCATCCTACAAGGTCATCTAGGGCAGATTAACATGACTCTTCCCTCCCATCTGCTAGATTCTAGACTTGCCTAGTCCTTTGAGACATGCTAAAAATGTAGTCTGTGCTCCAGCTTCGCTCAAGAATGAATGGAAGTAGCTCATTGTTTCTAGAATTATGTAAGTTTTAACAAAACTTGAAACATTTAAAACCAATTGGACACAAAGTTCAACTCTGGTGTTCTCCTGTCTGCCACGACAAAGTACAATCTCACTTCTCTAGGTTTTTTTCCAGATTTATCAATCCTCTAACAGAAGTCACACTTTGCCTACAATGTAAGCCAACCTTTATGAAGAGAGAAATAGCAGCATCTTCTACAAACAGCTCTGTGTGTTCAGGGGAAAATTAGCTGGAGTTAGGGGTCTGCCTCCTTGAGCGTGAAGCATTTGCCAGTGCCAACGGCAGGGTGTGAGCCCACGCTACTGACTGAATACAACTACTTTGGCATTCTCATGTGACAAATGAGCCTGAAAGCCTCATGGGTCTTCACCGCACAGAACCAAGAGGACTTCATGAATATTTGTAAGCTCTCCAATACATTTTGGTTTGGGAACTCAATTCAAAGTACCACAAATGTGTCATTCTAAGACAGAACGACTGTATTAAAGTGATGTTTCTTATTTTATTGAAACAAGCATCTTGCACATAATTTCTAACTTCAGAGGTTTTGAATAAGCCCCGCATGAAGGCTTCAGGCAGCTTCCGTTATTCCTGGGAAGAATTTTCCATCCCTAGCAGCAAGATGTAATTTAAAATAAAAGTTTGGGGTTTTTTTAATATTCAAATTCATAATAACGATTCAAACACTCAGGAGTGATTTCCAAAGGAAATCTATGCACTTGCCGACATTTCCATTACTATGCATCCTTCTCTGTGGACTCATTCTGTCTCCACAAGCAACACCTGAATCTCTGGTACGCAGTCTGAGTCTGCCGGATCTCACAGATCCTCTTGGAGTTGAGCATTCCCCTAACAGGCTGTTCAGAGAAGTGGAACTTTTCTAATGAACTTGGCACGGCTACGTTCCTAGAAGTCAAGGCTTCCCTGAGCTCTATGTGCAGAAGCAGAGAGAATATCCGAGGATCCTGCTACAGGACATTCTGTATGATCTGGTTTTTTAACTTAAATCACATGCAAAATCCAGATTAATGTAACGTCTCTCTTGCAGGTCATTACAAAACACAACAAAATTTCCAGTTGCCCTAGAATAAATGTTTTTCTTAAAAAGACCTCACTACTACACAGTTCCCCTGGGGAACCGGGGAAAAATCTAAGACTGAACATTTACACAGTTAAGCTTCAAGTTTCATAGGAAACTACAAAATCCCTAAACACTGGTTTTAGGCTTCAGTAGACGCAGTTGAAATGGCAACCTTCTTCCTTATTCCCTTCTGCAAAACAGAATTTTCATAGGAGTCTAGATAGCATATGACTCCAGAAAATACAGAGATAATTAAAATTACTTACCTGCTCTTCTCTGCTGACATGATGAAAAAGGACAAGAGAGGCAGAGGAGAAAAACAAACGCTAGAGTCGAAATCATCTTTGACTCTCCAGGCAGCGTGGATGTATGGGCTTCTCTTGCAACGAATTTTTAACCTGCAGGTTTGCCTCTGCTCCCCATTAGTGTCTGTGGTTTGCTATTTATGAAGTTGCATTCCTTCCTCTGAAGTTCTTATTCTCTGATGCTGGACGAGGGGTGGACGTCATTTCTGGCTGCTAGTCCACAGAGAACGTTACAAAAGTAAACAATATGAGAAACTCATCAGGAGAGTAGTTTGATTTTTTTTTTTAGACCGACTTGCACCAAAATAGGTCAGAAAATTCCAGAATTAAATGGATTCTTTTTGGATTGGGGTTTTTATTTCTTCTTCATGGACACAGGATAGACGGATGATTCATAGCCCTATCCCTCACAGATTTTCCTTCTAAAACTGCTCACAAGATTACAAAAGCTATGAGACATCTGGACTTCACTAGAGGTTCAGAAAAGGCTCTTTAAACTCCCAAAAGACAATTTTACCACTCACCCTTGGGGCAGAATTATTGAATCATCTTCCAACTCCAAAGAGGAGCTATGACATCCTATTTTAGAGAGGGATCGGGCAAATGTACTAGCCCTTAGAGGCTGATGTTCTTATCAGCCCCCTACCCAGGCTTGTCTAAAGGAAGGATGCAATGCAGAAGTGACGGCATGAAAGCAAGGTAGACTGCTGTTTCTTGTCTGTGAAGGCATACGTCTCAATCCAGCACTTTCCATCAGAAGACACAGAGCGGATTGAGAAATCCATCTAGACCAGCCAAAGAAAATCTGCCTGAAGAAAATCTTAAAGCTACTACATCAAGGAAATTGCAAGTTAAACTGTGACCTGTAAAAAAGGTTAGTCTGAAGACCAGTGAAATTCTTGATCTCACATTCTCACTGATTGTGAAATCTGTCAGTATGTTGATCATACAACACCCTTGGGGACGCAGACAGGAAAGCCCCAGGAAACAGTAGCTCAGTCTTTAAAGCGTTATAGCAGCAGGATCCTTGGATATTTACATAAAGATTTTTTTCTCATTTTGTCCTCAGACCTCCCACGTTCAGGAAAAAGACTTCCCATCCCTGTGGCTGTGCACAATTCTTGAAGGTAACTGGGTGCAGTCTTGCAGGCGCTGGTGAGCATGCATGTTCACTGAAGTAAGCAAATAAATATTATTAGTTTTATATTAAGGGAATGCTGCAGCAGACAGATTTTACCTTTTCTTGCACCAAGCAAATTTATACGCAAAATAAAGTTAATTTGCCTGTGTCACCGAGATGGCATTTGTATGACTCTGCTTGTCTGGCCCACATGGCATCTCACATTACACACAACAAGTGACCTTTTGCTGTCAACCCACAGGTAAATCAGCTTTGAGGGCTTGATACTTGTGGTAAGCAAAAGCGGTTCAACTGGAACTCAGAACAACTGAGTTTCCCTAGTTTTAGCATTTCTGGATCCTTATCAAAACCATGGCAACTGATTATTAAAGATAAAATATACTGGTTTTTTCCAGTGATGTTCTGCGAAATATTATTTACGATTTTATTTTATAGCAGCAAATGGGGAGTGAATGGAAAATGACCTTTCACCCACCCCTACAGAGACCAAGTCTTTCACCTGAAACAGCGATAGCTGATGTCCGTCCAGCTTATGTTTGAAGGTGCTGTTGTCAAGAGGTCAGAGAGGCATTCAGACTTTGCAGACCACTCAGTCCAGGACCCTGCTAGATGGGAACCAAGGAAGCCCATTAGTAGGAAGGTTCTTGCTAACTATTCAGAAAAAAATTGGTTTTTTCAAGTGAGGAGAAGTCACGAAACTCCAGAAAGAAAGCGATGTAACTCACATGGAATGAAGAATAGACAAAGGTCACTTGTGAGGTCACCTCGGAAACCACTGACATCAGATTTGCTTTGTATGGAGAAACAGATGTCCGTATAGAATGATGAGACAATCAAAAACCTAGTACTACAAAAAAGAAATAAGGAACTATTCAATACAAGGCAAATAAAATACTTATGAGCAGTTTTCTGCTATCTAAGCAAAGCATTACTCAATGATATCAGGACATAAAACCAAACAAAACCACATTAAAAAACCCCTTAAAGTCAGACACCTAATAAAAAAGTTGCTTGAAAATCCAGTATCCAGCTGACTTGGATACTTCCATGTTTCTAAGTTTTCAGGGGCCAAAAAACCCACACTTTTTGAGAAGAGATAGTAGGCTGACTAGAAACAACCGTTTTTGAGACCATGTGAAATTGGCTTGTAAAACAGTGCGACCCCCAGCCAGCAAGGGAATGGTATTCGCATCCAGGAAGAGCTCTCGAAGACTGTCAAGAAGAGTCCTGCTTCCTCTGTACCGAGTTCAACATTTTTCTGAACACTTTCAGCTGCCCAGAATCACATGCCCTTTTATAATACTATAAACTGGTGATCACATTATATGTAAAATTAACTATATTTTCTAATATGCCTATTGTTTAACATCCAAATTAACTCATCAAAACCATATTATAGAGAAGCTAGGTAATTTTCTTAGTTTCTACTGTGGACTGAAGAAACTCAAATAATTGACGTTAAAAAGAAGAAATCTCCCAAGCTCCTGGAGTCACTGCAAAGGACAAAAGGAAAGGAGTGAACCCCTCTCTTCTGAAGAATACCTTGTATGGACAAGCTGCAAGTCACCAAAGTATTTAAAACATTCAGGGCTACAGCAGCGAACCTGGATCTCTTCACAGGGAAGAGAAAAAGAGAACTTGGGTAATGTGGACGATCTGCAAAGCTGACGATCTGCAAGTACATCACCATCTCTGCTCTCCTCTGCAAAAGAGTCATTAATAATGAATTTATTAGTGGAGGTTGGAGATTATACTGAACTGGCTCACGTGGAGCACATCTTACTTCTAAGTAACTTTGTTAGCTGACGTGTTACAGCACCAGAGAGAAACTGTGAGTATGTGCTTAGGAGATGCAAGTTCTTACTAAGTCAGAAATGTTCACTGATGAGAAATGACATTCATTTCCCTCAGCAACAATTAGTGTAGGACAGCATGGTGACAGAATAGTGCTTATTATTGCTCACTTATTCTAAATGAAATGAACCAAAGCATATTAAATCTGCATTATACCAGTTTTCCATAGTTGAACAAATAAGTCTTCTGCATATTAAAGAAGTGATCAATATGTCTTTACATTCTTCTAGAAACCCAAAGCCATCTCTTTAGTCTGTATTCTGGGATCATTTCTATACATTCACGGTAGCAAAATAACTGTACAAATTAAAATGTCGCTGGTTTATACAGAGCTTGCTTGAGCTGAGCAAGACACGGTGTCTCCACATGGTGAGGTCATTCCTACCTTTATTTTCCTTGGACTCATTTTATACCTTTCTATATTCAGATCTGAGGGCTTGAAATCCCTGTAAATCACTACTCTAACACAGCTTAAACACACACTAGCAGATCAGAAAGTGTTTGGTCATGACTTGGTTATTTCTGGGTGCCTGCGTCTGTTTAAAAAGGACAAATTCAAAAGTAGCTGATATATCTGAACTTGTTATTATCTGATGGGGAAACATCTTCCAGATTTGTCAATATAATTTTTTAAGCATTACTGATTTAAAAAAAAAAAAAAAAAAGTGAGCAGCAGATAGTGTTTATTTGGGCTTCAGTGTAAAAGTGGTTTTGCACTCTGTGCAGTGCCAGGTTAGTTACACCTTTTTCCCTGACTGGAGCTGACATCACAAATGAAAGCGGCACACAAACAAACAACAAAAAGAAAAGCTCATACTAGCTTAAAGTTTAAATATTTTCCATCTCTGTGTTTTTAACTAATCTTTGCCAAGTGAAGGACAAAAGTCAGAAGGAAAAAGTTATTTTTCAGTCTTGTAAGGTCAAGTTCTAAAAATAAGTGAAAAACACCTACACCCTCTGAAATGGTATGCTAAGTGTTTTACAATGTTTCTTATATATTTATGGTCGTAAGAAACCAAATCATGTAAGAGATGACCAGTAAGGATTTCAAAAAACATCTCCTCCATTTCCTCCCAGTACAGGATCAATCGTACCAATGGCACTCTTCACAAAGCCTTCTCTACCCTGTTCTCAAACGCTTCCAGCAATGGAGACGCCACAACCACCCCAGGCAGCCTCCCAATGCTTTATAATCCCACTGTTAGAAAATGTTTCCAAGGATGCTATTTAAGCCCATTGCTTCTTTTTCTTATTCACCCTGGACTCAAAGAGCAGATTAGTCCCTTCTTTGAACTAGCACTATGTATTTGAAAACTTGCATTTCAATTCTATACTTTGGTAGAAGAGCCTGGTAATGTACGCAGCTTCCAAGTTTTATACAATCAATATAGAAAGGTGGAGATGAAAAACGGTGGTAGTCATTGCAGGCTGTCAACAGTTAGTCAGTTCTAAAGGAAATCAAAGTCTTCAAGTCTCAACTAAATCTTAATCAGTCCTGATTTTTATTAATTGTCACAATACATAAACTATCTATGACTCAGAAGATACATCATCTATTGTGGTGAAATGCTAGATTACAACCGAAGCTGAACCAACCTGACACATTTATGCACTACTCATTTCTATTTCACTCATGAGTAGATCAGTAAGAAGCCCAATACATCAGAATTTCATGGCACAGTTTTTTTTTGGTTTGTACTTATTTTGAAAGCTATTGTCTAAAATCTGCAAATTCCAAAGATAACACACTGTGAAGAGGACTGGACACTGAATTGATGCCCAGCAGCCAGCAGAATCTTCAGTCTTGTCCTACCTTTCTACTATGCGCTTCCAGAAAAAACAAAAACCTACTTTCAAAAGTTTGCAAAACATGATTTTACAGCTTGATTATGTACAAATACTTATTTCATCCGTTGCTAAAACACAATCTCAACAAACAGGATTCTTAAATGATCTGTACTTAGAGCTATTTGCAGTCCTGAAGTAACAAAGTTCAGGTATTAACTAATTAACGTAAAGAATAGCACCAATGCTTTATGTAAGACAGATTCATTATTTGACATAAACACCTCAAGTGATGCCAATATTATACACAAAATCCATCAGTCAATAAGTAAGAACATTCCCATCCCCGTCCCGTAAGCCTCATTCATTGCAAGATGGAATAATCCATTAAAGGCCGTGGTTTGTTACATGTTTGAAGAATTACAGCTTGCTGCAGTCTGGTTTATGTCTCTAACGTTGAGTTCCTCAGGAAAGCAAGGCACTGAAGGTCACCGAAGGCCTTTTATAAGTACTTTTAATGTTTTTTTTTCATTTAATCAATGGCAAACTGCAATGACAGAGAATCAAGCCTGCAAAATATAATAAATGGGCATGGCTCCGCTGTGCGCTATTCTGACTGTATCATTCATTCTTCTTGCTCCTTTCTACCCTACTAATGGAATTTGACTCGTGTCAGTAAAGCTATTTACATGAGCTAAAAAAAAAAGTCACACAACTCGCTGTGGCAATAGGCAGAATGACATAAAGCTGGGTCACAACCACAGTATCACAGGAATTGGCACATTGTGACAGGGATGTCTCCTGGGAGGAAGCTACTGCCGGACACCACAGAAAGTGGCATCTGCCTTGAAGTAAGAGTTCCAGAAGGGTCAACTTTCCTGCTTATTCCTCCGCACTATTAGAAATTTGATGACTTTTATACTTTCTGCATATGAAAGGCTGGCTTTCAAGGGGACATCAGTTTTTAACCTGAACATTTTCTTCAGAGTTTTGAATGCAACGAAACACAAACACCATAACATTAGTGTATAAAAATAGCTGCAAAATGGTTTCTGAAAAAAGGCGCAGAGATGCTTTCCAATGTCTGAGGGAGGAATCCCACAAAAAAGAGACTGATGAGCCAAGAACACATTCAAATTCTTTGTTTTATCCTCAGCTCCTAACCCCCAACCAAAAATAGTAACCAGAACCCATATGACCTGAGTAGGGGTTTTCCAGTATTTTTGCTGTTGAACAGCCAACACAACATGTAATAAGTAGGAGACATTTGTAAGTCATCAAACACATATCAAGAAATTGCTGCCTTTATTGCTTTTTTTTTCTTTTAAGATTCAGTGAATGCTGGGGTAGGGGGGAAAGAAAGGGGCTAGTCTGAAAATTTCTAAGTGTGTCATCAGGACGAATTGCCTGCACCTCTGGACCTGGCCTAGGAAGCTACCAGTAAGAGTCGGAAGCAGCTCTGGTCCCACAAGGTTTTTTTGTTTCTTGATCTCTCTAATGAGACTCCCAACAAAATAACCAACTGGTACCAACCATGAGAGAGCGAAATGGCCTGACTTTTTATTGCCACATTACTAGGAAGAATCCTGCTCTACAGACATGGAACAGAATCACTCGGAAGCTAAGCAGCTTGCACTAGGTCACACCATGCAAGTAAATTGAACCTGGAAGCCCGAAGCTCATGCCAGCACTGTAATAACTAAACCGTCTTTCTTCTCTGAAGAAGGGGAATCTTCATTCACAAACATTGGCAGGAAAAGGTACCAAAAAAAAAAAAAAAGCACATGCACATTCATCTAAAATAAGTGATACTACATATTGTCTGGGCAGCCTTACCACCGCTGTAAGTGCTTGATCTTCCTGGAAGGGACATATTCTGCCCACATGGGCTGAGATGATGACACGCGCTGATGTAGGAACTCTGACGCACATCAGCAAGAAAAGCTGTACTTTTACAGGCGAAGAAAATAGCAAACAACTATAGCCCTGCAACAAATAAAAAGTGTCCAGGTGCACAGTAAGAACACCACAGTTCAGTTTCATCACAGATGTGTTACTGAACTTCCAATACTCAGAGAGCAGCAGGAAGCATGAATGAGGCTAACCTAGACTGTTCGGGTAGTCTCGGTTACTAGATTACTTGGTTACCAGTAGCTCCATCCAGGGAGTCTACTCAGAAACAGCAGGAGATGAGGCCAGTGACAGGACTGGTGACAAAGCCACAATATAGGTCCAAGGTCTATCCAGAGACAGGGCTACAAGATCAACCTGAACATTGTCCTTCATTTAAAATACGATCCAGAACTTCCCAGTGGCTTGCTGAGTTATGATAATCTAATTTCTTGTCTCTAGAAAGGTCGCAGCACTGTGAAATGTTCTGCACTCCTGGGTCCCACACCAGTAATCCTACCCCTTCCAAAATGCCTGAGACGTTGTGTCAACATAATCCTGTCTGAAGAGAACTAAGACACCTGGAACTGAAATGCTTTTTAAAAAACTGAGGGGAGGAGGCCAATCAAAGGACCCACAAATTTCATATCGGCCCTCGTTCAGTTCTGCCAAAGACAAATGATGACAAATCAGAAGCCCGAGGGGCTGAAGAGCAGCGGCATGTGCAGACCAAGAAGAGCTGTCTCTCATCCTTCCCTTCCTCTCAAGCAGCTCGCTGTAATGAGGCTTACAGATGGGGGTGTAAAATGCTGCCAGAGCTCCTTCTCCCCACCGCCACCCTGCTCAAAACTATTCCCCAGCATATGTTGTAATCATACACCCAGGAGAGTTGTTAAAACCTTACAGGAAACAACTCACATTTTTTCCTTTACTATTCATGCCATTTTCTATTAGGGACAATAAAGACTTCTAACACTGGATTAAGCTCATTTGCAACAATGAGCTACTATTGCTCCAGGAGCCAGCAGGAGCTCAGACTCATTGAGGGAACTGGGAATAATTAACTGAATTGTACTGGAAAAAAGGAGAAGAGTGAAGACTGTTTTGACCAAGAGAGATGCAAACTGATGCGATGGTTAAGCCATCACGTCTTGCTGGGAATTATTGTTGGGAGTATCATTAATGCTTAGAGTATGCAGGTTTTTTTCAGTAAAACTGCTTTGGCCGTGGTCTCCCTTTTTGGTTTTTGCTACTAAAAGACACCTCCCAGAGTCATAATGACAATAACACAGTTTTACTGATTGCTTTCACTCGTTGCTCAGCATGCTCTAAGTCACTTCCCAAAACTCTTAAGGATGGCAAACCTTAAAAACAAAAGCTCTTCTAAGCAGACTGGTTTTTCTTTTCCCCTAAATGATGTATATAATTCATCTCCATGGTCAAACCTTCTTATTGTGTAATCCAGGGGTCTTCAGCAAGAGTGTAAACAGGAATTGTCTCATTACAGAAGGGACTGGAAGTGCTCAGTGCTCTGAGATCACACGTGTAGGTGGGCAGACAGCACGTACACTTTTTAACAGTCTAGAGGCCTCTCTTAGGGAGCATTGACTTGGTTTTGATCATGTACCAAGACTTATTAACTCAAAAGAAACATCTGGCATTGACCCCTTCATAGGCAGAATACTGAACCTGAGGAACCCTGGAAATCTACTCTAATACGTTCATGGAGCTGTCTGCACATGATTAGTTCAGTAGCTATACATAAATGCACATACTGTGTATGAATAATACTATTTCTGTATCATATATACAAGTATTACATAGATGAGTATTTGCTGTCCTCAAATTACTGCCTTCTGCCCACAAGTTGGCACATGCCATTAGCCTTTTGACATGCAGCTTCAAAAAAAGATCAAGTTTCCATCATGCCTTTCAGCAAGGAAGATCCCAAGGAACTTGACAATCTATTCATACCTAATACCACCAGAACGTAGACACCTTTGGGACAGTGAGCACAGCCAAATACATAACAGAGTGCAGAACAGCAGGAAAAAAGGGAAACATTTGGCTGGGGACTCCAGAGAAAACCTTGCTTTTTATAGAGAGAGCCAAGGAATGGTTAGCTTCCATTCACGGGAGACAGAACTGTGCTTTCTGTGGTCACATCCCAAAGACCCACAGAGAAAATTTGAACTTCACAGTTTATTCTGCCTCAGAAGTATGAAGTGGTAAGTCACCTTTCCCAACAAGCTGGACCAGTAGTTCTAATAACTGTGTTCAGACAGACCACAAAGCTGTCCTTTCTGTGGACATCTCAAGGGAACATCAAGAAATTTTCCATGCCAAAAGTTATATATTAAGCAAACCTGTTCAGGTCTCCCAGATACATGCAGCAAAAAGCTGTAGCTTTTTAATAAGTGTTGATTCAAGATTAATGATAGTTCTCTTGACATTTCCTCTCTTACTGCCTGTGACAGGGGCCATTTTTTCTCTTCCCATTTGCTCTTTTTCACATAACCTCTCCATAGCAATTAGCTCTACTGCTTACACTTTAAAAAAAAAACACACCAAAAACCAGAAGGAAGATATCTAGTGTGATTTAACAGCTGGAAATAAGCAAAACCAGCACCAAGCAATCAGGTCTTTTCAGGACACCAGTGATCAAAAGACCACTGTTAAGGTACTCTGTAAAAATGTAATTTGCAGTCAGCTGTTTGCAGGAGACATAAACCTTTTCACAGTTGAAAATTAGAGTTAAGTTCCTCTGTACAAAGAGGAAGAAAAGACAGATCACACTGTATTAATCACCCCTCACGTCTTCACAGGCTATGAGGATGCTGAAAGCATGAGGTCGGAAGCCTGACCATGGCTTTCTCCAAACTCAACTCTTCAAAGTACCGGATGGGACAGAAAAGGGGAAAAGAAATCAACCACTAAATGCAATACTATTTGTCTTGTCTCAGGAAGAGGCTACACGCTTAAGTTCAGTTTTAATATGAGTAGTTTAACACTTACATGCAGAAATATGACTTCTTATACAAGGGAAATGGGGGAAAAAGCCTTCATGAATAACAATGAAAATTCTTCACGTGTAGGTGCTTCCTTAGATTGCCATGGAATCAGGATGACTAGGAGATTCATGGAGGGCACCAAAGAATAGAGGGATATAGGAAGCACCAGCAGATTGTCAAGGCTGTTCTCTAAAGTGGTCTCATTATCCATATGTAAAATAAGAATCCTGAATATGAAAAAAGAAAATGGGTTTATTATTATAGCAGAGCCTTAGTATTCCACAAAAATCATTCTTCCTCTTATGATGGTGGTAGAGCAGAACATTGGCTCAATCTTTTTTGCTTATACCCCACTTCAACTGATTAATAACTTTTGTTATATTTCAAGCAAACAAGACTGAATCTTCTTCCTGGAAACTGTCTTTTATGCCTTCATTAATTGTTCCCAGAATCTTGACCACAAAAAAGGTACCAGCTCCTCAAGGATGAGCAGAGAATGACAAACCCGGTATCTTCTAGACAGACCCCATTGTATCACAAGGCAGTATATTCTCCACACTGCTGTCCCCCTTCCAGTGTTTGCCTGAGGCATTCCATAGGCTTTCTGTCAAAGATAATTACGGCTGTCACAGGAATGAATAGACAAAGATGTTCACAGGGCCCACGCTCTGGGGGTGGGGAAGGACAGGTATCGTCCTCAGAAGCAGAAGCACTTTGTCTCTCTCAAAAGAGAGATCTCATACAATATAAAGCTGAATTTTCAAACAGAAATAATAGCACAGAGCCAGGTAGCTGAGCCCTCATTCACATTTGGTTAGATAACAACGTTAAATACTCAGCTACTCTCACACAGAAGTACCTCCCCGCTCAGGCCTGAAAGCACACCAGTACAACTCAGACGCGTTATTCGAGTCGCAGCTTTCGCAAAGCTGAGGGTAACATCTGTGCTACCTGGTCCAGACTACTGGGAAGTTATTAACAGGTGCAAGTCAGAAGAATCAATGCAAGAGGCCTGTTAGCCTTAAAGTAAACAGTTGCATTTCACCAACGTCAGGGATTGTGGCAACAAAGAAGTCACTGGCTACCAAATGCATGCTTTTCCTGGCGCACGCACTGTCAGTTCATCTTATCATACATCTCTTTTCACATGCACATTTTATTTTCATAAGCTTTGAGACATTACAGATTACTGGCTTTATCCGAAAATTGTGCTTCTTTGTACATCATTTATAAACTCAGAGGAAAATTCAACATCATCCAGACTATGAGTTGGGTTTTTTTTTCACCCCTAGAGAAATGGAAAAATGGCATGTACACAGGCTCACAAGTGGTGGGAAGCTCTCCAGAACGATGGAGTCTGGAGACTAATCCAAACCTCTTGAGTTTTCAAGAAAATATCAGACCAGAAATCTCACAGGAATGAACTGGCTCTGGAGATTTCTGGCAATTCCTTCTCCTGACCCCACCCAGAGCTGAAAAACAGCCACAAAAGTAAAACCAATCTTTTTCACAATATTTTTCAGAATCACTGTCTGTGTAAAGATTCAGAGTAAGTCCTTGCTCCATCTAAACTGCTCTTCCCATCCAAAGATTGCAAGGACACGTATTTAGCCTAATTGTGAGGGTCACAGAATTACTCTTAATTTTAATTCCACATGGAAACTAGAAGTTTGATCCTCTGTATTTTTGCAATGCTTCCCTCAATAAAGGCCAATTGCTTTTGGCTAGCACAGCATCAGTTTCTTCCATTAACCTTTATTCAAGCCAAAACACTTTGGGTGTAAGTGACATTGAGTTCCTGAGACAATGATGGCCAGAGAAATACCTATCATGAGAGTGGAATCCGAGAGCCCTCCCTAAACTCCAGCTGCCTTGTCTCTCCTTGACATCTTTTCAGTCATTGAATGCTTTCTGCACAAGCCATTACACCCTTCACCACTTCTTCCAGGAAAGCGCACACAATTCCAGGAACCCCACGCCTCAGGTGAATAAATAGCAATGACAAAAGCAACTTTCTACTGGCAAGGCGGGAGACAATGTCGAAACTTTGAATCTTTATACACAAATGCAGTAAAAGCTACTGTGAAGGCCAATATTTCCCAAGGAAATCAAATATCAATGCATGGTTTGGATAGATCTTCTGGAAAGAGTAACGAACATGTCTAACCCTGTATACTCAGCAAAATCTGATCTCACAGCCTGAGATCATTTGCTGGCTTCAAGTCACATTTGGGAGTTACTCCTAACACAGCGGGAAGAGAAGTTGTTTCTAGGGACATCCAAGTTCCACTTCTAAATCTCCCTATAAAACAGGAGCTTTTCCCATTTAGTACTGCAGGTGCCCCCTCCCTTTCCCTTTCTTTCTTTTTTTTTCTTTTCTTTTTTTTTCTTTTCCAGATCAGGTTTGTGGTGGCCTCTAGCGGAATATGGAACAAATGGTATAAAAAGGAGCAAGGCGTGTGCAGCCTCCTACAAAGCTGACCAGGCCCTCAGCTATTCATAGCTGAATTCACTGGGAATTTGTTTAAAATGATACGCACTTGCTAGTAAAGGGCTAATCTCTATACCCTAGCCTGAGAGTCATCCATCAATTCAGACCACTTGCAGCACCATAACGGGTCATTCTATAAAGAAAAAAAACCTATAACAACACAGTTTTTAAATGATATCTTTGATGTTTCCTGATGTTCATCAAGTTGTCAAGTCCACAAGAATAATATCCCTTGTTTTGTTTCAGCCTTTCTGCTTCCTCAGTAAAGGAGGTGGATGCAGGTTGTAACTGAATTTGTTTTGAGCCCCAAGAGAACAGTTTGAGATCAGTCTGGGATCACGGCAATCATTCAGGCTGTTCCAGTGCTCCAGCTAGCCCAAGATTTGGCTTCTGACTTCAAGACACATGGACTGATCATGAGTGAATACACTGTTTGACTAGAGTCACAGTACCTTCCTCCCCTCCATTTCCTAGTAAGCCCTCACGCTCATAGAAAATACTGGGTTATTTATCCCGCCACTCCTCGGGATTATTCTAATATGGCTTTTCCATCATGACCTCGCATGCTTTGAACTTTCCACAAGCTCTTTCTTACACTGTGCAACTTCTCCTGCTGTAGAACTTCTGCATTCTGGCTACTGGCCCTGCATTGCTCTTGATCCAAAGGCATTCATTGCTCAATGTTTAACATTACTTTTTTGTTTGAATGACATCATTACTAAAGCGCTATTACTGCTCTCCAGACCTTCTTCATATCCTTTGTTCAATCACCTCTTCCAGCAAAGTCATATACTAATCTGCTGCCAGGAAGGTGGCCTAAGAAGTTAGTATCTTGTCTGAGATTGGAACGCTGCTTACTTGCCAGAAGGCTTCCCATAGCACCTTTGCCCTGTCTTCACACTGTAGCTGAAATAAAGGCTGTAGGATGTAGATCGACTACATTTCATTCTCTTAATGACATTTGCGAACAACTACATAAAAAAATTTCTGTGTCCTGGGTTTCCTCCACATGACATAAGGCTCATGGATTTCTGGACTAGAATTGAGAAGCCGTTGAAAACTTCTATTTGATCATAAATCAAGCCCAGTAATTACCTTTTTAGTAAAAACAGCCCCAGTTCACGCTTCCCAGACTCCATGATGGGTTCGTAGTTTTGTCATGGGCCTTGCTCAGGGTCCAAGAATTCAAGCAGACTCCACTTTTATTACAGCACCTGTAGCAGCTTCTGCAACGTGAATCTCAAATGGCACCACTTGATAATTGCTGGTCTGCGTGACACTGGAAGGAACAGCGTGGAAAGACTCCTTATCTCTCTATCTTTTCATAGCTCTTCCAGCACCTTTCCATTTATTTACTTGCTGTCACACTGGCTGCCTTCCACAGTGGGAACTCTGCCTCCTCACATAGCACATGGAAAAGCCAAAAGCAAAGGCTAGCTGGGCAGTTAATTTGGAATGGCTGTTGAAAGCCTGATAGAAGGCAGATTGGATCAGGTCCAGAGAAGGTCCCAAGGTGTTGCCATCAGGGTGCTGCAGCTCCCAAGGCAGGTCAGTGGGTCTTAAATCGTCCAGTCTGAGGAAGTCTCAGCAATCAGCCCCCCCCCAAAATTGGGGTGAGAGAATCGCTCCACCTCTGCCCTGGCTTAGCAGCTTAGGAGCAGCATATGAAACCACACTGAGAAAGGGAAAACCAGTAACCCTTAGCAAAGGAACTACATGAAACACTCTTCAACATCAGTCTGATAGTGGGAAGCCCTGTTTCAAGCAAGCAGGGGCAAATCCACGGTATTTTAGGCCCACTGTGTTTAGGAAGCAGGTGGTAAAACCAACTGAAACATTCACTCTCAGGAGTACTGTTAAAATCTGGGACCCCACTGTCCTCTTGATCTTTTCATACGCTGTTTGATGAAATTCCACCAGTGGCCTGGGTACATTTCCAAGGAACTCATGACTTCTGGGAAGGCATTACAAAGCTACACTGTAACCATTCATGACCTGTGTTCAGTACTGGCTTGGTTCCTTCCCCAAATCCACAGCATTCTGCAAAGAAAACATTCTTTCCACTTCAAGTAAGCTTCTCCATCCTGAAACCAGTCTGGTTCAGGCACCCAACCTCTTCTTGCCCTGCACTCACCCCAGACATCAGAAATGGCCTTTTCTAATGGAAGGGCTTCCATGATGGCAAAACAACTCAACATCTAAAACATTTGGTCCCCCTCAATTCCAGATCTGGGTTTTTTTTCAAGCAAGAAATTAAAGTAATTGTTCATAATACTAGCCTTACCTATAGCTGCTGCTACAGTATGAAAGTTCTCACACTCATTGTTTTCTGAACCTTTAATATTTGCAACAGAAAGATGAGGCCTAGCTGGTGAATTCTGCGTTTCACATCAAAAGGAACTGAGATGTCCATGAAAAAAACAGAGAGGATTATTCTCGAGAGCTGGAGGCCAGAAAATTAAGTGGTACATATTTCAGGACAAGGAGCATCTTGGATGCAGGTGTTTAGTCCAACAGGAATCTGAACCACTCATGTAAGTCACGTAGCCACATCATATGGCTAAACACAGATTCCTACATGTGTGTTTCGACACATTCCCCTGGAGAAACTCAAAGGGCAACACACCTAATTACTGGACTGCTTACATTATTTCATTTTTAAGACAAGTGCCAAATTAACAGACTTCTCTCACAGCAGGAAGAAGGATTTACTTGGAAGGATTTACTTCGTATGTAGAGAATGCAAGGATGTTATTCACTTAAACAAAAAGCAAAGAAAAAGACAGGGTGGGACTCAAAAAATACTGTTTTTCAAATGATTTGTTCTCTTAAGATATTCTTTACAAAAACAACCTCATATTTAACCCTGTGCATGTTACCTTCCCCCAAAATTAAAAACATGTCTGTAAAGCAGTAATGCTTTGAGAAGAAAGCAAGCTGTTACCACATTAGAAGTCATGTTGCTAAAACTCGAAGTATTTATAAACTTAAATGAGACATCAGGGATAACCTGAAAATTCACCACTCTTCTATTTTCCCCACTAAAATAGAGGGAGGGACAGCAGTCCGCAAGATTCAAACACACATCAAAACCCTTTCTGAAGTACTGGATTTTACATTAGACCGAAATAACCTCACTGCTTCTCCATCTGCCTAGGATAACTGCCAGGAATTAAAACAAAGAAACATGTACACTCTTTGTAGTCAATCAAGAGCTTCAAAATTTGTTTTTAAGCTCAGATACAACAACATCTGTTTTGAAGAAGTCCCATTTAAAGAAACGTTGATGCCCCTTCAGAAACTGAGTATTTTTAACAAATCTGCTCCTTCCATAACTCCTACCAAAGACAGATTTAATAGGTAACAGATACTCGCAACATCTTCTTGAATATATCCATCAATCCCAGAATTTTTTTCTTGGATTTTAGAAACTATGCCTTTTTGCTAGCAGTCTTTAACTTCTGTGGCCAGTTAAAGAGAAGTAAATCACTTCACATAGTATTTTTGCAACGAAAAATGTGCAGAAAGCCAGAAGCTCTGTTCATAAAAAGATTTTTGCCCTACATTAGTTCCTTGAATTAAGACTCGTGCTAACGTGGCATTATTTAGGATGAACACACACTTCAGCTATTTTCAAGGAGTGGGAGTTGCAAAGGATTTTAATACATTTTTCAAGGGAAGGATTTCAAATTTTATACTGAAATATAGTATTTTTAATTAGAATTTTAATACTAAGTTCCCTTTTTACAGTTTATTAGCTTTTTAGTATCCACTTAGCTTAGACAGTGAAAGAAAACTGGTTTACAGCAGAGTTTATAGCTAGTTTCATTTACGGGCTTTCATATACTGCTACTGTGTTTTTTATGTCACTCATCACCTTAATATCTAAGTACCTTCTTCATTCAAGATCACTGAAGAAATGTCAGGATCTTCTCCTCCTTTTGCTTCATTGTTTTAAGTTACTGACCCATGACCTGCTTCAGGAATACTTTTTATAGCCACAATTGAACCTGCAGGTAAATCAGTTGAAACAGAAACATTACACAACTTGCTGAAGGATAAAAGTGTCGAGATTCCCCTGATAATGAGTAATAGCCCTTTTCTGTGAATATTCTACACTACATCACTCGTACTCCTGAAATCAAAGCTGTTGCACTTAGCTTTCTGGCACCTTAGAGAAATTCTTACATTTACACAATAATACTTTTCTGGTATGCTTTTAGCTTGTGAAAACATTCTGTGCATTAAAGGGCTTTTTAAAAATGACCGTTCAATCTAGTACCACTTGACAGAGATCTTTTAATGCAATGTTAAAATACCTGTCATGTAAATGTTAGCATTAAGACTGAAGTCCACAAAGTAATAATTAAAAGGAAAAAAGGTATTTTTTTCCATCTTATTCAGAACAGCCTTTTCTCCCAGAATTATTGTTCAGATCCCATAAAGCAGCATGCCCAACTAGTGATGCCTCTGTCTCTCCACAGCTGGAAGTAAAGCTTTACTGACATTAGGGATTAATAGACTGCATAACCTTAAACATACATGCTGCATTACTTTCAATCCAGTGCATATTAAGACTGTGCTTTTTAATGCCACAAGAGCCCAATAAACCCTTCAATATTTACTTAAGGGGATTTTATGGTCCTTTTGTTTCATGAAGGCATTTATATGAGCTCTGGTATTAGGACATTTGCATCATCAGCCATTAACTTGGGAAAATTAGATAGAAATAAACAAAAATAGCTCCATAACCTTCTTCTCCACATGCCTACTAAATGCTGCAATATTTGTTGGTCCAATAGCTAGAAATGGAACAAAAATACAGCCAGCTCAACCGCTCCCTGTCCCGACACTACTACAGACATTCCAATAGGAAAAAGCTGAGGAAAGATTGTGAAGTTCTGGGAAAAGATCCATTTTAGCTATTAATGCTTATTATCACATTTTCTAAGGTCTATAAAGCTTTTTAAAGCTTATTTGGGATGAAGGAAGCTATAGGAATGTTCTGATCCCAGAAGGTCCTCCTAAACAAAAGGAAAATGTGTGTTGCTATGAACCTGCATCAAGCTGTTCTTTTGATTTTTTTTCCCAGAGCTGCGTTAGCTTTCCTTCTATGTCCCTCTTGTGGTAACTGAGAAGAATTGTAACACCTGCAATGGAACAGCTAATCCATAGCCTTCAAAAATTTTTGTTTTGTTCCTGCGTTTTGATGCATTTTTTTAAATAAAAAGATTTCTTTTATTGAAATTTTGTCAATATACAGGGGAATAGTTTTTCTTAAAAAAAAAAAACAAACAACAACAGGTATTCTTTGCTCTTCCATGTACTAGTACTCAGGCTAGGTAAACTAGGTAAAATTGTATGGAATTTTCATTTGAAGATTTGTTTTAGGGAAGAGGCAAGCAAAAGGAAAAGCAGAGAGAGAAAATGAAGAACTTCTAAAACAATATGAGTTACGTGAACATTAAACAGAAAAGAAGAAATAGAGATGTGAAGTGACAGAGCAGATAAGAAAGTGATTAAATATGCACAATAGATTTACCGATTGCATTTATTGTTCTACAAGATGTTAACGTATTGCTAACCCCAGTACTTATTATATAGACATCACATCAGATGTGTAATGTGTGAGCATTCCTTAAGCATTCTTTGTCAAGAACATCTGATCTCTGCTTCATACTCATTTTCCCCTAACCTGAATTGTTTTATCCCAGGATAAAAATACACTTTTTTTTTTTATTCAACCCTGTCATTTGAAGTAGCAGTTTTGCAAAGATTCCTCACACTCAGTTTGATTGGCTCTCAACCCCTCACGTCACAATGACACTTTCTAGCACTATCTCCATGGCTTGGAGTTTGCAGAGACCAATCAGTTTGTTCCTTTTCCTAACAGCTTGTTTTCAGCCCTCTCTTGTGCAGCCCTGAGTGGAGGATGTTATCAAATCCCTGTGCTAGCATGTCTTGGAATTGAAATGAGTTTCAAGGAAAGTCCTCTGGCAAAGCCAATTATTTTGAGTCAGGATTGTGTTATTTCTACCAACACCTAAACTGCTGTATGCATCATACATAAGTTTTACACTTATAATCATCAGGAACCTTTATTATCACCTCTTCGAGATAATCACCTCTAACTTTTTAGCTCATGGAAGCAAGCAGAAAGCACCTTTTTTAAAAGTAAATTCACCCACATTTGTTCTCTTGTATAGCTTCTTACGGCTAAGTGTGTCCTGCGAATTCGAGCTTCTAACCATGCAAAAAATGGTAAAGCAGCAACATTTTCAGAGAACACGCTCCAGTTTTCTGAAGTGTTATCTTTTTAAATTTCATAGTGGATGCACAACAGTAAAGACCAATGAGTCAGAGTGCCACTTCTCTGCATTAGCCCAGATTTATAAGAGAAAACTTTCACAAAATATGGCTTACACAAAAAATATTGCCTAGGAGCTTTGCAGTGCTGCCTGCATACATGCCTCCATGCTTACCTTTAAAAGCACCAAAGTAGCCCAGAGTTTCCAGCATGCAGTGAACTACGATTAAGCAATAATGTCATGAAATTCAAAGGTACCCTCTTCACAAGACTAATCAGTCGCCATTTTTAAACACAGTAACCAGGAGCCTAATGGCCACAAGTAGCTGCCAGTTTGATCCCTTGTCAGAATATATGACAGGAAACCGCAGGCTTTCCACACCCGACTCACTCAGTTCTTACTTTTGCCTTGTGTGACGGGGGAGCAGACGGCACCGGGTGGTGGGGGATCTCCTCGCAGCCCTCCAGCTTCAGCACCTCAGACAGCAGCACCGTCTTGGCCGGGAACGCGGCCCACGCGGTCCCTCCGTACCAGAAGCCAAACTTACCTTCTGCCGGTATAGCGAGCTAAAGACCTGCAGTTTTCAGCGAGTTTTCCGAACGACGACTCTTTAAAAGCATTCTTACTTTTTGCATTGTGGAGGGAAGAGGGAAAAATTCCAGCAGCGCATCACAACTTTGATCCGTTTCCAAAACTTTTGGGGATTCTGTAAACCAGCCAAATGTTGCACATACGTTCTGTTTATTAATAAATAAGCATTCATACCAAGCAGCCTACCTGGTTTTACAAATTTCTTCTTCAGTTCCATTCTCATCCTGAAGTAGGATTTTGTATTTTCTCAGTTATGCTTTTCTCTGAACTATGAAAACAGTTAATTTCCAGTTTGTTTTAAGAAAGCACCAGTTTAGTTCATCCATGGATGCCTTCCAAGCAAACTTTCGGTGGGTTATAATTTAGTTGCGTTTCACCTTTAGGAATCAAGAGTCTCAACATTCAAACTGTCTGGTAACGCTGATGGACTTATGTATGAGGATACACTGACTTATCTATGTCACCATGTTAAACTAGAGCTGATGTGACAGTCACAATTCAACAATCAATTTTCCATTCTGCCTTTTGATTTCAGTGGCTTGTTGGATTAATCTACTTGAATCTGAATCCTGAATTAGGACACATTTATGATAAAGTATTGGTGCAGTCTATTCTTCCTAGAGGCTTAAAGCTAAAGATTAATTCAAACAGTCTGTATACAGAAGTGATGACTCTTGTATTCTCTCTAGTCTTTCTCTCCCCTCCTGTACTTAGTGCACAATATTCCCAGGACAAGGATGCCTTTCAGTCTTCATCTAGATCTTTTCAGCCCAACAGCTGCAAATCTGGTACATGCTGTTTCAGTTCCAGGCTTTATCCTACACCAAAAGCAAGAATAAAATTAAAGTTACTTATAAAAGAAGATACACATTTGCATCTTATAGTTGAAGGTTTTAGTAGGGAAGAGGGACTGAATATCTAGCCTTTCACATCAATGTTTTTCACAACACACAGAAGTTATCTTAAAAGAGATTTGTTGTGTGCTAATAAAAGGTTGTTGAAATAAGAGCACCGAAATCCAAAACTTTCTGTTTATTTATGGGTGGAAACATGTGCTACGCGCCTTCTCTGCACAACCCAGTCGTTCACCTTCCTTGACCTCGGAGAATCTTCATGGCCAATTCCACTACCCTCACCTCAGAGCCACTCAGCTTTCTGACTTTCACATTGTTATATTAGGTATTACAGATATAAGAGGTATTACAGCTAGAGCAGGTATTACTATAATACCAGATCCTTCTTAATTACCACGTCTGTCTCAAAACACTTAAAGCCCCTGCACCACCCAGGCTATGTCTCTGGTAGCTCAGACCCTAAACCGCTCGTTTCAAACAGGGACATGAGGCAGGCAGGCCACAGAACTGGCGGTTGCAGCTCCAGGCTCACAGCGGGCACAACGGGATAAAGGGCCCCACGTTACCTCCACTGGGGCAACCGCCACTGCACCTTTCCCTCACACGAACCCAGTACCACCACAGGACTCCCACCACAGAGCTCCCACCACCACCGAGATTGCAGCCTTCACAGGGCCCGGCCGCCACCACAGGGCCCGGCCGCCACCACAGCCCCACAACCCACCAGAGCCCACCACCACCACAGCCCCCACCACCACCTCCACACACGGCTCGACAACCACCGCAACCCCTTCTCCTCCCTCCAACCGCCCCAGGGCCCTTCGCCACCACAGAGCTCCCACCACCACAAGGCCTGGCCGCCTTCAACAGGGCCTAGCCGCCCTCAACAGGGCCCGGCCGCCCTCACAGCCCCACAACCCACCACGGCCCCACAACCCACCACGGCTCCCAGCACCACGGCCCCCAGCACCACCGCCTCCACACACGGCTCGACAACCACCGCAACCCCTTCTCCTCCCTCCAACCACCCCAGGGCCCTTCGCCACCACAGGCTCCCACCGCCGCCTCGGGGGCCACGCTGCCGCCTCAGGGCCGAACCGCCTCCACAGCCCGCCCTCCCTTCCTCATCTCGAAGACCTATTGGCTGGCAGAGCGGTCAGTCAGAAGCAAGCTCCGCCCCTCCCCGCCAGGGGGTGTCGGTGTGGGGGGAGCGCGCCCCCCTCCCCCGCCTCCCCCGCGCGGCGCGCGAACCCCTTCGCGCCTTCCGCCGGAGCTCCGCCCCCCTCGCCTTGCCCTCCCCAGGTGTGTGCGTGCTACGTCACCCCTCCCACGCGTACGGGGCG
>VYXH01004733.1:144571-166020 GCA_013397275.1 Burhinus bistriatus
CCCCCCCTTATACAACAGTTGGTGGTGCCAGATTTTTAATAATATGCACATAGGCTAACATCACAGTAGGTTTTAGAACAATAGTTGAGTCACTTCCTCATTGTGTGCCTGCCAAGGCCTAGTACTCGCTGCTGAATTTTCATAGTAACAGGTGACATCATTCCTGCCTCACTCTCTAAAAGGGCAGGAGCTCCCCGGGGTGTAACTAACACAGTCACCTGGTGCAGAACTACAAAGAGCTTGCAGTTGTTGTAGTTTCTTGGTTTTCTGCCTTTAAAAAAAAAAAAAAGCTTTACAATTTTATTACTGTTCAGCAAGCCAATTTTTTATGAGCACCTAAAAAAAAAAATTGATTAGGTTTGTCGACTGATGTATATAATAATGTACTATGGCTCTTTGGAGTAGACTGATAGGAGTGCACCTGTGAGTGCCTGGTATTCTTGCTTCTAAGAAATTCAGATTAACTTAAGGCTTTGGTATTCCACCTGTCCCATCATCAGTTAATAAGTTATCTTCATATTTTGTAAAATGGCACTATCTATTTAAAATGGATATTTATCTTGAGACATCTGTGGAGATGCTGTTACACAGTGAGCTGATTGGATTTGGGTTCATCATACTAATGGGTTGTTGCATGCTGCTGCAGTTTCTTTTGGTTTTTCCTTTTTCCCTCTGCTGCTTTTGCGCATTCTATGCTGATGGTTCGTCTTGGCTGATATTTCTATTAAAAGCCAGTACTTGGAGGTAGCATCAATAAAAAGTCGTACCGTTTAGACTGTGTTTTGCAAACACACCTCATTTCATTTGAAGATAATGAAACAAAGCTTGTGCTGTTGAGTCCTGTTCCTTACTGCTGAGGGTAAATGCGAACTGGCTTACAGTTATTTTTAAATTTAACTCTTGCAATTGGCTGTTAAATTTTAATGTGCAATACTGAAACAAGCTGGCATGGAATCTAAATGAGACTTTCAGAGAAGTAAGCTTGTTCTGATTTGTTATCAGTTATAGCTTTAAAATGCTACAGCAACTATTTTTATCAGATTTCTTTTAATAAAGATTTGGTGGTGTTCTCACTGTGGACAGCTTTCTCATCTCTTGTCAGAGAATTAAGTTACAGATACCAGATAAATTGCATTAAATGTCTAAGTGTAAAAGTTATTAAAATACTGTATTGATAGAAAAAGGTGATTCTTATGTTCCCATTTATTAGCTAGCTGAAACTTTCAGAAATAAATCTCATCTAACCTGATACCTTTAGAAATGTTGGGGGGTTTTAACACATCAGATGAGTTTGTTGTGATAGGGAAACTACCTCACAGCACTCATCTCAGGTGTTTTGTTCATATTGTGCTAATCACTGCAGTCACTGCTGGTCCCTTTCCCACCTTTTCCCACTCAAAGGTAGTGTGGATTATGGTATGCTTATCTCTTCTCAGATTTTAGTGAGATCTTGACTAAAGTCAAAGAATCAAGTGATTGAGTGAGCAGAGCTTTGGTGGGTGTGGGGATTTAGCCATCTTGGGGGTTCTTGACAGCATTGTGTTAATAAGCTGTTGAAGCTCCCCATGGCTGTTAGTCTGTAGGGATGCGGCAGTGGAACGAAACCAGAACATCTGTGAGGCCCAAGGGGCAATGGCTGCTCTAGCCATGCCAAAATCTGATTTGTGACATTCACACTTCTTGATGCCCCTTCCTGTATTGTACTCAGTGTTGCCAAAAAGGAGTTATTTTTAACATCAGTAAGACTTGGTGTGTAAAAGCTGCTGACACAGCACCAAATGTTGCAGAACTTCATGGTTCTGGCAGTTAGTGTATTGTCGGTGAAAGAGAGCACACCTGAATTGAATGTGCTGTGTTAGCACACTTGGATCTCTGAAGTGTGTTGCTCTGAAAACCTGAGCTGCATTACTAGCTTTGGTGGACTTTTGCAGTTTTCTTGGATAACTTAGGCCTCATTTTTTAAAGGAAATCACATCGTAGCTGAAACAAATTTAAAGTAACACAACAGTGACTGTCATACCTGCTGTATTTTGCAGGAACGTTTGATTCAGCATGGATTATGGTCAGTACATCTTGAACAGGTGATACCGCCTGGAGAGTTAGACACTCTGCTGAAAAAGTTTCTGTTACTACTTGCACTATTTCAAAATACTTTTTTTTATTAGGCTTATATGAGAACAGGTTTCTTGATTACTTGCTCTCTTTTGTCCAAGTGTCATGAAGTTGTGCTTCTGATATCCTGGGGGGGGTGAGGGGAAACAATGATTTGGTGGCTAGAGAACAGCAAAAATAGGTGGAGAAGTCCTGTACAATAAAGATCCTGTTTTCAGGTAGATTCCTGGAGTAAAAAGAAGGATGAAAAAACAATGTTTGACACTGCTGGAGTTGTTTAAATGCAGTTGTGTGTTGTGTAAGACTGTATGTTAAAATGTAATCTGCAGAAAAGCAATCTCATATTGTTAACTTTTTTTACTTACTGGAGTAGTAAACTGGAGTTTAAAATAGGAGCTAATGAAGCAAGTATTGATTATATAACTGGTATGTGTTTCAGCTCTTACCAGCATTTTTCTTTCCTTTTGAGATTTTTCTAATTTAAACACAAGTTTTTGCTTTGAGGAATAGGGATTACTGTCCTTGGCTTTATGTTTTGGAGTCTGTTTTGATGGTACAACTTAAGCACTGAGCTTGTATTTCAGGTTAATGGACCTGATGGCATTCTGCAGAATGGAGCTGTGGATGATAATGTGGCTAAAACCAGCCAGCTTCTGGCAGAATTGAATTTTGAAGAAGATGAAGAAGATACCTATTACACAAAGGATCTTCCTGTGCATGCTTGCAGGTAAAACCTAATCTTTGCCGCAGGCTTGTTATTTCCAGAGGGTAGGAGCACTTTGTGCGAGTGAAAGTTGTATGCTTGGAGGAGTTTTGGAATTTGAGAGCGGCTTCTTCGGAGACAGCCACGTACTGGTAGGAAAATGGTGCCCTCTGGTGAGCTCTTGTGTGAGCTGCCACAGCCAGCAGGTCTTTGAGCTTCCTTGAGGAAAAGACGGCTAAGCCAGCCAAGGGACGGTAATGGTGGGAAGTGTTAAAATACAGGAGACTCAAACCAGAAGTTTAGCTCATGTTTGAACCTTTCACCGACACTCGTGTTCCCTGCTTTTCACTTCCCCTTATTTTTGTACATTACTAGGTAGTTTAAACCTTGTATTTGAATTTTCCTATAAGTACCCGATCACTTTGTGTTTTTTCATTTTTAATTCCAGTTACTGTGGTATCCATGACCCTGCTTGTGTGGTTTACTGTAACACCAGCAAAAAGTGGTTCTGTAACGGGCGTGGAAATACATCTGGCAGGTAAACAGTCAAATGATGGAAATAACAATGACAATCTTGTTCTAGAGTGTGTTTGTTTTGAAGTGGTGTGATGGCTGTGACTTACATTTTGGCGATAATGGAAGTCTAGTGACTTCAGTGTGAACTTCCAGCCTCTTCTTCAGGTTTTCCGCTGTTACTGGCTTAACCTTCAATCTCAGCAAAACATGATTCACTTTGGTGAAGTGAGCTTGCTGCTTCTTCCCCATCCTGTGTTCTTGCAGAGCACAGTAGAACTGATGCTCTTGACCTGTGGAGCTTTGGGAAGCTTCTTTCAATTATCAGTAACATAAAAAGAATTTTTTATACATTTCCTATTCTTGCACACTCATCTACCTTAAAGCATTCATGCACTGAGAAACCATTGAAACTGTTAGCAGTATCTTTGCTTGGATGAAAAGAGCAAGTTCTTACCAATGTCTGCTACAGTGTAAATAGATTTTGTTTGTGTCTTTTAGTAACTGAGTTGATATATTAAGTTAGGACTAAATCTCATTTTCCTGTTAACTTCATATAAATGCATGTCCTCTCTGGTTTCAGCCACATTGTTAATCATCTTGTGAGAGCGAAGTGCAAAGAGGTGACTCTCCATAAAGATGGACCTCTAGGAGAGACTGTCTTGGAATGTTATAACTGTGGATGTCGTAATGTGTTTCTCCTTGGCTTTATTCCAGCTAAGGCAGACTCTGTGGTTGTTTTGCTGTGCAGGTGAGAGAATGCCTTTATTGGCATGTTTGTGTCAAGTCTATTGCATAACCTTATTTCTAAAGGGCAACGCTTGCTTTCTTTTTGCACCAAAATACTTTTCATACTCTAATTTGCCACCATTTTTCCTTTAGATGATCGTATAGACTTCATGAACTGTATACAAGTAGATAATGCAATAAAGGAACATTCTGTTATGCTGGGAAAATGTCTTAGGTCTACAGAAAAGTATTTCTTCCAAATGAAGCAGTACTTAATGGGTGAAAGGTGTTGTCCCCTTTGTTAAACTGTGATTTTCAGATTTGGAAGAGTAACAGATCAGTTCAGGAGGTTACTCTGGAGCCCTGCTAGAGTCTATTGCACAGTATGTGTTTCTGTCAGCTCGTAGAATCATTTGAAGATGACTGTAAATCAGAAATTGGTCTCTGATAGGTTCTATCAGAAATCATGATTTTATAATTGTATGTATTCTTATTAAATGCTGTCACTTACCATGTATTTGATGGTAGAAGCTGTGTTTCTGCGGTATGAGTTCTCTTGTTTGTTTAAACAACAGATGGGAAGTAATCCCGAGTGTTTTCTGATATATTATATGTGTCCATAATCTTAATGGACTGTAACCACTTTCAAAGGTGAGTGTCACATTTAATATTTTAGACGCTGAAATTTTCAGTTGTGGAAACACCCAAGCAAAGCTGCTTATGATACTGAGCCTTGCCAGTATTGAAATAGCAAATACAGGAACTGAAAAATGAGTTGGCCCAGCAGGCTAGGGTTGGTTTTGTTTTGTTTTTTTTTTTTCCTTTTAAGTGAGATACTTGAGTTGGTTTAAGAACATGATGAACCTATTTTTGCACTTTGGTAGAATTTCTTACACTTGTCTAATTTAATAATGTTTTTCAATATTTTGGTTGTGCAGGCAGCCATGTGCCAGTCAGAGCAGTTTAAAGGATATTAATTGGGACAGTTCACAGTGGCAGCCTCTTATCCAAGATCGCTGTTTCCTTTCATGGCTGGTAAAAATTCCATCTGAACAGGAACAGCTGAGAGCACGTCAGATTACAGCTCAACAGATTAACAAACTGGAAGAACTTTGGAAGGTATGTGCTGCTTTTCAAATACTGGTTATATTTTACCAAGTGCTAATTTTGTGTTTTTATGAAGGAGGGACAAGAGTGTTTTAGCAACTGTATAAGGCGAGGAACATACTTAAATGGCATGAGGTTTAAATCTGGCAGATTTGACAAGTAATTGTCAAATTCCACTGGGAATTGGTGAAAGGATTCAGGAGATCATTTATCAAAGTAGGAAAGTTTCACCCTTAGGTTCTCTAGCTGTGTTCGAGTTGCACTGTCTGGCATTCTGAAAAAACAGCTTTCCTTTCCCATATCAAGTATTTCACTTATTTCCGTTTTACATGATGACTAGCTGAGTAGGGAACTGTTAGTCCACGCTTAGGATTCAGTTACTGCTTTTTGAGATGGTTTTTCTGTACGTCCTTTAATGCGTAACAAACCTGACTCGGTGTGAGTTAGCATGACTTATAATGTCTTGGTGTCGTTTTAACAGGTTAGTATACCTTGATACAACTTTCTGTAGTAGTAAAACGCTATTTCATCAGTCCTGTTGCACAGTGAGAGATTGTCACTTGTTTATGCTTAAAACTTCGAAACAATGTTTGTGCTTTAAATCCTAGGAAAATCCGTCTGCAACCCTTGAGGACCTAGAAAAGCCTGGTGTTGATGAAGAACCGCAGCATGTCCTGCTTAGATATGAAGATGCTTATCAGTACCAAAATATATTTGGTCCTCTGGTCAAGCTTGAGGCAGACTATGACAAGAAACTCAAGGAGTCTCAGGTAACATGCTTGTAACATGCCTGTTTGAGTGAGCTTCTGACCAGTTCTCTGCTATCAAACACACGGTCGCTGTTAACAGCATAGAAGGAAGGCTCAAGTGAAATAAATGTCTTTATTACATCACAGTAATTACAGTAGTAATGATGTATGGTGACAGAGAGAGGAAAGAAAAATCCTCAAACCGAGGTTTTAAAAAAGAGCTCGAAACACTTGAACTTCCCTCTTTTCTATGTTCAAAGTTTATCTTTCCAAGAACCATGTTCTATCGTAGAACTGTGCAACTTGGCCACCTTCTTTTATGTTATCCTCATAACCTGCAGTTACCTTTGTCAGAGTTTCCAGTCAAACTTGAGTTACTTGAGGTCATGCAAGCACCTGGTGAATGTTTTAAAGGTGGGGGGAGAGAATAACACAGGTGGTGATTAGTACTTTGTTTCTCATTAATGAAGTAACTTTTGCAGAACAGAGTTATGTTCTGCAGATGGTGTGGACTCAGTCCATAAGAAGAAATACAGGTATTTGTCTATACTGTGACATTAGAACAGCAAGTTTTGTATTTCTGAACTATTTTGAAGTACAGGACAGTGAAGACTGTGGTAGTTGGCAAACAGCTCTTTAAGAACATAATAAATGCCTCTTCTTTACCATTAGACCCAAGATAACATCACAGTCAGATGGGACCTGGGCTTGAACAAGAAAAGAATTGCTTATTTCACTTTGCCAAAGACTGATTCAGGTAATGACAGCTTGATTGTATGGTTTGTCTGGGGTTTTTTATGCCTGGTGAATAACATCAGTGTTTAAAGAGCTGTGATGATCTGGCCTGGGATATAAGGTAGTGCTATAAGTTGTTTTTTATGCTGAGGGCTCTTCATTGGTGAATATTCTGAGAGCATTTTTTCCTTCCTTGTAGATATGCGTCTTATGCAAGGAGATGAGATCTGCCTGAGGTATAAAGGAGACCTGGCGCCTTTGTGGAAAGGAATTGGTCATGTTATCAAAGTTCCTGATAGTATCCTTTACTTAATGAGCCTTCAGGACGCCTTAATTGAAGGTTGCAGTCTCTGAGAAATCAGTGCATATGTACAAAAGTAATTTTGAGATCATTTTAATTCGTTAGGGGGATCTGCCAAAAAAAAAAAATTGGGGAAAATAAAATTCAAATTTTTGCTATAGATTACTACTTAACGAGGTTCTACAGATTATGGTGATGAGATAGCCATTGAGCTGAGGAGCAGCGTTGGAGCGCCTGTGGAAGTTACTCATAACTTCCAAGTGGATTTTGTGTGGAAGTCGACTTCATTTGACAGGTATTGAGAAAGCACTTCAGACCTTGGCACATGGGTGCAGTTGGTGTATATATTTTCCTGTACCTTCAGTGGGAATTTCTGAACAAGAAAAGATGTATTGTTTCATGACGCTAGCAGTCAGAAATCCGAGTATGCCAAATGTATCAAATCTATGAACACATGATGTCTACTTCAGAGAGCAACAGGCCTAACTTATTAGAAATGGAATTAATCTGAGTGCCATCAAACTGTCAGGTGTTCTTACTTTGAAGGCATGCTTAAGATTTGTTGCGAACACGTCAAGATAATGCATAAACCAAAGGGGGGAAATTTACCTTATATTTAGTAATACTTGGAATGTAAGAAGAAAACTGTTGTTCAGCTTCCTGAACACTGCTCCGTCATGAAGTGCTCTCTGATTTTAGTTGACCCTCCTAAACTTCAAATTGCTTTACCTAACTGAAATTTCAAGGCATTTGAATCGGTTGTGGGGTCAGTAGGCTGCAGACATGTACTGCATTTTGTAAGACAAGAGTTTGTTTATTATCCTGAAAGAGATATGCTGAGTACAAATCTTCATGTCTTGCACCTAAAATTACTATTGCAGATTGCTGTCAAAGGCTGGTGTTTCTCTACAGATTTTCCTGGTTATAATACTTTGTAGTATTCATGTGGGGAAAAACAAGATCTGTGTTCTCGCAGTCAAATTTTTGGCTCTTAGTTCTGTTAGCAAGCGCTCTCTGTTCTCTTTTTCCCAAAGTACACTTTAATTTGTACCTTGATGTCTGAGTAACCTTTGTGTAGAACACTTGTGGATAGTTACATTTGAGGTCATAATGATTTTTTTTTTCTTTCTGTCCTTCCCTCATTTTAGGATGCAGAGTGCTTTAAAAACATTTGCTGTGGATGAGACTTCAGTGTCTGGGTACATCTATCACAAACTGTTAGGTCATGAGGTAGAAGATGTAATTATTAAATGCCAGTTGCCAAAGCGCTTTACAGCACAAGGACTTCCTGATCTCAACCATTCTCAGGTAACCTCATCTCCTTTTTATTACACGCAAAGAATATGATAAAGGATTTATGAATAGAGGTTGAACAACTTCCTAACTTCCTACGCATTGAATGCTAAATAGCAATAAAAAATTTTTTATAGGTTTATGCTGTGAAGACTGTCCTGCAGCGTCCTTTGAGCCTTATTCAGGGTCCCCCTGGTACCGGAAAAACAGTGACATCAGCCACAATCGTCTATCATCTGGCTAGACAGGGCAATGGGTAAGAACTATTCTCTCTACATCTTTATGTATGAGGTTACTTTATTAATGGTCAAAGAATCAACTTGATTTTAAAATTTAAAATCATTTGTATCATTGAACTAAAGTTTTTCTAGAAGTATATATTTCTGGGAAGACTTGTGCTTATTTCAGAAAATATTCTTCCCCAGCATATTTTTAGGGGATATATGTCGTGGAAAAATATTTACAGCTCATTGAGACTTTTTGCTTAATTTTTTTTTGAAGGCCTGTGTTAGTCTGTGCTCCGAGTAATATAGCTGTAGATCAGTTGACTGAGAAGATCCATCAAACTGGACTGAAAGTGGTTCGGCTGTGTGCTAAAAGTCGTGAGGCAATTGACTCTCCTGTATCCTTCTTGGCCTTGCATAACCAGATCAGGAACATGGATAGGTAAGAAATGGTTGAGGGGAGCAGGGAAAGGAGAAAACCAACTTTAATGTTGTGGCAGACACAACTGATTAACTGTGTAATGATGATAACATGTATTTGCTTGATGTGATAACTTTTTTGGTTCTATACATGTGTCACATTTAGTTTTACAAATGAGTTCAGCTGTAATCCTAGCAAGTTCTTAATTAGGCTGTAAAGCAAAATTCTTTTTTTTTTTTTTAAGCATGCCAGAGCTTCAGAAACTGCAGCAGCTTAAAGATGAAACTGGAGAACTGTCATCTGCTGATGAGAAACGTTACCGTGCACTGAAACGAACAGCAGAGCGTGAATTACTTATGGTAAGGTTTCATTTGTTCTAGGAGCTTAAATAATTGCCTTCTCCCACTTGAGGCTTAGTTGCAATTTGCTGGTGGAGATCAGAGTACAATTTAACTTTGGGGGGGTGGGGTGGGGATTCCTGTAATGGTATTGAATACTTTTCCATGTAGAAATACTGTCTGTTGATACTGTACTTGATTAATTTCGGTTGCCTTTCTGTCTCAGAATGCAGATGTGATCTGTTGCACATGTGTGGGAGCTGGTGATCCAAGACTTGCAAAAATGCAGTTCCGCTCCATTCTGATTGATGAAAGCACACAGGCGACTGAGCCAGAGTGCATGGTGCCAGTTGTCCTGGGAGCAAAACAGGTAGGAACCATTGGATTTCATTAGAGAAAGAGTTTATAAATAGAGGAAGTACCATCAACCATTAACATCCACAGTGTAGGCAGGTAGGGATACAAAATCCTTCCCTTTCATGGAAGATGCTTCCATAATATAGATCTACGTGATTTTTTTTTGTGTTAGTCCTGTTAGTTTTCTTTTTCCATGGCATAATCTTTGCCTAGAATGTGTTGGTCCTGTTGGAACAATCTGGAGATCGAGTAAGATTTTTATTTGAAAAGTATAAGCTGAAAAGCTAGTTGACACTAAAGGTTTATAAGCCTTAGGTTAGGTCTGAAGCTTACAAGTCAGACTGATTAGTTCCTAATATATTTTATAGTAGGATTTAGCTGTTGTTGCTAGCTATTGGGCAAGTTTCAGAAAATAAAAACTCTGCAAACTTTCTTCTCCGCAGCTTATTCTTGTGGGTGACCACTGCCAGCTTGGTCCTGTTGTGATGTGTAAAAAAGCTGCGAAGGCTGGCCTATCTCAGTCTCTCTTCGAGAGGCTTGTGGTGCTGGGGATTCGTCCGATTCGCCTGCAAGTGCAGTATCGCATGCATCCTGCACTCAGTGCTTTTCCATCCAATATCTTCTATGAGGGTTCACTCCAGAATGGTGTTACTGCAGGTAAGCAAGAGGCGTACTCCTGCAAATTAATTTCTTTTCCATTCATTAAGGATCAAAGGAAGGATTCTTTAATCTAGATGAGGTTTTTCTAATACATTCACTTGAAAAGAGAATTGCCACTGCACTTAAAGTTTTGAGTCTTTAAGGTGCTTTGATATGAAAGTGAGTGTTCTTGCTGGTAAAGCAGTGCTAACTTCTTTTACTTACTGTTTTTGCGCTCTTCAGCGGATCGTGTGAAGAAAGGTTTTGATTTCCAGTGGCCACAGCCAGATAAGCCAATGTTTTTCTATGTTACACAAGGACAGGAAGAAATTGCCAGCTCGGGCACTTCTTACTTGAACAGGTAAACAAAATTCAACACTGAGATATAAACTTACACTGGGACAAAGTATTTTTAAGTATCTCAAATACAAGGGAGATTGTTAAATGAATCTGTTAATAATCCTGTGACATCCCTTGCAGACAGTCACAATTAATGAAGTCAGGGGAAAGTGCAGTATACAGTTCCCGCTACAGACGAATATCTAAGCATTTCTCTATCCTTCAGAATCTCTGCAACAAAACTCAGTATTCTGTATTCACCATGACTTGTGGTGCCTTGCTATGTGAATAAAGGTGTAACAGCTAAATAAGGGCTTGTGTTTTTGAATAAGAGTTACTTTCTGTGAAGGTGGTATCTGTACTTCAGATGAGCCAGCCCACAGGCCTCAAATTCATCATATGCTGGGGTACAGTACTTCCGTGCTATTGATTCCTACGTTCTGCACTAGTTCTTTGAAATTAATGAAATGTTGTTTCCTATTAACACCTATGATTGAAATGGCTTGTGTGCTTTTTTTAATAAAAGCTGCCATCAAGGATAGAGCAGGCTGAGCCGCATTTTGGGGTTGATTTGTCTTAGGCTCCCTTCACAGTAAATGGAGAGAAAAAGGCATCTCCAGTGGGAGCAGTGCAGACCTTAAGTGGATTTGAATTGTTCTGTGGAGGTGCGTGTTTTCCTTCACTGGTAGTAGAAGGAGGATGGGATAATTAAGTACCTAACACGCGGAATGAATTCGGGCCAGCACGTAAACTAACTGTGGTTGCAGCAGGAAATGCTGATCAAGTTGCATTTTGAAGCCAGAATTCCAATAGCTCCTGAAGCAGAGTCCTAAGTCTTAGATTTTGGTGGGGGTGCGAAAGAGATGGGAATTTAATTTTCTTTTTTCTGTCCCTTTTTTTCTGCACATTCCAACTTCTTTTTCAAAGAGTGAGCTTAAAACACTTTGCTCCTCTTGGTCATATGCGTTTGTTCATGTGCCTGGAAGGGAAACCAGACCAACTTATGAAAAATATCTGCTGTGATATTTTTAATCTCAGTCTGTTTCATGAACAGCATGTGCAAGACTGCTGAATGCAGCAAGCCAGATTGTGCACAAACAAATGGCACAATAGTTGGCTGGCAGGGAGACTGGCATTAAAAGCATTCTATATTTAAAACTTTAAGATAAAGCAACTGAAGGATCTGTTTTCACAGCAGGCTGGAACATTTTTAGTGATCTCATTCAAAGTGCACATGTACATCTAACTCTACTAAGAAGTTCCATTTCAGAATGACGGCCACCATGAATTTTACTGTTCCAGAAAGTCTAGTTGTGTAGTTCTGAGAAGGTAGAGGTGTATATTAAGGGGAAATTTCTGTGTCATTCTGAGACTTCTTTTTTTTAGGTGTTGGCTTTTGCCCGTATTCCTCAGGCTGAGAATATCTGTGCATGGCCTAAGTCAAGAGGTGATACAGTGGTGAATGTTCCCGCAAAACTTAAGGCAAATTAATCGGAGTGCTTGAGCCGCACAGTGTAACACTGATCTTTTTCTTGAAGTAGCCTTTCTGACAAAAGGCTAGCACAGCATACACGTTCAAGTTTTTTAGACCCATTAACTTGCAAAAAGTTAGACCTAATGCCTTGATTCTCCTTAGATAAACATACTTCTCTTTGTAGGACGGAAGCGGCCAATGTGGAGAAGATAACTACAAAGCTATTGAAAGCTGGTGCCAAACCAGATCAGATTGGCATTATTACTCCTTATGAAGGTCAAAGATCCTATCTGGTGCAATACATGCAATTCAGTGGTTCCTTGCATACAAAGCTCTATCAGGTACAGAGTCATTGCACAAATAAGAACACTTGGATGCAGAGTAGCTAGAAATGTCAGATACTGTGAAACTTCACAATATTTTAATTTTTAGTCTGTCTTCTTAGGCGTCAGTCTGTGTTTATTCTTTAGTAGTTTTCGAGTTTTTTAGTTAGTTGTTGTTAAAAAAATAGACCAGGGAGAAGAGTTTAGGAGGAATCAAATGCCAGTGAGTGTCAGGGGAGCAGTTGGCCAGATAAAGGAGAAAGCCTTGTTAAGGTCTCTGTTGAAAGGAAGGCTTCAGTGAGTCCATCTCTGAGGACTCATTGAGGCACAGAAGGGAGAGGTCATTAGTGCTCCAGCTGTGGAAAAGCTTCAGTCAGCTTGTGTCTTAGATAAAAGCATCAAGCCAAGAGACGTGCAGGAAACCAAGCTCCATAAATTCTGAGGGTCATACTATTTATTTGCTTGGGAGTGTGTCCTCCCATCAGTGGAACTCCTCTACCAAACATTAAAATTTGTTGCTACAAACAAGGTGGTTGTATGTTTAATATAGTCTGTTTTGCAATATTGAGAACTTGGTCAGTGTTTTCACTGAAGGAAAACTTGGTGGAAACACTTATACTTCTGCCAGGAATGATCTGTCCCTCTGATTCAGGTTTCTTGGTAGCTGGGAGCAGCAGGGCTAATTTGGAGCTGTCTTACTACGAGGTTTTGGAATAGTCAGAAGTGTCTTTGGCAGCATACCTAGAAAAGGGATGCTTTCCACAGTGCAAGTGCCAGTTTGGGGGTAATATGAGAACCGTAAAGCAGTGAACATAAGAGTAATTTGTCCTAAATTGAGACTGTCTGTTCTTCTTTAGGGAGACTATTTAGTGACTGGTGGAATTACCAAATCATTAGTCATTACAAAAGTAACATTTTTGTCAAATGATGGGAATTGCTAGTACACAGCCAACACATTTTGTAATGCCTGTTGGTAGCATAACTGTTTTGCACTGTGCTACCGTGATTTACATGTTTTCCTCTGTTTCAGGAAGTGGAAATTGCAAGTGTGGATGCCTTCCAGGGACGAGAGAAGGACTTTATTATCCTTTCTTGTGTGAGGGCCAATGAACACCAAGGAATAGGGTTTCTGAATGACCCCAGGCGTCTTAATGTAGCTCTTACAAGAGCAAGGTAAAGTAAAATTGGGCAAACTTTTGTCTATTCTAGAGACCTAATTGGGACTGCTAAAGCGTCAATACAGTCTAACAAATGTCTGTGTTTTGTGGGTAACAGGTCCATACCCCACCCCGTTTAAGGGAGCCTGAATGATTTCCACATTCCCTACAATTTACCAAGAGTAATCTCAACCTAATCAGTGTTACCATTTGGCATCAGTATTTTGCAGAAGCCACCATGTGGTTCCCCTTTGTTTGCAAGATGGAATTCTTCCTTTTATCTGCTTCATCCCTTCCAGCAACCCTTTTTCCTTTTTTTTTTTTCTGACCATTTTGCTTCTCTTAAAATGGATTTTATTACTGAGAAGGGTGATGTGGATTCAAGATGATGTTGGTTGGCTTCCTTGGTTTCTGCAAGCGTTAAACCAATACAGTGTGGTTGGTTGAGTACACTGATGCGTTTGGCAAGCCTGCAAAAGGAAGCTTATGACTATTGAGAAACTGGCTGCAGCAATCTCCTTTCAAATGTTTTGTCATACTACAGAAATCATCTGCTGTAAACAAAACAATTGTATCAGGGTCTCCTAAACCTACTGTCAGTGAGCTTCTGTGAGGTGCCTGGATTTACCGCAAAAGATTGACTTTGAGGCTGTTCTGACGTTAATATGTAACATGTAATATGGCTTTATCTTTACTCAAAGTTGTTTTTACCTTCTCTATTCGTCTGCTGTTGTACAGGTATGGAGTAATTATTGTTGGGAACCCAAAAGCACTGTCTAAACAACCACTTTGGAATCACCTGCTGAATTACTACAAGGAGCAGAAGGTTCTGGTGGAGGGACCACTGAATAACCTCCGGGAAAGCCTTATGCAGTTCAGCAAGCCCCGGAAACTTGTCAATACCATCAACCCAGTAAGTTGACCTCTCCTGTCTCTCAGGTGTTTGTGGCATGAAGTGATTGGGGGTTGATTGGTCAATTATAAACAGACGGAATAAACAATCACCTGTGTAGCCTCACACACCCATAACTTTGCATTTTTGTTGGATCACACTGCATTAGCTAGGCAAGTAAGTTGCTGCTTTAGCTTTTTCCAAGTTGAACATTTGTAGAAAAGTATTTTGGTGCTTTTTTTGGTCTTTATTTGCAACAAAATTTTCTGAGGGGGTAACTCCTGAGGTGAATGAAACATCAAGTAACTGGTTTAGGTAGAAATGGCAAGCTCATTAGGCATGTGTACTTAATAGCATTCTATTTTGAAAATGGTGGGTTGAGGATTATAATTAGTCCTTTAACAGAAGATAAGTAGTCACTTGGGGGGAGGGGGAAACTTGTCAGCCATCACAGAAGGACAGTGGTAGGAATAGAGCAAGGAAGGAACTATCATCGGAACCTCAAAATAGACTGCAATTTGAGATAGGCTGCCCTTAGAATCATTTGAGTTTTTTCTTGTTGTCATGATGTAGTTGAAATGATAATTAGATGTTTTCCATGTATTAGAACTAGTTAGTTTCCTCAGCACTTGTAAAGTGGAGTTTTACTGGATTCCTACCCAAAATAACTTGCACTGAAGTTGCGGTGCAAAGTTTTGTATGCAAAGGCTTTGTCTAACTCCTGTAATGCTTCCAGGGTGCGCGCTTCATGACTACTGCCATGTATGATGCACGTGAGGCTATTATTCCAGGATCTGTCTATGACCGGAGCAGTCAAGGTAAAGGAAGCTATCAAAATTAACACCTTTATAGGTTTTGGGTTTTTTCCCCAATTACTCTTTGGGGTATAGTATCTTACAGACTTCAAACTTTTAAATGTTTGAAGAGCTACTACAGAAAAGTATGAAATTGAAGAACTGAAAATATTCATGGTATGCCCTGGATTTTGCTCTCTGTATATAGAAGCCCCTACAGTCTAACTTGATGTCTGCAGAGCAAGTGAACAATGAGGGGGAGGGGAGCGTGTGTCTAAGCATTTGGGGAATCTTAGATGATGCTGTAGAAGAGTAACTATGTAGGGATGAACATGTGTTAAATGGGTCTCTGAAATCTTCAAGTGTGGAATAAATGGTGAACTAGAAATATTGGTGATTTTTGGCAGTGGTAGGCTCGTCCTTTCAATTTCTAGTTCTGATTTATCCTCCCATTACTCTTAAAAGCGGGAATATGCGTTGATTTTTAAATATTTGGCGTGCCTGAAGTCATTGTGGCTTTTCTTCCCCTCCCCAGGGCGCCCATCCAACATGTACTTCCAAACCCATGACCAGATCGGGATGATTAGTGCTGGCCCAAGCCATGTCACTGCTATGAACATTCCTATCCCTTTCAACCTTGTGATGCCACCGATGCCACCACCAGGATACTTTGGCCAGGCTAACGGACCAGCCGCAGGTACGGGGGCAAGGGTGAAATAATACAAAAACCACATTTTAGGTCTGAAGTGGGAGAGTGGGTTTTGCTGCTCTTGCAGCGGTGCTGGTGAGAGTAGGTGATGATTTGCTTCGGTGATAAATCTTAGCTGTATGGAGTACAAACACAGTAGCACTGCAGCCTCCAGTGCGTGTCCCTTTGCCACTTCTGTGCTGGTGGTTCTGCCTTTTCATTTTGCTGCATCTGCTACATTGAGTACCTGTAAAACACTGCCTCTTGCAAGTGATCAAGTCATTATAGAACCAGTTAATTCTCACATACGTGCACGGGTAAGATGTCTCACTGTTGGTTGGGATAAATGCTTTTCCAGGACGTGGGGCGCCAAAAGGAAAGACTGGTCGTGGTGGGCGCCAGAAAAATCGTTTTGGGATTCCTGGAACTAGTCAGTCAAACCTTCCAAATAGTCAAGCGAGCCAAGATGTGGTGTCCCAGCCTTTCTCCCAGGGTCCACTGACTCAGGGGTATATCTCCATGAGTCAGCCATCACAGATGAGTCAGCCTGGGCTCTCCCAACCAGAACTATCACAGGTAAGCAGGATTTGACGTATAGTCCGCTCTTTTTCCTGGGTTTTATGGTGGTGATCTGTGAGCATGCACCTCCTTATTTCCTAGTACTAACGAAAATGGAAACTAAAACCATTTTCAATGACTCGGCTACAGCATTTTACTCCTCCACTTTGGCTGACTTTCTAAGTACTCGGGCATAAAAGTGAAGTGCTGCATGTTAGACTTCAACTTGAGCCTTAACTTTGAACTGCTTGCCACAACCAGCTATCGCAAAAACATTTGTATTCGTGGAAATTCTGCAGCAAAAAGAGTAGATTTTTTTTTAAAAAAAAACCACAATCAATCAACACACAACCAAACAAAAAGTCCCCAGCAAAACAAAACCTCAGACTTTGTCATTAACCTTGGCTGCCAGGTATTCTGCTTTGGAAGGGAGCACTTGAACTTGATAATGAGGTAGAGGCTTAACACACACTTTCATTTTCAGGACAGTTACCTTGGTGATGAGTTTAAATCTCAGATTGACGTGGCGCTGTCACAGGACTCTACTTACCAGGGTGAACGTGCATATCAACATGGTGGAGTGACGGGACTGTCACAGTATTAGAGTGTAAGGCACCTGAGGTTCACGCCTCTGCTTCTTACTCCCCGATTTAAGTTCATGAACACAGTGTTTTGTCTTAAGAGTGGCATCCCTAATGCAACTGTTGTTTTGCTTTCTTGCTTTCAGGTTGAGGAAGAAGAGCTAAGCTTGTGTGGAGCTTAGTTCATCAGCATTTTATTCTGGGTAATAAAAAAAATAAAATAAAATGGATACCTGTTTTCCACTGCTAAAACTGAAGCACCACTGTGTGAGAGCAACAGGAGAAAGAAACCAACCAACGGAGAGGAGAGAGAGAAAGGAGCGCGCGCGAGAGAGCCCACTGCTAGCTCACTGAGACAAGGAGACTGACCGGAGAGGAGAGAGAGCACCGAAGGACTGGCTGGCGCCTCACGGGGAAGGCAACTCACCCTGAAATGAGTGGTCAGCTGAGTCCCTGCTCCCCCAGTCAAACAAGCTCGAGAGAAGGGCCTTAAGCAGGTTTCACTTCATTCCATACTTCTCTTTGCGAGCAGGGCATTACTTTTCAGAGCAGATGGGGAGAGGAAAACCCTCATCTCAGAGTTGTTCTCGTTTTAAAGGGGTACTATATTTTAGCAGTAACTGTTTACATTTTAGAAGCAGAGTATCTGAGAGAGAGAGAGAGTTCCTGACTAAGTGACAGCAAGCCAAGCAGAAATCCAGCGGAACGTAGCTGATGCTCAACTCTGAGATGCAGGTTTTGTTGTCCAACACTGGCTCTGAAATCCTAGTGTCATCGTGTCGCCCACATTCTGAACGGGTCTTTTGTGACAAGGTGGTTTTAAAGAGATTCTTTCAAAGGAGCACTGAATTTTTAGAAGTTTGTCTCTGAATTCTTAGTGGTGGACCTGGGAGATCCTTGTTCTGAGAAGCTTACAAAAAGTTTAAAACAAAACTAAATTAGAGCACCAACCTTGAGAACTTTCAGTGTGATTAAAAGTTGCAGCAATCAGCCTCTTCTTCCTACATTGGATAGCAGTTAGAGTGAAAGGAGCCTGCGCGCTCGAGCAGGAGGAGGGTTTCAAAGTGTTTTCTGTATGCTTTAATTGGCTACTGTCTGGACTCTACTCTGTGAAAAACAAGCCTTTCTGTAAGATGAACTTTGCGCTTGAAAGGGGATGGGTTCCTGAGCCCTTCGGCCCTGGAGGAAAAGATGCTAACAGGCCTGCTTTACTCGCTCCCTCAGATCTGGGGAAGAAGTAGTGGAAACTGGGGATTATATTGGTTTTGAAGTAAAGACTCTACAATGTTACCGAAGCAGGTTGGAAAAATGGACAAAGCAGGCAGTTGTTGGAAGGTGGCCTCTGATAGCTGGGTATAATTAGAGATAATGGGTTAGGCTTTTGTGTGGCTTCTTCGGTGATTAATGCAGATAGCTGAAAGATTCAGGTGTTGAAAACCAAACCCGGAGCCTATTTTTCAGGTAGTGGACACGGCTGTGCCATCAATGCTGGCTTGAGAAATAGCTGGAAGTCAAAACTGAAAACAGCACATAAGAGAAGCCATCCAATTTCTAAGTTGTACCCATGTCTTAAGTCATATGGGAACACTGGGAGCATTTTATTTCTGTCTAAACCTTTTTAGAAACAGCGCAGAGAACTTAAAATTCCTACAGACCCATTTTTATCAGATCCCTAAATTAGACTAACCTCTACCTCCTAATTGGCAAAGATCAGTAGAGTGTGATTCACTAACCTAGGTGTTTTTAAAGTTTGAATTAAGTTAGCTTTATACTCAAAGGGCTCCAAGTGTTTCTAGTCTTTTTTTTGGGGGAACTCAAAATACCTCTCATATGAATGTACTTAAATGACGTAAACCCCACTTTTTGTAACTGGGGGGGAAAGCCCTTTCATTACTGTCCTTTCTGTAGATTGTTGACCCGCTTTCATAACCTGTATTTGCTGTAGTTTTTCAAGAGTGTCTCTCCCCCAGTGCAGACCTGGTGTAGCATACCCACGAACCGTGAGTAGTGTGCACATAAACATGGAACAGGTGTTCAAAATTTTCGTTCGGTCCTGCAGCGAACGTAGTTCGAGAACTGCAAAAGAAACTTTCCAGAAATGAAAACCATTCTTTTCTCATAAAAAGCCTCCAGAGTTTAGACTTCTAAAATGTGAAAGAATGGAGACACAGGCCACCTTCCTTCCTTGTAAGATGGACTGTTTTATTTATTAACATTGCCGAAGGGCTTTTTAATTTTTTTTTCCTTCTGTAGGCTGCGTAGTTGCATAGACTTTTCCGATAGGTTTAAGCTGTAACCCTCTGTGCAATGCAATCCATTGAGTAATGTAACCCCCTCCTCTCCCCTCACCCCCTTTATTTCACTGATGGGAATGCTTGCCTCTGCTTTGTGCTGGTTTTTTCCTTTGTAGCAGTTACTCTGAGTTTTATAAATCCAGACATCAGTGCTAGCACGGTGTTACTCTTTTTTGATTTTGTCTCAGTTTGTTTTAAACCTGTTTGTCATCAATAAAATATTAATAAACAGCTCTTGCATTCAAGGTGGCCCCTAACTTTCAATGATGAAACCATGCAACATTCATTAAAACTTAGTCTGATTGTATAAACTTCCAAGTTTATTACTTTTTTTTTTTTTAAACACAGACTAGTACAAAAGTGGGGTGTGTGCATAGCATACATGGGTAAGCAAATGAACTGTGAAAACTCTGTTAAATGCCCTTCCCCTCTTCCCTCCTCTGGCTCAAAGGGGGCTGTTTGGGGTGCATGGGGTGCAGGGGCAGAACCGCAGGAGTTGTGAAAGGCTGGTTCTAGAGGTGACCAATCCAGCCTGGAATATCTCCTCCCTCCTGCTTCCCCTGAACCTGAAAATGGCATTTACCTGTGTTACAGGTGGCCTGGCTGCCCCAGGAGCAGTACAGAGTCTACCAAAACACAGCTCCGGTGTTCAGGCCTGCCACCACCCTGTGTATAAGCTCCTGACAGCTACTCCGGGGCTGTCCCCATGCCTGGTCATTGCTGTGACCCCCCCTGCTCCTGCCACTGCTCCCCAGAGTCTCTGTGCTGGGGTGGGGTGACGGAGGGGGACAGTCACCTTCCATTGTGGTGTTGGAGTCTGCCGGACCCACTCCACGTTAAACGGGCTGAGCCCTTGGTCTGCCACAGGCCAGGTACAAACAAACTAATACTTGATGGTTTTCTTAATGCTGCCCATCTTAAATTGGAAAGAAATGGCTCCTGCTTGCTTTAGTGAAGTCCTACTCTAAGCCCTTAAAACATTTACATGCTTGAAATGGGTTTCAGCATAGCTCTTGTTCATCTGCTGGAGTAAAGCAGGGCTGTCCTGGAGCTGTCAAGAAACACATTTGGATGTGAAGACATTAGTGCACTACCCAGCTACAGGACTGCAGCTACTCCAGCCTTGGTCTTCAGCTGCGCAGTTCAGCGGTGTTAGCAACAGCCCTGTCCCAGGGGACGGGAAGAGGTTTCCTCTGCAGTGGTTAAACCTTTAGTGCTTCCCTGGAGGGAGATGGGCCCAGCTTAGCCTGGTGATACTTCATCAGACCTCAAAGACGATATGACACGGGTACAAAAACAACAATGACAAAATAATCTATGCTACGTTGTCAGGTTCACATTTTTTCAAAAAAAAACCCACTACACACAAAAAAATTCAAGTCTAACTCAGACTGCTTTTCTGTTCCCACCCCAAATAAAAGCGGTGCTGCAGGTGTGGCAAGAACACCTCACCTGGAAGGGTCACGCGTTCAGGACCATCGGCCGTGCAGCACTGGCCAGCGCGGGGACGGGCTGAGCAGCTTTGCCCAGGCTTTAAACCTCTGGCTGCCGTCAGCCCGTGCCCTGAGCGGCGGCAGAACAGCAGCAACTCCTCCGGCAGCCGAGATGGTGCAGAGCTGGGTCCCCACCGTACAACGCCACGCTGCTACCGCCTGTTAGTGGCATTAAACAGCCCCGGTAAGAGCACGGCCACACTACTGCAAATGGGCTGGGCACTGCAGCCAGCAAAAAAAAAAAAAAAAGCCACAAATAAGAAATAACCCTAAAATGCACAACCACATGAAGGTGGTGCCTGAGATCCCAGGGCTGTACCGCTGCTGCACTGCGCGCAGCTGCCGTTGCCTGATGCTCGGCTGCCATCTGGCTCCAGCTGCAGCTCNCCCCAGCACCAACCAACGCAGTAACAACAGCTCAGCCCTGACTTCCCGCAGCAAGAGAAACCTGCGTTCCTCCACGCTCCGATGCCACTGTGGGAAGGGATTCAGTCACGCAGCGCTGCACTGCGTGCCGTGACACCACACCTCTTCCTGCAGCAGGACCGAAGCCACCGTGTCACCTCCTCCTGGCATGGCTGCGGGCGAGCTGCAGCAGGGGACCACCAAGCATCATTTCACCAAAAAAAAAAAGA
>VYXH01004733.1:173478-183738 GCA_013397275.1 Burhinus bistriatus
TTTTTCCTCTCCTGCCTTGCCCCAAGAGGAACAGCAAGGCTGGAATCTGGGACAGCCCTACATCCCATTTATTTCTTGCTGAAGTGCTTCTTTACTGGTAAAACCAAGCGAGTGGGAAAATGGAAACAGCTCCTCCTCCCCTGGGGTCATTTGTCATGCTGCAAGCGAGATTTCACAGGCACTTCTGTGGTGACAGACGGCAAAGTGACTACAGAAGGATTCCAAGCCCAGCATGGGGTCAGGCTCTGCGGGAACCTCTTCCCAAACCCTTTTTTGAAAGGGCTTGTTCCCATGCACAGGAACCCGGCCAGCTGTACCCCGCGCACCGGGAGGACTGCAAAAGCTGGCAAGGAGAGCTGGAAGAGGGATCAGGGCTGGGCAGGCGGACAAGCTCACCAGCTGATGCTGAAGGTGAGGCAGCCGATGTTGGAGATGATGTCGTTGAGGCGATGGTAGACTCCCCCCCGGTGCTTGAAGTAGACGTTGAGCTTGGTGAATTCCAGCTGCACGTCATTGACGTCGTGCAGGAAGAGCACGAGGATGCCCACGTTGTGGTACCTGGGGGAAAGAGGGGAGCAGAGCGGGGTGAGACGTGCGGGGCGGCAGGTTGATGGTAGCACCCAGCACCCATGGTCCATCACGCCGGGAGCGGACAGACTCCTTGAGTAATCCAGACAAGCAAGCCTGGCACGGCACAGCCTGCCACTGTGCGACGGCTCGCCGGGATTGCTGCGGTGGCGTGGAAGCAGAGGAGAATCCACACCAACCCAGCAAGAGTCCTCCTGCTCCATGCCCGCGAGATGCACGTGAGCACAGAAAGGCTGCAGCTTTTGCTGTGTGGTTGCCCAAGGCTGGCCCGGGCACGTTGCAGAGGGGCAGCGTCACAGCCAGGGACCTCACCTGAAAGCGTAGGAGAAGGCTATGAGGGTCAGCGTGACCACATGGTGGAGAAGCATGACAACGGAGTCCTTGCGCCACGTGTCCATGTAGGCGGTGGCGTAGATGGAGTGCCCGTAGAAGCTGCACTGCAACAGGTAGGCAATGGCGATGTCCGTGGGCACGTCCATGCCCTTCTTCCAGTCTGGGGTGGGACAAAGACACCCGGGGTGAACCCGCAGCCACGAGCGCAGAGTCTCGGTCGGCAGCGGAGCCCGGCAGGGAGCGAGCAGCAGGTAGAGCTGCCCCAGGCAGCCCCAGCACCTCGCCGTGCTCAGGTGCTCCCATCCAGGACCTCACAGACGCCAAGGAGGCAAAGGCTGGAAGAGAACCCAAGCGCCCTGGCTCCCAAACTCTGCCTTTGGCATTAGAACCCCTCCCTCTCCTAGATCTAAGGGAGCAGCTTTGATTTACTTCTCTCCTGCTTTTAAATCCTCAATCCCCTTCCCCTCCGTAGCCGACACATCCCAGCCCCTGCTGTCTGCAACAGCCACTAGGTGACTCTCTCTGTAACGAAATGACCGGAGAAAGCCTGGTGTGCCCTTTCTGTACCCACAGCATCACAGAAAAGGCAATTTAGGGGTTCGGTCTGCTCTTTCGCTCACCCCAACTCCGGTTCTCTTGTTCAACCTAGACGCTCTATGAACCTGGACATCCTAATCCATACCCACTTCTCCCTGGTTCCTACTGTACCGTAAAAGACAGATGGTGGGTCATAGAAGAAGGGATAGTCGGTGAAGAAGAGCAGGTAGATGCCGTACGACCAGGATAACGTGTAGAAAAGCAGCTTCCAGGCACTCTCAGGCATCTTGGCAGCATCTTTCGGCTGCAGGTTGCACCACTCCCCGAAGGGCTGCAAGGAGAAGGGAGCGGTACCGTCACACAGGGCAGAGCGCACCGAATTGCCGAGAGACTCCAGCATCGTATGCCGCCTGCACTACCAGACAGGGCAAAACCAGGGTCACGAACCTCATTTTTCTGGCACGAATAAGGAGGCCAAAGAGGCTCTAGAGAGAGCCCGAAGCGGTGAAAAGCATGAGGCTAGAGATCCTTCCGCTCAGCCTTGGCCACGGTGGAAAACTGGGAAAGCAGAGCCCCGCGGAGAAGGCAGAAGCCTACGGCATGCGTCCCACGGTCTGGGCACCGCTCCACCACCCTCGCTCCAGGAGCAGGGCTGACCGCAGCTGTTTTTTTGCAGAACAGAGTCAATAACTAATAAAATAAAAATCAAGTCCTATCTGCGCAAGGAAACCCAGAAGAGGAAGCCGTAACAGCACTACCCTGTGCGCACGGGCTTCGCAAGCACTGCCACCTCCCAGAAAAGAGCCTTCCAACTTCGGAAGCAAAGGCTTTGCGGAGTCCTACACGCGCAGCCGCTGCTGCTCCCCAACACGCATGGCACTAGAGCCTCTGCGTGTGCAGCCAGCGCCGGAGGGGGCCAGCACGGCAGGTCACGAGTCAGTAAGGGCTGGGGGGGTACCAGGTCCCCTCGCCCTCTCACACCTACCCATGGCTCGCTCACGTTCCCGGCAGCTTTTCTAGCTGACCACTGCTGAAACCCTGCTGGTTTCCCCCACCCCCCACCCCGCTGTGGTTTGCAGCACCCCTCCCACCGATCGGGACTCAGAAACAGGAGGCAAAGCCACCCCAAATATGGCCAAAGCGCAGGAAGGGAGGTCGAGCAGTTCTGCAGATTGCTGGTGCTAATCAGAACGAAACTTTTGCACCCCGAGTTCCCCACGCTCCCGAGGACGACGAGAGCTGGGCCACTGAGGCCAGGGATAACTTGGAAACCGCAGTAAAAGCAAAGCCCCAGCGTTAAACAGTAAAACGGAGCAGTTGATGCCCCTCTTCATCTCGGACCGCATGCCGGCAAGCAAGCGATGCTGCCCAGCGAGCGATGCTGCCCAGCGAGCGATGCCGCCCGCCCAGCACCTCCCCAGCTCAGCCGGGGCTCCGAACACGGATGTTTTCCCCGGGTGGCAGCTGAGCAAGACCAGGCACCGTTTCTGCTTCTCATCACTGGAGTGACAGAGCCGTATCAGCCCCGCCAACCTCCGCAGCCCCCGGCCGTGGCTGCAGGGCAGCAGTCAGCACAGGGAAGCGTTGGCTCAAGGTCCAGAGGGAACCGCTACTGCCCGAAATGCAGATAACACCCAAAAGGCCCCCGGCTGAGAGCTCCCCGGGGAGAGACCAGCTAAGCTGGAGATGAAAACAAAATGCCTGCAGAGTAACCGTACCCTGCCCCAGGTCAGCACTTTCTGCAGCCGGCGCTCGGCTCCCCCGTGCTCAAGGCTATATTAAGGCCCCAGCTGTCCCCAGGCAGCGGCTGGTCTGGCTTTTAGCCCCTCTCTGCATCAGATTTTTCAAAGGATTCCACTCCAAGCATTGTCCCAGCCTGAAAGCGCTTTGTTCTATGCTCCGATTTTCCCAGCACCGGTCAGACTTGGAAGCACCAGCCCCCCAAAGCTCTGCCAAGTTGTCCGTACCCCCTCTCCCCCGCTGGGGGAGGCACAGCTCCGGCTTCCCTTACGCATCTCGCATGCGGAGCGCGGCCGTCCTCGTCGAGACCGGGAACACGCTGCTGCCAAGGCTTCTTCCAACAGGAGCCACGGCAGGAAAAAAAAGGAGGAAGCTCGAAGGGTGAATAAATAATGCAGAGACACAAAGTCCTGAGCCCAGAAAGCATGAATTATTTGTGCCTCCATACAGCGGAGCGTAGAAGCAGCTCAGATGCGGGGACAGCTTGCCACGCTACCCCACGACAGCGAGCTGCAGAGCCCCCCGCCATTCCTGCCCTCCTCAGCTGGGGCTGGATTGAGGATGCTGAGCTCAGTCCCAAATCCTTGTCGCAGCCCTGCTGCCCATCGCCAGCCGAGTCGGTTCCCCCCAGCCCCGCGCAGGGGGAAGGACGTCGCATTTCTACCCCAGGCAGGCAGAGCTGATGACAAGGACCACCACCCCCGGGGCAGGCACACGCTACCGAGACGACCTGCGTTTTATGGACGCTGGGACCCCTGGCAGAGACGGCAGCAGCCCAACAAATTGCCACCGCGAGCCCGCAGCTACGGCCCGATGGACAGTGCACTGCAGGCACGGCAGCAGGTCCCAGTCTGGAGCAAAAGCAAGACCCAGGCAAGGGCTACGCCGCTCCAGCCTGTGGTGGCTACTGCTCGGAGAGGTTTTAGCCCTCGATGCATGTAACGGTTAACGACGAGTCCTGCAGAGAGCCACCCTCCTCCCTTCAGTAGCCACGGGGCACCTCAGCCTGTACCCTGAGCACCACTGAAATGGGAGCTGGCTCTGGAGCAGGCACTGGGAGGGACGGGAAGAGAACCAGCATCGCACGGGGGGCTGGGGGGACGACGACGAATCGACGTCCCTGGGGAGGCCCCGCCAAAACCGGGATCGCTTGCGTGGGGAAGCAGGAGCCAAGGAGCTGCGCAGCCCAGCAGGAGCCCACCCTGCCCTTCTCCCTGGGGTGGGAGATGCGCAAGGTGGGGGGGTGTCCTCCCGGCTGCCGTTCCCACGGCAACGGTGCAGAGATGCCTGTTGCTAAGGGTGACGGGTGCTGCGGCGGGCAACAGCGGATCTGGCTCCGGCTGAAAGAGCCCAAGGCTCTTGGCAAGTGATGTCATGGGGCTTCGCTTAAAGGGCGACCGGCTCTTCCTCCCTCCTCCTCGTTACCCCCACGCAAACCTTCGCAGGCACCTTCTGCTTCACTTGTAAAATCACCGGGGCTGAGGGACGTGACTGTTCCCCCGCAGCATCGCCCTGCACCACCTGCGGGGCCGAGAGAGGGAGCAGAGCAGCGGGTGCGAGCACGCCGCGAGAGCGGTTTGGAGCTGGAAAGAGAAACCGAATGGAAACTGTCGCTGCCCACAGCTCTGCTGAAGTGTCAAAAAAATACTCGTAGCAAAAAGCAAACACATGCTCTCTTCCTTTTCACAGCCTCGGGCACGAGAGGAAAGCAGCCAGTCCCCTTAAATCTACCACCGGCTGAAGCAGCAGGACACGAATCCTTCCAGCAACCTGGCAGGCTTGCAGGGATGGGTTATGAATTGAGGCTTGTTACAGAGGAATTGTATCCCCCAGACCGCCCCCATCGCCTCTGCCACCTCCCCAGCCTAGAGCCGAGAGCCCGGCCAAATCCCAGCCGTGCCACGTCTGGCTTCTGGGCACGACGAGTTCCCCAGAGGAACACAAAGGAATGGCTGGCACGAAGCACCCTCAGCCCAGGGAACTGGCAGCTTTACATCAGTTTTTACTCAATGCAGATGATAATGATGAGCCAGCAGAGCTCCAATTCAAAACCCGGCCGCAACCAACAGCTACTGCCCCACCCGCGGCGGCGGCGCAGCTCCCCGCAGCCCCGTGGGCTTCTGCTCAGCGCTGCCACGGTGCCTTTCCACTCCAAGGGGCCACGTCCCCTCCGTACCCAGCCTGGACGCCGCTCCCGGACCAGTCGCCACCCCCTGCCACATCAGGGACGGGGCACAGAGCCTGCAGAAGGAAAGAGACAGTAAAATGTCCCCGTTCTCTGAACGCAAAGAAACGAGTCTCCTGGAGCCTGCGGACCCAAGGGCAGCGGGTGTCACCCCGCTAGGAAAGGGGAACGAACCGAGCACGGCACGAAGAGCTCCGGCTCTCGGTGCTCCAACCCCACAGCCGGCAGCGAGCCGCCCAGCGCCTCCGTTTCCCTGCCCGTGCAGCGGCTAAGCCACCGGGAAGCTGTGCTAGGCGCTGGACTCCAGATAAAGACGTAGGAAAAGGCACTATGATAATAGCAACAAACCAGCAGAGGGTCATTGCTCCCTCGGCGAGCGGTAAAGCTTGCCCCTGAGGGAGCAAAGCAATAGGAGACGCTCTCTGAAGACAAGGCAGAGCTGCTCCCGGGGTGCTGCGGGGGCTGAATAACCTCCTCATGCCCCAGTGCTGACACAGCGGCACAGGGAGAGCGGCCCCCGCTCCCAGAGGCGGCCTCATTCCCCAGGGGGAAGAAAAGGCCCATTGTTGTGGCTTTCTCCCCTCGCATTTCCAGGGTCTGGGCTTCAAGCAGCAGGCAGAGCGTGGTGGGACGAGCCGGGGAGACGGCAGAGCCTTCTCCCAGCCCCGGGCTCGGTCGGTGTCCTCTGCTCTCAGCAGAGATTGTGTTGGGTGGCCGGTTTTCGGGACGGTGATAATTCCTCTCGGTGCTGGGGCTTGGGAAAACAAGTCTTGACAATCCCGCAGGGTGGAGAAAAGTTGCATAGATTACTGAAAGGGATAACCGGGACCCTCGCCTTCCAGCTTCCACATCCTTCCTGGGGCTATACTGTACCACTCACCTCGAAACCCTGCTTTCCAGAGCACATTTTTCAATTTACTTACACAACCCTTTTCCTTGCAGAGGACACCGCAATGCCTTCCAAATTCTGACACCACTAAGACAGTAAGCCGGCTAGTGCCCGGGCCAAAAATGGAAAACGCGTACGCACTGCGGAGAAAAGGCAGAGAGCCGTTAAGGACGGCGGTGATACCTGACGAACATCACCAGGTTCAGAGGCAGCTTTTATACGGAATGGATTTTGCTCACTTCGGGACTTACACTTAGCTGATTTCGGGGACTTTAAGTCCCAGCAGCGAAGACGGCTCAGGGCAGTTTAGGGCTGCGAGCGCCTGCCTGGGCTTGCCACAGCTATTCGGGATCGTCTTTGAGCGTGAACCTAGTTGCGCTCTTAGTTTTATCTGTTCAAGTTCACCGTGCCGCTCAAGACCTGCTCAAGGAAGGAGACCGCCAGCTCGCCGAGCTCCTGGCGCTTCACCAAGCCTTTCCCAAGTGGAGTTGCCTGGTCTTACTCCAATGGCGCTTGGCCTCGGCACTGCTGGGCTTAGCTGCCCTCCAGGATCTTTAACTAACGCCGAGATGCTCAGGTTGCTGCTTTTTAATCAAACTCCTCAGAGCCTGGCTGCAGCCGCTCTCGGCGCAGGGGACACACCGAGGACGGTGGCTTTCAGGGACCGATGGGGCTCAGACACCAACCGCAGCAGGAGGACAGGGGCACGCAAAGCGAGGAGGCTTCGAGGGATGGGAACACTTGCCTAGACCCGGCTCGGTCTTCGCAGCTACAGTGAGCTCGTACAATCAGACGTGCCCCGAGCATCATTCAAGTTTGCGCGCCCAGAAGTCAAGGGGACCCAGAGCAGAGACCCCCAGGCCAGACCCCAGGGAGGAAGGAAAAGTCCTCAGGTCTTTGCAGGGATGCCCGTGCCCCCAGTATAGCTGACTTCGGGGTCCTTCCCTGCCTAGTAATCCACATTTCCTCAGCTAACCGGGATCTTCCCGATACCAAAACAACTCCTTTCCGTACTTGCACCAAGTGAGGATTCTATGAAGAAGAGGCAACGGGCCAAAAAATTATCTTTACTCTATGGACGGCGAGAAAACCACGTCTAATGCACAGGCACCAACCGAGGCGCTGTAACAGGTGAAAGTCGGCACTTTCAAATCCTAACCAAACCCCTCCCATCACGGGCACGACCGTTACCGCTTCTTCAACCCAACTGTGAGACCTTTTGCGAGAAAGATGGTGCAGGATAAACGCTGGTCCCAGAAGAGAGCGAGGAGCCTGCCTCCCGTTCTCGCGATCCCGCTGATAAAAGCGGGGCCGGGCAGGCAGCACAGGAAGAGGTAACATGGCTTTCACGCGCGCGTTTCTCAGAGGAGCGGTCACAGCCAGCGCTAAGTAAGGTGCACTTTACGCTCCAAGCTTCAAGGCCTTGTGGTAAGAGTCACTTCCTCTTCAGACGCAGAGAATCACAATCCAAGCGGCAAGATTTATTATTTATAAATAACAGGCAGGAAGGTAGCATTCTCCGGACACTGAGTGCATTGGGTTTTATAACCGCGTTTCGGTTCTTGCAGGGAACCAGGAGAGACTCAAAACGAGGACGGATGCTCTTCGGGTCTGCACTCAAAGCAAAGGCCCGAGCGCGGGAGAAGTTTCTCCCCAGGGCTGAAGAGGAGGTCTCTTTTCTCACTGAACCCTGAACGACCCCGCTCCACCGCTGCCCGGCCCGGGGCCACGCAGTACAAACCAATTTCTTAAATACTGCCAGAGGTGTCAGAGGAAAGCGACAACCTCCAGCTTTTCCCATGGCAAAACAGAGAAAAGCTTCAGATCCTTTAAAAATATATATAGAGAGAGTTGTCTCTCCCTACCGGTACCCCCTTCCACCTATCTGCTGGGATAAAACTGATGCTATCACAATTTTGCTCAGCGTCTCATCGCTGTAACGCATGCAGATGCGGCCACAAGAACCGGCTCCGATCAACCCCCCTCGCTCTTCTGCAGTTACAAGCGTGACCCATTTCTCCGATGGAACGACGCCTCGGCACTCGTACGAGCTGCCAAGCATCCTCCGAGGGCACGGAGCAGACTCCGCAGCATGAAGAGGTTTTTTTTCACGCTCTGGTCACCACTCGCTCTGTAAGGGTGAGCCTTACACAAGGAGGAACTGGAGCCCCAAGGGAATTACCTCCAGTTTGTTACGACAGCCCTGGGGTTACCTCCAACCTCACGAAACCCAGTCCCAGCGTTCCCAGGCGCTCTACGCTGCCCAGCAGTAGCCACAGGCAGACTGGGGTGCAAATAACAAGGAGAAATTCAGTCCTACACGAAAAGCCAGCGCGTTCCCTTGCCTACATCCCACTTTAGCAGCTTCAAATGACTCCAGAGGACTTAGGCTGGCACCTTGCGCAAGGTCAAGATCCACCTGGCGTTACCAGATAAGCAAAGACAGCTCTGCACAGCAAAGGAAGAGCCACTTTAAAGGCAGGCTGGGCAGCAGAGCGAGGACAGCAGTAACTCCTCACAGCCTGATTCCGGGATGCAAGGTAGCCGTCTTCAACCTGCAAAGCAGCCTCTGAAGGCAGCAGGTTCACCCTGTCCCACGTAGCTGCAAAGAACCGCATGCGCTCTTGCAGCTGCTCAAGGCCTCGTGCCACCATAGTCATGGGTAGGTGAGAGAAGGGCCGTCTCTGCGGCCCTGGGACCCAAAATACATCATCTCCGTTGCTTCTGCCTTTCCGGTCCTACCAAGGCCAGGGTAATTGCAGAGCAGAGCATCTCTCTAGGAAAGCAGCGTGGAAGAAATCGCCTCTGCTGGGACTGAGCCATCAGAAAGAGCGGGGAGGTCTCGTTTCATTACACAGGCTTTTCACAGCAAGAAATTAAACAGAGCCCTTGGGGACGTCCTGCTCATCCTGTCCCTTACAAAGTACCGTATAAACAAGGAGGGGACGATGGCCCGCAAACCCGTTCGGAGGCTGTGAGGGTCAGATGTTCGCATCCCTGCATCCCCCACGCTCCCAGGAAGGTCAGCCCAGCACTGCAGCACCGCAGCTATCCCCACGCCATCCCCATCCCCACGCCATCCCCATCCTCTCCGCCACTGCACCGAGGAGGGAAAGCGGAGAAGGACATTTTTCGTGCAAACCACGGCTGACAGGCAGATGCGTGGTCCTTTCCTTCCCCCATGCAAAAAATAAACCCCCTCCCGGCATGCAGCTAAGGGAACACGGGGTGGGGGGGGCTGAGCTCTCCCGGTGCAGCGGGATGCTCGGTCCTCCAGGATGCAGCTACGGGGGGATGCGTGGGGGTGGGAGGAATCTGGCATGCAACACCCCCCAGCACCCAGCCCCGGGGGAAGGAGAACGTGTTTTCCCATACAACGAACCACCCCCGGCCCCCGGGTGGCGGAGAGGAGCCCTCCAGTGCAACGGATCCCGGGGATGCGGCCCCCGGGTGGCGGAGAGGAGCCCTCCGGTGCAACGGATCCCCGGAGAGGAGCCCTCCGGTGCAACGGATCCCGGGGATGCGGCCCCGGGTGGCGGAGAGGAGCCCTCCGGTGCAACGGATGCCCGGGATGCGGCCCCCGGGTGGCGGAGAGGAGCCCTCCGGTGCAACGGATCCCCGGAGAGGAGCCCNCCCCGCAGCCCCGGCGGTGCCCGGTGCCCCGTCCCTCCCCGGCGGTACGGACTGACCCGAAAGAGCCTGCGGGCGGCGGCGCGGCGCAGCGCGGTCCACGCCAGGGCGCAGAGCCCGCAGAGCAGCACCTCTGCCCAGCCCAGGTGAGCGTTCTCCCCCCAGGTCCGTCGCGACAGCTCCCAGCCGCAGTCCCCGCAGCCCCGCACGGCCGCCGCCAAGCTGCCGTAGCCCCGCCGCAGCAGCTGCCCGTAACCGGGCATGGGCTCGGGAGGCGGCATGGCGCTCACCGCTGCCCGCCCATGGCCCGGCGCTGCCCGCCGGCTCCGCGCAGGCTCCGGGCGGGGCGGGGCTCCCC
>VYXH01004733.1:183807-243621 GCA_013397275.1 Burhinus bistriatus
TCCTCCTCCTCCTCCTCCTCCTTCCCCTCCCCCGCGCACAGCCCGGCCCCTCCGGGCTCTGCTCGCCCCCTCCGGTTTCTGCTCGCCCCCGCCGCGGAGCTTACGGGGCAACCGAGCCGGATCTGCGGCTGCAGAAGCCGCTCAAGCCCCGCCGCGGCCAGGGCGTTGTGCCCGGAGGGGAACGCGGCAGCTCATTAGGTGGCCGTTAATCAGCACGGAGCGGAACAGCGGCTCATTAGATGCTCGTTAATCAGCACAGACGCTCGCTGAATGAAATTATATTGCAGTTTCTTATGTAAAAAAAAAAAATCAACAATGCGACTGCTCTCTTGGACGATGAGCCGTGACAATGGGCTGGAGTCACTCCAGTAGCAAGAACCGGCGACAAACACTAATATTTCAGTATCGAGAGAGGACAACTGATGATCTAACAGTGGAAAACTGCTGTGCCTGCCAAGGTGCACCCTTTGGGTGGCCGTGGGGGCTGGAAGTTACCCACAGCGCCTTGGCAACCTCGTCCAACGACACAGAGCTCCTACAGTGCAAAACGCCTGACTAAAACATTCACTCTTCAACGTTTTTTCTATTTGATGTGCAAAGAGAAACATTCCTCCAGATCTTTTTTTCCTTACCTCTCAGCAGAAGCCTCTGAGTCGCAGAAGGTTCATCCCCTTCCTCACTAAGTCCTTCAAGTCACAGAAAGCGATCAGGTGTTCCCACCACCACGGCTGGACTTGGGCACCTGCTGCAGTTAAGGCGGCTCTGGAATAACGAGATGCACCTGGAAAACACCAACACACACTCCCCAAAGGTCACCCCTGGTGAAAGACCTGACCAAATGCCTCCACCAGAAGGCGGGCAGCTTGCACTCCGGCTAGCTGCTGATTCACGGAATGGAAATCTTGTTATGTATACGTTTAAAATTAAAAGCGATACATCCAGAGTCACGTACAGTCAGACATCTGGCTCGCTAGGTGAAGCATGAGTTTAAGATGAAGATTCTCCTAAAATACCAATGCTTAAATTGTCTCATGGGACCTCAGACCAAAGGCGCTGGAGCAGCGCAGCAGTATTCGGTTTCAGCCATGGAGGAGTAAATGGAGTTCAGCTGTGTCCTAATGCACCAGAACTACCGGCTACGTTGCAGCTGTGGGATCCTTACTACTAGAGATCATCATCATCATCATCACAGGCACTCATGGAACTATAACTTGAGCCAGCTTGATCGGGAACGAAAAAGACAAAATATAAATTAGTTTTATCTCATTCAAAGTCATTCCTCTGACCACAGCCGTTCTGCCTTCAAGTTCCTGGAACCTCTCTAATTGGTCTGGGGCAGCAGGGAGAAAACACGAACCCATTCCTCTCGGAGGTCCGAACAACATGTTCCCCTATTCTCACACTGACAGCGCTGGCTCCTGCGATGCCACTTGCTTTTATTGTTTACATTTTTAAGTCAATTTATCATGGCCCATCAAGTGGGTAATGGCTGCCCTGAACACACAAGCCCCTTTCACATCTCCCTCAGACAGCTCCACAAAGGAAACATTCATTCAAGACTGGACCATGAATAACCCCTCATTGAAAATAGCCGCTCGCTAAACAAGCCAAGGAAAGAGACAATGAGCCCTTTCAGAGCAACCAGGGCCGCGGTGGGCACAAAGGAAACCCCAGTTAGACACATTTACAGTGTAGTATAAACCCCTCTTCTCCCCCTCCCCAAGCGCAACCCAAAAGAGAATTTGAATATATTAGAGCTCAGGAGGTCTGCGCCGAGGGTTCCCCTTGGACATCTGCTCTTTGCATCTCCGATATAACACAATCGCCTGACACATACAGTAGCCTGAAATGCTACAGAGGAGCATCCCCACGGAGCGCTGGATCACACTGTGTTCCACGACAGCTCGTGTTCAACAACCACCAGTTTCAGAAGTGACTGGTGACAAGCGCTCTTTCACACATACTGCAGGATGCACGTCCCTGGCTCCAGGACATGAGCTACTGCATTTTACCAACCTAAGATTAAGGCTGAGCCTATTACAATCGGATTATTTTTATTCTGGGGAAGCTTTCCCTCTCACCAGCAATAACCCCTAGAGCTGTGTATGCTCCTTCCAGAGGACACTGAAGTTCATGGAGAAGTCATCAGTCAGACTGAAAGAAGATCCGTAACTCCGGATTCATCCGTGTACTGAAGGCAGATGCTTAAAACCAACCTTCATACTCTTCCCACGAGTCTGCCCTTGGTACAGATGTCAGGCCTCAGTCCCAGAGTGGAATTACCTGAATTCCAGAAATTAAGGGGCACACTGATCCAGAAAAGGCTTTATTAGGAATGTTTAAGGTACAGCGTTGCATACTCTTGATTCGCACTGGGTTTTAAAGAGAGTTCAGAACCCAGGTAAGCCAGAACACTGGCTTGTCAGCTACCAAATTCAAGTAGCTCCGTGTTATGTACAGGTTGAGCGCTGGCTTGCTGGACTGCGAGACCCTGCCACAGTGAGCTAAGCCAGACCGACTCGCAGAGGGCATTTTTCCGTGTTACCAGAGAGGCTCTGCACATCAACCCCAGTTCCTAAGGTACCCCAGAGCAGGTCCGCAGCCTCCTTCCCCTCTCCTCACGCGCTGGGGGCGTACTGCATGGCTAGCCGGTCAAAGTCATTCTCCTTCAAATCAGAAACAAAAACAAAATGAACACATCTTGAACTTTACTGAAAATTTAATAAAACCTGCATTAGCTGAAGAGAACACCACTATCAGAGCTCACTAAGGCAAAAGGAATTCCAAGAAGCGAGATCACCTGTATCAGTTCTCAATTATTTTCAATTTGTTCCATTTTCCCTTCGCTATTACCTTTATCCTTCTTTCCCCCTCCCCACATTCTCTCTTCCACAAGGATGCTTCCACTATTTAAGCAGAGTGTCTGACGGTGACAAACTTCTGACTCAGATTAAGAACCCGTATCGCAGAGCTATTCTTTCAAGGTGTTCCCTCGCTCCTTTGTTTAACGCCTGGCTTGTGTTTCTCACACAAGGGCTAGAAACTTTGCTGGCAAGTGATGTGACAGAGAAAGGACACGGACCTGCCCCCTCAGAACCGCAGTCGTGTTTACTGGTAAAGAATCCACTCGCCCCATCACACACTGGTATGAATCATGACAAATTCAATTTTATATGAGAAAGTAATTAGTACCTTTGCCTGATACTCCTTTATGAATGGATGATTTTTATGCGCATCTTTCAACTGTGACAAATAGCGATTCGTGACCTGATGGGATGAGAGGTCAATTTAAATATTGAGATAACATGAGGAGAAGCCAAGAGTTTAAAACATCACACTTCAATGTATTTGTTTACAGTGAGTAAAGACCGGATTTTCTCAGTGTCCTGAATGTTAGTAGCCCCAGTTAAAACCAGTAAGACCTGTGCATACTCCGCATTTCAAAGTTAGACCTTAAATAGTAGGTTCAAGAAAACAAACAGCGAGAACTGAACTCGGAACTCAAGAGATTTCTTCTTCTGCCCAGGCCTTCCTCTCAAGTATATACCATTGTCTACACCATCTGTACTTCCACACTTCAGTGAAGACGTGAGTTCCCCACACCCCAGAACTATTCTATTTTGTTAATGCCAATCCTGATGAGAACCTATAAAACTGCAAAACCCAAGCAACGTTACCATGTGCACTAGGAAGACACAATCTGCCCTCAGCGGCAGGAATAGGCGGATCGTATCCGCTTGCTGAGTACAATAAAACAAGCCTCACCTCTGGTGGTTTGCCCAAGTGCTGCGACAGGACAACGAAGTTGATCAGGGTCTCGGGATGGCCACTGTCCTGAAAACGAGAAGAATCACCTGATCTATCTGACTTACCTCTACCATGACCAAGTGTAACAACCAGCGCAGTTCTGCAAGAACAAGTTCTGCCAAACCCCAGCTCGTTTTACTGGAAAAGGCGAAGTAGAAGAAAAGGTAGGTCTTAACAGCGACCACCCTTAGCGATATATATCAATATATTGGTATTTGCATGAAGTTTAGCAGTGAAAGTCCTTGCTGTTTTACTCTATATCCCCCCGAGAGTCAATCTGCCTGGCAAAACTAGGAAGTACCTTGTCCAACGCCTCCTGCAGTACTCCCTCTGCATCGTCCCACTTGCCCTGAGCCATATAGCAGGCTGCTTGCCCGTTAAGTAGGAGGAGGGTGGAGGAGCATTTGTCTGCCATCTCTTGGAAGATGTAATAGGCATCTTGTAACTTCTCACCACCCTGCAAAGGGAGGAGACAAACACCCACAGTTTCACTACATATTGCTAAGAGGCCCGTACATTCTTGCCGTGGTTGAAGGACTAGGCACAAAGTTCACTTCTAGGGTTATAACGCACAGGTATAAAATGTGTAAGAACTGATGCTAACAGCTGTTGGCATTCATGTCATCTCCTGTAGCACAACAGATCACTGTCAGACCATAGATGAAAGAAATGCAAAAATATTAAATATTAAGAAGCATTTAAATGATCAAAAGATCCAGGCTTCCATCCAAAAAGAAAAAAAAACCACTTCAAAAGAACCACTTCAGATGTTTGATGTAATAAAGGATATGAAATGAGATTTTTGTAATTAAATGCACATATGGACACCTGACTTTTCAAAAAGTTCCAGCTTCAGAAAGGTTCTACATGCAGCATCTTTCATCAGTTAAGAGGTGGGATCTCTTGTGGAAACTAAGATCTTAAGGAAAATCTAGCCACACGCTATTGTAAGGCAAGGACTACCTATGAGACACTCCATAACAAGACCAAGTGAATGCTAAAAAAAGGAGTCTTAATAGTGTAACAGGTTACTGCATGCATAATCTTGGACTGAATTTTAGGAGACTGCGTATTTTCAATCACCTGATTATCTGGACTGCCACACAGCGTATATTTTTCGTCTGATTCACAAACATGCTTAAAGACAGTCTGCTCTAAGCAGAGAATTACGTTTTTTTCCTGGAGTTTAATTGCAAGGTCTGGATGCTTTAACACTGGAGCTTTCCATTTTGTATTATAATGTTTTGTGAATTATTTAAGTGTGGTTCAGCTCTTCCCTGTGTGAGCTGAAGGCTAAGGAGCACAGTTGAAAGGCTCACAATCCAAACAGCCAGTTAGTTTGTGAAGCTAGCTGCCAGCATTTTCTGTGTACTTGAAGAAAGGGGGAAAAAAAACCAAGCCAACCCAAACCCAACAAGAATCCTGCATGCTTTTCTGAAAGCACGATGTGAAAAAAGCGATCAGGAGCAAGATACAGAGTGGTGTTTCTCAGAAGTTGTGTGCCAGGGATCCCCAGTTAAGGTACTCACTATAGCCAGGTTCACCCAGGCAGTTGCCAGCTGAGTAAGAGTCGCATCCTCGTCTTGCTCCTGCATTTTCTTAAGTTCCTTGCTGCAGAAGCAAAAGTGGGAGTCACGTAACAGAAAGACAAGGGAACTTCTTTAAGATAGAAACAAGAGGTTGTAGCTTCTTCTCTCAGCTCTTCCACTGCTATAGCACAACAGCCACAGCAAGCTGGTAACGTGGCACAAATACCTCTTAATATTTTACCGATACAATCTGTGAAAGACCTCCCCGTTTTACTTCCCCACGGGAAGTTAGAAACCCAGGACTAGAGATTCGAACCACACTCTGCTGAAGATGAAATTAAAGCTAGAGGTCCACCTCTTCCTTTAGCTGCATCCAGCTCTATTATCTCCACAACTTTTGCAACTTGAAGAATAAAAACGTTTTGCAGCGCACCCGTACCTACACACAAGGTCTTCTGTCCACTGCAGGTGTTAAAATGCTGCACCTTGGGGGAGGCTGGGTGATGAAAATTCTCTTATCAGCCCCTCCCCACCCTAGAACACCATTAAGAAGCAAAGGGACACAAACTTTCTTACCGAGCCAGATCAAGTCTGTCGAGCTTCAGAAGAATCTGTATCATCATGGCCATGCTGCAACAAACAAGAGCACAGTGATTTTCACAACTGCAGGCTTTGCTGCTCCCTATGCTTTGCTTGGGAGCCGGCTGCTTAGCAGAGAGGTGTGCTGCCAGCACCCAGGGACAAGCCTCCCTGCCGCAGGGAACCAACAGAGCAGGACCCGGAATGGGGAAGCTTGCTCCTAACTCCCAAGTGCTCCCTCACTGTATCGGCAAAATGCTCATCTCGGCAATTCTGAACACACACACACACGAATCAATAAATCAGGTTCTTAAGTTTCACAAGGGAGCAATAGACTTGATATTGTAGGACGAGCACTGAATCATTTACTACTTAGAAGGCAAAGCTCAAAGCAGTTTCTCAATGGTTTCAAGGCTTTTTAGAGGTAAGCCAGACCTCAGCCATTTCTATGGCACCTTTCCCTAGGGAAGAGTGGCGTTGCCAGCATGTACCTCCGCAACGCCAGGGTGACTTACACTTACCATTCCAAGCTCTCCCCTTGATGCAGAGTACGCAGAGCCGCATCAGGATTTTTGTCGTGGAAATAGATGGAAGCAGCCATCAGCAAGAAAGTAGTATTGGCTATATCAACACTTTTTGCCATTTTCTTGTCCAAATCAGCAACGATTGCATCCCTATGAAGAGCAAGGGTTAGAATTTGGGAGTGTTTCGTTACTAAGCAAGACAAAAAGACCCTGCACCCCCGCCCCCCAATTCCGCCTTTTTGGGATGCACTGCAAAACCACAGAAAATCACAACAAAGACCACACTTCTACAGGGATCTTTCCACATAGAAACATATTCCCTACAGGACAGGGCTCGAGTTCCAACTTATTATGAGACTTACCTTTGACTCTCATTTGAAAGATACTCTGCAAACGTCCTCACCGCCTGGAGCTCAGGACTAGCATTGGCTTTAATTTCATCCAGGACAACCCCATATTTCCTCTACAAAAGGGAACAAAGAAAAATCTGTGACTTACTAATTTTTGAGAACGCAGGAAGCAACCGCCTATTTTCTAAAACCTCAGGAAGAACAACAACAAAAAACAGGAACGGCAAATTTCTACTTTATGTCTCACGTCATAGTCTACAAACGCGGTCAAATTTCATAACCCCAAAGAGGGCTATTTGCCCATATGCCATTTTAAAGATAAAAAAGCACCTCTCAAAGAGGTCTCATCAGGTCATCCTGACCCTACATACAACACATTGCATTCATAATTGCACTACTGTCAGGGAACGCATTATGTTCCAGTGCTGAAGCAGGAATTAGTACCAAACTGTGTAACGCCGGATTCACAGGACCCAGACTCCCAACCTCCTTGACTCCAGCCCCGCAGTCCGACTGTGCCGCTGCAAAAGCAGCACTCGCAACCTCACCTGGGCGATGTAGGCTCGGAATAAGAAGACGTCCCTCTCCACTTCCTTCTCCGGATTAGAGGGCTGAAGGGATGACAGGAAACAAGAACCTTTCTCGGGGACCCGTACAGCCGTAACCCAACCCCGCAACAGCACAACTCCACACACCAGAACCCCCCAGAGNTTGCCAACCGCCTCACCTTGACCCGCTGTGCCTCGTTGATGGCGGCCTGGTAGGCCCCGATGTAAAAACTGTTCTTCACGTCGAAGAGTTCGTCGGCGTCGCCGCCCTGACCCGCGGAGCCCGCACCCGCCCCGGACGCCATTTCCCCCCGCGCAGACACGTCTCCGGAAGCAGCTGAGCCGCGATGGCTGCCGGGAGCAGCAGTCTCCATGGAGACCTCCCGAACCAGCCAATAGGCACGCACGGCGGTAGAAACGTCACCACCGCGCCGGAAGCGGCTGCCGAGCAAGGCATGCTGGGAGGGGGTGGGCAGGAGGCAGCCAATGAGAGGGCCGGGCGCGCCCGGTGACGCACTACCGGCAGCGCCCGGTGCAGACGGGGCGGCCATGGCGGAGTTCCGGGCGCTGGGGCTGTCGCCATGGCTGGCCGAGCAGGCGCGGCAGGTAGGGCTGAGCCGGCCCACGCCCGTGCAGGCCGCCTGCATCCCGCCCGTGCTGCAGGGTGAGTGCGCCCCCTCCGCTCTCCCGCTCCCGGTACCGCCGTTAACGGCCGCTGACGGTCCCCGGGCCTTCTGCTTCCCTCACAGGTCGTGACTGCCTGGGCTGCGCTAAGACGGGCAGCGGGAAGACGGCGGCCTTCGTGCTGCCTGTGCTGCAGGTGCTCTCCGAGGATCCCTACGGCATCTTCTGCCTGGTGCTGACGCCCACCAGGTACGGGGCGCCCCCGGGAGGGCCCGGACCGGGAGAGCCGGTTCCGGAGGGCCCCGCCGCAGCGGTCCGGCCCTGTTTCATCTCCCTTCTCCTCGGCAGGGAGCTGGCGTACCAGATCGCCGAGCAGTTCCGTGTCCTGGGGAAGCCCCTCGGCCTGAAGGACTGCGTGGTGGTGGGCGGCCTGGGTGAGTGCTGCTGTGCGGGAGCCGGACCCTCCGCCATTCCCCTCCGGCCCCGGTATGGCTGGGTGGAGAAAGAGCCGAGCGCCCGGGGAGGTTCTCTTTCCTCACAGTTTGTTTTCTCTATGCTGAGGAGCTGTTATCCAGGGCCCCAGGCAGCGGAGGCTGGTGGGAATAAGGAGGGTGACATTTTCCAGCTTTACAGACCAAAAGATTTTAGGGCCCGTGTTCAGTTGCCCGTAACTGGGCTCTGTGGTTCTTGGTGCAGACATGGTGGCGCAGGCACTGGAGCTCTCCCGTAAACCTCACGTTGTCATCGCTACGCCCGGCAGGCTGGCCGATCACCTCCGCAGTTCCAACACTTTCAGCCTTAAAAAACTAAAGTTCTTGGTAAGGCAGTTTGCTAGGGTTTTTTTTAAATGCTTTTAAGATTTTTAGCTGTGTAGGTATGCGTGCAGGTGATCTCATTTATTTTCGCCTGTGCCTAGGTTTTGGATGAAGCTGACCGGTTGTTGGAGCAGGGCTGTGCTGACTTCACTGCGGACCTGGAGGTGATTCTGGAGGCTATTCCAGCACGCAGACAGACGTTGCTGTTCAGCGCCACGCTAACCGATACGCTGAACGAGCTGAAGAGCCTGGCCGCAAACAGACCGTTCTTCTGGGAGGCTGTGTCCGAGTAAGTCTTCATCCACTGTACTGAGCAGATGAAGAATCCCATTTCTTCTCCATTATCTTGTCTCCTCACTGTCTTTCATCTTCCTTGTGTTCCATCTTCACTTGGCAAATCGCTGCTTCTTGGTGCTTTGCCTTCCCCTCCCGACAGGGTGCGGACAGTAGATGAATTGGACCAACGCTACTTGCTTGTGCCCGAAGCAGTCAAGGACGCGTACCTTGTCCATTTAATCCAGACCTTTCACGACGAGCACAAGGACTGGTCCATTATTATCTTTACCAAAACCTGCAAGTAAGTGGCAGTGTTCTTCATGATTGCTCTTAATGGATATGTGATTTTACATTTCTAGTTGAAATTCCAGATTCCCACTTTATCAGGGGTTTGGCTGGGATGGGATTTGTTTCCTTAGTCTAGTCTGAAATTTGGTAGCGAAACACCTTTTCCTTTGAGAAGTCTTGGGGGTGAGTGGGTGTGGGGTGGGTGTCCCATTCCCTACCTCTGTCAGAGCGCTTCAGTAACTAACAGCATTGTGGTATTTGTAGTGCGAGGGCTTCTCGAGGAGCCCCAGCTCTGTCCTGAGCCATCAGTTTTACATTTCCCTGTTATATTCTGATTTTTATTTTTTTTTCCTCCTTCAAGGGACTGCCAAGTCTTGAACATGATGCTCAGGAAATACAACTTTCCTTCTATAGCTCTGCATTCCATGATGAAGCAGGTGAGTGATGGACAGATCTGGGAGATGCGTGCTTCAGCTGCATCCCTGAGCCAGGCGTCTGTCCAAGTCCTACAGCTCCTGTGGATCACAACGTCCCTCATACAGGCTTTTCTCTTTACAGCGGCAACGATTTGCAGCTTTAGCTAAGTTCAAGTCCAGCATCTTTAAGATTCTCATTGCCACTGATGTTGCTGCCAGGTAAGAGACATGGTTAGGACAAGAAGAAATGGTCTCAAGTTGTGCCAGGGGAGGTTTAGGATGGGTATTAGGAAAAATTTCTTCACCGAAAGTGTTATCAAGCATTGGAACAGGCTGCCCAGGGAAGTGGTTGAATCACCATCCCTGGAGGTATTTAAAAGACAGATAGACGTGGTGCACGGTTTACTGGTGGGTTTGGCAGTGTTAGGTTAATGGTTGGACTCGGTGATCCTAAAGGTCCCTTCCAACCTAGACAATTCTATCATTCTAAGGGAAAAACATGTTTCCTGTTGCCAAAGGTCTTAAGCCTGCTTTTTAAGCACCAGAACCACTATGGAGATTAGGCTGGGTTTAGCAAGAGCTTTAAATTCCCCCCACTTGGGTAGGACAGGGTTTTTCGCTTCCATTGTAGAACATCTCTGAGCTGTGTGTTCTGGAGTCCGCTTGTGTCTGATGGAGCTTGATCCCGGCTTGTTCTGCTGCAGCAGGGCTGTGTGTGTTCTGGCAGAAGAAGGATTTCCACGAGGCTTAGAGTGGTCTCTGGGTCTAGGAGGGAAGGGCAGGCTGCCAGGCGACATTGCATTTTGTGACTGTTGGAGAGTTGTGTGAGGAGAGAGTTTGTCCTAGAACCAGCCCGAGCCAATAAAGATTATATTCATGAGAACATGGGGCTCTTGGAGAAAGCAGAGGACAGGAACTTAAACTGCATGTATTAAAACAGTGTTTCTCAACTTCCGTTCTCTTTCCCTGCATTCCAGAGGTTTGGACATTCCTACGGTACAAGTTGTCATCAATCACAACACTCCCGGCCTGCCGAAAATCTACATTCACCGGGTTGGCCGGACAGCCCGTGCGGGTGAGCAGGAAAAAGCGCATGCCATTTGCTGGCTAAAACTGGGATCCCAGAGCTGGGGCTGAGCCCTGAATGGGTGCGAGGAGGCTTCACAGCAGCTGCAGTGCAGTGGTTTCAGTCAGCGCCAGATCTGCTCAGCATCCTGCCTTAAAATTACAACAGTGGCTCACCCTGACTTGTGTCTGATCTGCACCAATAGCTAACTGATTTTTCAGAGCAAATAAAGACCCCTCTGAGCACCCTGTCACCATAATGTGCTAGGCTGACTCCTGGGGATGGATGGAATTTGGCGTGGGTTAGGCTTCATCTCCCTCTGCTTGTCAAGATTCATATATCGCTGTGTTTTCATCATCCAGGTCGGAAAGGAATGGCTATTACACTGGTGACGCAGTACGACATCCATCTAGTACATGCTATTGAGGAGGAAATCAGTAAGTAGAGCACCATGAATACTGCTAAAATGTAGGATCAGATGTGTTGTTTTGTGCTTGTGGTGCTTGCAGCACTGATTTTGTCAGTGCAGAATGTATGATCCGGAACATCAGCATAAAATGGTTTCTCTTCCCTGTGTGGCTAAGGCTTGGAAAAGAGCAGGAGCACTTGAATCTCCATCAGGTTTGATTCTGCTCTTGAGTGTGCCAGGCATGAACCTGTTTGTCTTCTTGCTGTTTCTAGTGGAGGAGAAACAGTGTGTTGAACTCTCTCTGTAACCTTTTTATTAAAGCAGCCAGCTTCTTCCTTACTTCCTTGCTACTGTGTATGCTGAGGTGGGCAAAAAGAACAGGTTCAGACTTCATCTCTTTTTAGGAAGTAGACCTCATTAACGTAACATCTTGTGCTATGGGGAATCGTAGGCAGAGGGGAGGATTTAGTCCTTTCTTGTAGGCCTGAAGAAGTCAGAGTGATCGTAGCATATGACAATGATTCCACTGATAATCAGTGGAACTATATTGGGGTTTTCACTAGTTGAGAATCTGTCCCTGGATTTTGTAACCAGCCATGGTCTGTAAATGTCTTGCCCTGATCTAGAACTGAAGCTGCAGGAGTTCTCTGTGGACGAGCAATTTGTGCTTAACATCCTCACCCAAGTGACCGTCACCAGGAGGCAATGTGAGATAGTAAGTGTGCAAACATGAAGCTCCTTTGTTCAGAGGCCTGGAGATCTTGGGCAGCTGGGTGTAACAGGAGATTCATTGCAGTCTAACGTGCATCTCTGGACACACAGCTTTGCTCTTGAGCACATTAATAAGAACTTTCCTTCCTTTTTCTAGTGGAAGCACTTGGATGTGTGTGTGTCAAGGGTTGTTTTAGTTATCTTCCCTAGGTTTGCTCTATTATTGCACATTTTTGCAGCATTTTTATGCTGCTGAGTGTTGAGGCTGGTATTTTGGGGGGAAGGTCTGCAGGCTACCAAATGTGCGCGCACTGGTGAGGTCCCATCCCAGGAGGATGGGACCAGTCTTTTTTCAGTGGTGCCCAGTGCTAGGACAAGAGGTAACGGGCACAAACTGGAACATAGGAAGTTCCATCTAAACATGAGGAGGAACTTCTTCCCTTTGAGGGTGACAGAGCACTGGTACAGGCTGCCCAGAGAGGTGGTGGAGTCTCCGACTCTGGAGACATTCCAAACCCGCCTGGATGCCATCCTGTGCAGCCTGCTCTGGGTGACCCTGCTCTGGCAGGGGGGGTGGAGGAGATGATCTCCAGAGGTCCCTTCCAACCCCGGGGATTCTGTAATTCTGTGATTCTGCGATTCTGCCGACCCTTCAGAGCTGCACTGCCTTTCTCCGTGCCAGACTTGGTGCTTGATTACTGATTGCCCTGCTGTATTTTTGCTTTGACAGGAACTGGAGGGAACAGATTTTGATGAGAAAAAAGAAATAAATAAGCGGAAACAAATGATCCTTGAAGGGAAGGTGAGAGTTGCTGCTATATAAACTACTTTGAACAGGAGCTGGTGTAATGCCATCCATGTGGAAAAGGAATGACAGTTCCTCACTGCTCTGGCGTGTCCGCCTCACTCCCCTTCAGGGTGGTGAAGTTTTATCTTAAAGGGTGACTGATATTAAAGAGTGCATTGGAGTAGTGTCTGACTTTTGCAGCTTACTCAAGTCACAGGCTAGAAAGCAGCATGGGCATCTAAGAAAGACAAAGGGGCTGGCACTGTCCCTAGGTGTGTCACTAGTGTCCTGGCATTTGCCATTGCAGGATCCAGATCTGGAGGCAAAAAGGAAGGCAGAGCTGGCCAAGATCAAGAAGAAAAACAAGCAATGCCGTGAGAAGGTCCAGCAGACCCTGCAGAAGAAAAAGCAACTGCAGCTGAAGAGGAAACTGCAGAAGAAGATGGAGCGGCGGAACAAACGGCGTGCTACGGAAGAGAAATAACATCCTTTGGCCTGACTTGCTTGGCTCAGACTGCCCTGACACTGCTGCTGCTTTGGGAATACTGGGATGTAACACGTTTTAATGTGGACGGTTCTGACCTGAAATCTGTGTTGGAGAGTATGGGCAAGGTGGGTGAGGGGAGAAGGGACGCTTTGATAAACTGTCTCCGTTATTTTTCCTTCCTGCACAATGCTGCTGGCTTGAGCCATTCCTGGCAGGCTGGATTGGTCTCCTGGAAGAATGTCTTTCAAGAGCATGTTTCCTTCCTCCAGCAAAGGAGAGGCCAGACCTGAATTCTTGGTGACACGAAGGGAAATAAAGATCCTCTCTCTCTTCCCCCTTCATTCAGTCATTGCTCTTTCCCTTTCAAGGGCTGGTGCTTGCCACTCACACTTTTTTACATCGACAGATTCTTCCCTGAGCCAGAGTCTAAAAATGACAAAATGAGCTCAGCCCCTATCTGTGCTGTGGCCAAGAGTTTTCTGAGAGGAAAATTCCTGGAACACGTGGGGAGGTTGTATTGTGTGACTGGTCCTGGGATCTTCGGATAATTCTGCTTTATACGTTTAAGCGATACCCCTGCCTGTGATTATCTGCCTTGGCTCAGACTCCAGCCCTGGGCTGCTATCCCTAGGGATAGCAGAGTCGTGGTTTGGAGACCTGGGCTGCTGGGGACTGTGTTTCCAGATGATCAATCAGTTCAAAGACCTATTCTGACAGAAGGAACCCCAGGAGTAGGATTGCCTTGTTTCTTGTACCATCCAAGAGTAACCAGAGTGGTTTATATTTGGGTGTGCTCTGTAGGTTTCTGGGCCTCCCTGCGTAGATTTGCATCGCGTATGTTTGGAACAGGAGGTTGGTTAGGCTGGAGGGGGCTGAGCTCTTCTAAGAAATGGTTGTGTTTTCCTACAGAGACAAAACTTAAAATCCCAGAGTTATCTCAGGCTAGAGTTAGGCCAGCTGTTCTGATGTCAGGTTTGATCCTCAGTGCCTTCTCTAATGGTCAGAGCTTTCTGTGACTCGAGACTAAAGATCTGTCATTTCTGTCCTCTGGCTTACAAAAATAAGTTTCTATAGTCAATGCCCAAATAAATATTTATTGCAACAAGTGACTGGATCTTTGACCTTCTCCAACACATGCGGGAGTTGTGGGATCTCGGGGGTGGGGAGCAGTACTTGTGTGGGCAAACAGCTTGGAGATAAAATCGGTTTTATTTCGAGAGACCGAGTTGGGTAAGGATTGAGCTTCTTGTGGGTGTTATATCTCTGTCCCAGGTCCTCTCCTGGGAGCATGCAGTCCCTGTGGTGCCTTTGCCTGGCTCAAGCGTGGTCTATGCACAGTGAGGTCTTGCAGAGGAAAGCTGGTGTTTCCCTCAGGGGAAACCTGCAGCCGTCCACAGCAGGGCCTGCTGCTGCCTTCGGACCACGGAGCGCAGCGCTGCCGTGGGCTTGGGAGGCTCCATCTGCTGCCTGGTGGCAGGTGAGATGGGCATGGTACTGTCTGGAGTTTCGGAGATGCCTGAATGTGTTCCTCCTGGCTTTGTCCTCTTGGGTGCCCTCCAGGAAGGAAGAAGCACTCGATAGCCTGCCTTCTAGCACAGCTCGCTGGCACCGGTGGCAGCTGCTGCAGGAGCAGCAAATAGGTTTGTATCAGACTGATGCTTTCTGAATACCAAATGATTCTCCAGCCTTGTGCATGCTAATTTGTGGAGCAAGCCTGTTAGCTGTCGATTAAAAAGACATCCTCTCTGGGACAGGCTGCTCCTGCCTTCCTGGGGAGGGTGCTGATACTGCCTTGGCATGTCAGTTGTTCCCCTCCCTCTCACAGACACTTAACCTGCTGTCTGAAGTCTCTTTGCTTCAGCCTGGTGGGGGTTTCTCTGTTTGTCTCCTTCCACATGTGACACGTGGGGATTGATCAAGGCTCTTGTCTTGAAGCTTTATTCAAAATTCCTTTTAATGCATCCCTTGTCTTTCTTGAGCAGCCTTCTCTGCGAGGGTAGGACACGTGCTGGAAATAAGAGCTCTCTCTAGTGCTGACTAGATGTTCTTGCTTCAGATTATCAGTCTTGGGAGTGGTCGAGTAGAAAAAGAGGTTGCTGTGCTAGCTGGGATGTAGGAAGATGCCTTAAATACCCAGATTAGGAATTTACATCTTCCCCGGGGCAAAAGGACATTGGGTGACATTTCTGTACGGGCTGTCAGTACTGCCCCTCCCAAGTAGGATATTCCATTCCGGGGTTTCTAAGCATTGCCATAACCCTTTGGGATCTCCTAGGGATATAAGGACTTCCTTCTCGTCACAGCCTAGATTGCATCTTGGCTGTAAAACCACCCTCCATGTGAGCTCTGCCCACCAGTCCCCCCAGCAGGCGCTCGCTCACTTCCCTGTCTGTGCTGTGAAGAACCGCCTGAGCACGGCTGCCTTTTTACGCCCCGCTGTGCCTATCGCCTCTCGCCGGGTGCCTTCTACTCGCTCGCTCCCCTCCTTCAGCCCAAGCTCCCCAGCTCGGGGCGGGGGGTTCCCCCTGGCTGGGTTGCCATGGAAACTCTTCTCAATTCAGCATCTCGGATTGCTGCCTCTTCTCTCACCCGTACCGTGTGCGGCTGCTGAACACCAGGCTGACACGGGGGCTGCGTGCAAGGGGACAGTCCTGCACCCGTGCCAGCCCTCCTCATCCTCCTGCCTCCCCTGGGTGTGAAACCATCCTCTGGCCCCGCTGCTCTGAGGGGCTCGGCAAGAACACGCTCCTCTGCTTCCCACCTCACAGGGCAATTCCGTCTGGCCTTTACACCCACGGGGCTGTAGGCACATGCCAAGACCGGCTGCTTTGTGTGTGTGTATGTGTTAAAGGAAATATTTGTTCCTGGAGCATTTTCCCCTCATTTCTGCCCCTCATAAGGAGGAACAGACATCCAAGGAGTGCTTCCCAGAAGTTTCGCAGGGAGAGGCTGGGATCCTCCTAGGTGGGATATACAGTATTTGATAAATGGTCCCCACGGGCAGTTCTGCCGAGCAAGGAAATGTGGAAGTGGGGACAGGTTTGGTAACGCAGCGGTCACCTTCAGGAGCCGGCATCCCCTTCACCTATGGATGCTGTATCAGGCAGGAAAGCTCTGGATCTCACAGTGAAGAAAAGGCAGCTGCAGTGAAACAGTCTGGGGTGACCTTTGGGCTGGGCTTTTGATTTCTCCCTGCTGAGACGGCAGCGCTGCATTGGAGCTCCTGTTCCAGCTTTGCTGCTGCTGGCTGCAGGTGCAGCCATTTTCAGCTCTGCCCTCACAGGGGCCGCGCTTGGTGCACACACACCATCTCTGCGTGCGTTTAACACGGCTGTGCCTCCACATGGGTTCTTCAGGCCACCCGAAATGTCACTGGACCAGCCTGCACCGTGTCAGCTGCTGCTTTACCTTTGGATGCTCTTTGCAAACACAAACTCAGCTGTTTTGAAAGCCTTAAAAAGCTGCTTAACAAGCTTTTCTACCAGGAATGGCCTTTTCCCTTCCAAGCCCTTCTCGCGGGGCAGCTTGTGTGCAGCCCTGGCAGGGTCCTGCCACCAGGTTACCCGGTAGATGGCAGTTGGTGTGCTCTGGACACCCTCGCTGCTGGCTCTGGTCCTTGTTCAGAGGAAAATACAGCACGGGGCTTCTCGGCTGGGCAGCTGGATATTAAAGATTCAGCTCGAGAAAGTGGGGGGACAGGGCTGCCCATGCAGCAGTCGGGTCCCAGCTGGGTGCTGCTGCTGGCAGGATCCTCGGGGTCAGCGCTTCAAGCCTCAGCACTTTCCCTTTGCTTGCAGGGCAGGATGGATCCTGAGTCCCTGCAATGCTCCATCGTAGCTTTGCTGCCTTCTCCGTTCCAGGACTCTCCTCCCAACTTTTTGCAGTTTCTTTGTTGAACTTTCACCTTCCCTGCTGCACCTTAAAGCTCTTTCCTGCCATTTTTTGCTGATTCAGCTCCTTGTCTGTGGCACACCCTCAATTCAGGGCTTGACTGCAGCTGCCCGGACATGTGTCTTCACTCTGGGTACAACATGCCTGACACTCTAACTCCCCCAGCATCATAACTCCAAAAATGGGACAGAGGAAAGGAATACCTGGGTTGTTTGTGTTTTTTTTTTTTTTTCCTTCTGCGCTAAGGAAACTTCCCTGCTGACTCGGTTTGATTCATACCCATCTCTCACTCCCTGCAGCAGCTCTGTTTCCTGGGAACGCATCCCTGCACGACGTGCTTTGGCTTCCTGTCACCTCCGGGAGGGAGAGCAGTTGTCAAGGGGCAGAAGACTGCTCCAGCCTTGCAAAGAGAAGCTGTGAACACAGTACTAGCTTGTTGCAGCAGCACATCCCCATCCCTTCATCTCTGCTCAGGACTTCCCAGTATCATTCTTGAATTCCCAAGCCTGAACATCACAAGCTGTGCTGCTCCCATGTTAGGACCACAGAAGAGGTGGCACTGCTGCCACCAGTCTCCAGGCTCAGACACTGTTTTCCTCTACCCATAACAAGGCCTGGACATGAATATCTCCAGCCGGTAAGGCTAGAGTGAAATATTTTCTGTCTGTTGCCTGCTGGGATTTGAAACCCTGTTAGCTCAGCATCGGCGGAAACAGAAGGCAGAGACTCTATACAGCATCCCCTCTCACTTGTTCTACCAGCCCTTGGGAAAAACGAGCTAGCAACAGGGCGAAGAGCTTGTGCTGAGGCCGAGAGGCCGCCCTGTTCTCTCCAGAGCGCAGAGTGTCACATGTGTGCAGACTGCAGGATGGGGTACGTGAGAAAGGGGTGACAAGTCACATTTGTGGCAGCCTGTGCGAGTCCCAGTGAACTATAAAGGGAACACGCGCAGACTGCAGAGCTCTTCCCTGCACGCCACGGGGACAGAGGTGATACCAGCCCCCTGCCCCTTTCCGCCTCACTACGCCCTACAGCTGCAGTGACGGTGGCATCCGAGGAAACTCAATTTGGTACCTTTGGTTTTCACTTCCCAGGCTTGCAGTCAGCAGAGCCCAGTGGCTGCAAACGGGGCTTCAGCTGCGAGCTGACTGGAGCGTGCGAGTGTTGGTCCTTTGGATTACCTGTTGTTGGAGCTGCCACATCTCTTGTGTCTGAAGTGTTGCTTGCTCTTACCACAAGTGTCTCATTTCCAGCATTATTCCAGCTGCTGCCTTTTTGGTAGGGTGGAGGGAAGCTGACGGAGGAGGTAGGACCTTGTGCAGAGATGATTAGTGCTGTAGCTCATGTTCTTTTCCCTTGGAGCAGAAACTGCCTTTACACACCGCAATCTAATAACGATAATAATTATAAATTACTCTGGGAAAGGGGACTGTGAACCTCACTGGATTTGGCGGCTTTATTATGCGTTTGTGGACATTTTGCAAAACACACATTTAATTGCCTTCTCTGCTGCACGTGGAAATCGTCTTCCAGTGTGTGCATGTGTGGGGGGTGTTAGACTCACAGGGATACACTCGCCTGTGCTGCCGAGTGTAAACAGACCATTTCTGAACTAAAAATAACCTACCCTCCGAGTAACAGAGCAGCTGATCTCTGCAGCCCAGATGCAGCAGCTCGAAAGGGTTAGGTCACCTATTTTTCATTAATGGTGCCATTTAATTACGAATTCCCCCAAGTTTGATCCTTTGGAGTTTTAAAACAAAATGCTCAGTTGCTTTCCGTCCACCAAGAACTTGTTTCAGTGTGTTCTCACAAAAATACAGATATTGATGGCAATCTGTTAACTAACTTTGATGCGAGGCTGCCTAACAACACAACACGCATTACCAGGGGGCTCTGCAGCAGCTTTTTGGGAAGAGAAAGATTTTTACCTCTCATTTAAAAATCACTCAACTGACCTAGGGTATTACCCAGTCTGGCCAGTGCTAACCTTTTCTTCTTTTGGCTCTCCAGGCCCCTTGTAGATGCTAGTAATTTAAGTCCAACAAGTCCTTCTGGGAGAGTAATTATCTGCTTTGTGGAGGAGGAGGAGGAGGAGGAATCGAGGCCTGGAGAGGTGAGGGAGTTTGCTGGTGGTCTGCCACTCTGGCTGCCAGGCCAGCTCTAGGTCTGGACGGCATCTGCATTCCTCTTCAGCCTGGAAGGCCTGTATTGGCATCTGTCAGACAGAGTTTGCATTAGACACATCCTTTTTCTGAGGCTCTATTATTGGCACGTCCTGTAACAGCAAAGCTTCATTTCCTCTTGCTGAGCTGGCCAGAAGAACCTTGCCTTGGGTCTGGATTCCGAGCAGAGAATCACACCTTGCTGCTCTTCATCAGAACGTCGTGCAAAGACGGGAAGGTTGCAAGTATTTTTTTATTTGTTCATCCTGATCTCATATGTGAGCCATTTTCCCCATGTTCCCTTTATTAATGTTCTGTCTAGGTTTTCTATGAATAATTAAGATCCTAATTTGCCAAAAGAATTAGGTCTCTCAAGGTACCTGCAATCAGTAGCATTTCTCCTCCAGCAAGGAAGCCACCGTTATTGAGTTGCTGACAGTAATTGTTATCGTGAGACAGAAGCAAACATCAAACAGCAGCCTTGCCATTCAACGCTGGCTTTTGTAACACAAGATCTTCTCCTTTTAAAGCAAGAGAAGTATAAACAGGGAAGGGGTGAGGGTTGGAAAGCGCGTGGTGGGGATGTGTTAGAGTGCTGCTCTTCTGAAACACAATTGAAGTCCTTTTTAAATGCTCACTCGAGTGGGGCAGACGGAATTAGTGCTTTGCTGCTATACCATCTACATTGCTAACCGCAGATTTAGGGCATTTGTGGAAATAACTGGTGATGAATGGGTTTTCATTAGTTTAGAAGAAGCAAAAGACTGCAAGGGAAAGTGCCTCCCAGAACCATCCATCACACTGCCCTGCAATGCCTCAATAAAAGACTTTTAACAAACGCTGAGCGCAGGACAGATCTCATCAAAAAGCCACTATTCAGATTATTCTGGCAAGGAAAAGAATTGCAACTAGGACCCGTGGAGAAGAGCATAAAGGAAAATGGCCTCCGTTCCTGGTCCCTGGCAATGGAAGAGCAAAGGAGCACAGCCAGGACTGTGACTAGCTGACAGAGCAATGCACAGCAAACGCATGCAAAGGACCGCTGGCCTCAAGGTACGCCGTGTGCAGGGAACCAGCATCCAGCAGCCTGCCAGGGACAGGGCAGCTCCAGCGGCGAAGTTTCCAGAGGCTGACAGCACCGTTTGTTTGCAATGAACATGCTGCTCGGAAAGTGTAGAACACTTCTTTGTTCCTACTGCAGAAGTGTCGATCTCACAAGAGCCGAGTGGAGGACTTTGCACTTAACAATATGACTGGGTGTAATACTTCCCCCACTAAACAGAATCACGACTTCCAAGGGGTTACACCCCCTCAGGACATCGTATCTTGGGCTGCCAAGTCTCAAGAGGAGGCATTAGTTTAGGATCCCCACACAACCAGCTCACAGCACCCCTGTCTTGTTGGTACCCACATACCCTATCCACAGTGTGAGCCCAGCGGCACTTGATCCTGATTTTACACCATAACAATGGGGGGCTGGGACTGCGCACTTGTATCTGGGCTTTGGCTTCATATGGGACATGAGGATAAGCAGCAGTCTAGAACTTACACTTTTTCATGGCACTGGTGGTTTTTTTTTTTTTCCCCATAGCATTTTTTTAAGCAGAGTCTGGCCCCAGCTGACTCTCAGCCTGACGTGAAGAGGTTGAACACTGTGAAGCAGGGAGAGCTTCCTGCAGGGTGTCAGTGGAGGATTTCTTACACTCGTGACTTGTTGCACGACTTGTAGACCTTCTTGCTCTCAACATAGACTGTCAATGGGTCAGTTGTCTTTGCTGTAGGTCTAGGTGGAGTTCTCCAGTGATGCTAGGTTGTGCTTTGAGGATACAAAAATGCGTAAGGGACAAGAAGAGGCTTAAACAGCGTAAGAGCTGGGTCTCGCACTCTACTGCTACCTGACCCAGGTCAGAGCAGGTCCTGGGGAGAGCGGCAGGCAGCACGGCGCTCCATGAAGCTGTCCAAGCTGCAGCTTGCATCTGCCTCTCCCCAACTCAGAGGGAGTCCTGCTGGGATGTGCAGCAGCTTGACTCCGGTCCTCCCTCTCAATTCTTGGGAACGGTCTGAGTGCGGCCTCCCTGGGGAGAGATGACTCACCCAGGCGTGGCACACACGGGTCTGGTCAGCCCCCATCAATGAGCAATAGAACATCGGCACTGGCCAAGACGCTGGGCTGTGAAGTGGTCACTGCCGGAACCCAGCTCCACCTTGTGGGTCGCAGCCACAGAGAAGTGTGAGATGGTAGTAGCAGAGAAAATAAGAGACTTTTGCTCAACTTTCTTTCTCCCATACTCCCAAATCCCACCATCCTCCCTCCATATTACAGTGACGGAGATGCAAACCAAACACACCTTTCTTGGAGCTGATCTCTATTTCAAAAGGCTGCTCCTGTAGGAATAAAATAGGAACACTGGCATGGGGTGGTAAACAAATCCCTAGAAGTTTTTGCCACCCAATTACTTCCTTCCCTTCTTAAACACCCTGAAACAATTATTACTACATAGCTCCGGCTCCATACAGTTGGGAGAACACTTCATGCAAAAAAAAAAAGAAAAAAAAGGGAAAAAAAAAAAAAGAATCCCCCACCCCCAAACCAGAGAAGCCCTTCCCTGGCTACGCAGGTCTGGAAATCCCAATGTTTCCTCATTGCCCGTGGGAGAGGGAAGGGCTTTGCCTAGACACAATCCAGCACAGAGTCACCAGCAGTTCTTCACTCCAGCAGATTCCCAAGGTGCCAGACCCAATCCCGCCCTGACTTGCAGGTAGTGTGTGGAAGCTGTGGGTTCCTCTCATGGTCACCAGGTGAGTGAAAGGAGAGGTAGGCCCTGAGGAGCCGCACCACCTTTACACAGGTGTGCCGAGGTTCGAGGTTCGGCTGGGTGCGGAGAGGGCAGCACTTAGCAGCCAGCGCTTGCTAAGTACCGGATTTTCTGCAGACCTGTGAAACATTCCCGGGATTGCTGCTGTCTTTGCCTAATTTATAGCAGCAAAGAGGGCAAAAAACCAACAACAAAATCCAAATCCATCAACACTCCTGTAAGGTTACTAACTACTTCTACACAGACACTGCTTTGTCATTCAGCACAAGGCTAAGCATGCTCCTAGGTAACTACGGGGGCGCAGCGGGGGGAATGACACAACTTTCCAGGTTTCTGTGGTGCCTCCCTCAGGCTTTGCTCAATTCCTATTACTAGACAACATCTACAATAACTCACAAACTTCCCACAGGTCCCGCAGGGCACCGGTCCCAGCAAGCTCCAAACGCCTCCTGTTCTCGTTTAATCTGGCCAAGCATGGCAAGCTGGGACCCGTACCCTTCATAAGGAATACTGCTCGGCTGACACGGAGCAGGACATCTCTGTGGACTGTTTCCCAATAAAAAAGAAACCAAGAGCAACTGCTACTTGCTCCATTTAATTTCAATTAACTGCAGCCCTTAGAGGCCGGGAGAGATGCCAATCCAGCAGTTTGTTGGCCATGCCCTCGGGGATGGCCCATTTCTCAAACACCCCTTTCCCAACCAAGCCTCTACTCTTCTCAGCTTAAAGTTTTAACAAGTCATTAAATCCCACTGTGTTAAACTAGTAAGAGCTTTAAAACCTGCAGTTCTTTTTCCTCTGGAGGATGTGACTGAACAGTGGAAAGGACACATGGGCAGGTAACCACCCTTCTCTGCAGTGGGGACTCTGCTACCTCTGGAAGCTCCTGACAGTGACCACTGTTACTGGATCCTGTTAGAAAGACACGATGTAGTTAGGGCTGGGGTAGAAGAAAGGGAGCAACTGCTGTCCTCGATGTGCTAGAACTTCTCCTCCCTCCCTAGGTGGGGAAACAGGCAGCTTATTTGCAAAAGGCAAGTGGTTTCCTAAAAAACTACTGAAAAAAGACACACAAAGGCTGCTCAGCCCCTTCCCCTAGAAAACTGTAAAAACATTGGAGACACAGTGTGGCAGCAGGGAGGCTGGGAAGGCAGCTCGGGGACAGCTGCTGTCTCTGGACCATGCCACAGCCACAGCAGGGTCCAGAGAGGTCTGGCTGTGACTTGTAGATACTCCCTGTAGAGGACGGAGGGGCTCAGGCGCTCTCTGCCCTCTGTCTGGGTGTTCAGTGGGCAGTAAGTGGCTGCGGCTGGTCTCCACGCTGTCCAGGTAGCTGCTGGTATGTTGGCATATCCTGCCCAAACAGACCTCGAGGCTGTTCTGTGACTGTCATTGCTGTCAGTGACCAGTCCCAGCTCAGGCTCCCCTCCTCCGGAGGTGTCTCCCCTGAGCATGCTGCTGCTCAGTTGCTCTCTACGAGCTTGGCTAGTCCCTGCCGGATTTCACTGAGCTCAAATATCTTCACATCCATTATCTCTGCCACCTTGGTGACCTCATTCTGGATCTTCTCCCTCTCGGCCAGGGTCTCCGCCAGCGTCTGCTCAGCCAGGTGAAGGCGCCGCTCCAGCTCTGTGTTGCGTGCCTCCAGCTCCTGCCGAAGAACACAAGTGCAATGAGGTGGCTGCCTCAGCACTGATACATGCTGCTTACAGACCACCACCCTTATCTCCACAAAACAGCCCTGCTAGCACCCCAGCACCAAGCTCCCCACACCCAGCCAGCCTGGGTCTCCACCAGTTCTTTCACCGAGGGACCTCCCTGTCTTGAGCCACAGCACCCAGCATGCGCGCGCATGCGAGCACGTGTTCCCCAAACCCAGGCATCTGCCCGCAGTTTGCAAAGGTGCTATAAATGCAGTTCTCCTCACAGGCCTATAATCTCCAGGTCTGATGGCATTTGATGTTTGGAGATATTATTCTGCCATGAAAGCCAGTGCCTGTGTATAGGGGTGAGCCCTGCAGCAGATCCCCTCGTTCAGTAGCTCAGAGGTAAACACAGGCAGGCAGTGCCCCCAGAGACTGCACGACAGATCGTGCTTCCATCTGTGTCCTTGCCCTGCGGCGCAGAGCAGCTTGCATCCCTCCTGCCAGACAGACTGAACCAGAGGTCTGCTCCCCAGCCATGCAGCATGCTAAGCAGGACCTCTGAGAGATGAAGGGTCACAGGATATCACAGGTCCTGCTCCAGTCCCATTGTCAGGGGCTACTGCAAGCGCTAGAGGAAAGTACATGAAGGCTGGGTTTGCTGTCGCCTGCTGATTGTACCCCATGTCATATCTGAGAGATACAGGGAGGGTGGAGGAAGGCAGAAACATAGACAAGGACCTGTTTCCATCATCCAGGGGCAGAGATAGGCATGGCAGCTCTGCGGCATTCACTCATTGGCTCAAAGGAGAAATGGGGACGGATCCCTCTACTCTGAGTGCAGAGGTGTCCCAGATCTGCCATCCTTACCTGCAGCTTCTGCAGTGTCTCCTCACGTTCACCCTCCATTTCCCATCGGCCACACTTCTGGCTCTTTAGCATCTGAATCTCCTACAACACAAGGAAGAGCATCATTTCAGATCCACCCCTGTCCCAGTGGGGCCAGCTCCCACCACATACTCCAACCAAGGATCACATAACCACACTCAGCTCCAGAATTTTCATACCTCCCTTTCTAACCTTCTACTTCTGCTGTACCTGCTGCCTCCTTCTAAGCCGTTAGCACCTAACCAAGATCACCAGCTGACCGCCAGCAAGGTTCAGTGGTCTCTGCACCCTGTTGCATCCTTGCTCAAGATCTCAGGCTCTTGGGGCCAGGGTCTCTGCTCAGCTGCCGGGTGAAAGCCTCTGCACACCTTTGCCCCAGCATTTTCCCTCTAGCCTGAGTAGTCCTGGGGAGGGGGAGAGATCTCTTCTCACTAAGGATCAGGGACCCCAAAACACCTCCCCTCCCCAATCCCTGCTTTGTGGTTCCCACCCTAAGGCTCTGTCCACCCACCCTGCTGAATCATGGCCACCAGAGAGCCTGCAGATGTGCAAATCAGAGAGATTCTCTCCGCATCTCCCCTCCTTCACAGCCTCTGTAATTAAAACTCTGCTTTAAATCATTCATTTAAATGCAGCAAAAGCGAGAAGCAATTCCTACACTAGAGGCTAACTGCAGCTGCAGATGGCTGAGCGGGGAAGGGGTAAGACACAGCCCTGCCGTTTGTGCAGTGGCTGAGATTCTCCACTCAAGGCTATTTGCGTGGGAAACTCCGAGCACTTCACTCTCACTCAGCTTTGCTTCTCTGGGAAGGGAAACCACCGAGGGGGCTGCGCTGGCTTACAGAGGCTCCTGGCTTGCACAGGCAGCACGTGCCACAGCAACAGTCTGATCTCATACAAGCTATAGTGACAGAGAGCGTGCTGGCGACGGACAGGCCACCCAGCTTCAGGCTTTGCTCTGCTTTGTGAGGTATTACCTCGTCTTTAGCCTTGATCAGTAGTTCCAGCTCCTCCAGGGTTTGGCTCAGCTCTTCCTTGTTGTTCTCACTGGAGGAATCGTGAGCCCCCTGTGACTCCAGTTCTGCTACCTACATGGAAGCAAGCACAGGGAAGGCGCGCTCAGAGATACAGGAATGTCCTGAGACCTTATCTCCCACAGTCATTCTTTGTCACGTTTTGGCTTCCTTGCAACCCCAACCAGGCTTACAACAGGACAGCAGCTCCCGCTCTGAGGCTCTCAGGAACAAATTCCTTCTGCTCTGCCTAGATCACACACAGAAACACGCTGCGGTGAAACTCGGTCTAGAGACTCTGTCTCTGCTTTCTCCTGAAGTTTTGCACTTCCAGCAAAGCTCAACTGGCTGACATCAAGCACATGAGCCTACAACCCAAAGCGATGGCTAGATCCAGCTCCCTTCACATCCCCAGGCAGGGATTGCCGAGGGCAAGGGAGTTACTGCAGCTCCGCCACAGCAGAGCTGGGAGGAAGGGTTTGCCCAAGTGTACTCACCCTTCCTGAAAAATTCAGCCCGGTAGCTTAGATTATTCATGAAGAGGATTCATTTTTAAAGGCTCATCAGAAAGTCTGCAGCGGCGATTGCTGGGGCCCAAGCTCTCACAGGGCCTGCACTGAGGTCTCCACGTGGAGCTCCAGTGATGAGTACCCTCACACAGAGAGAGCTCAGACCCTGGTGCGACACGTTCTCATGAGCAGGGGCAGCAGGGCAACACTGGCTGGATTTGGCCTCTGCCAGGGTCCACGTAAACAGTGGTTGTGAGCTGTCAGGCTCACAGGGTTATGGCCAGAATCAACCAGCTCTGATCCCAAAATGCTCCGGTTTCGCTGAGTTACAGTCTCTTCTGTGATTCTGCAAAGTCCCCAGTGGTTGCCCTTTGCTCAAGGCTCACGAAATCCTTACTCCTAGCTCCTGGCTGCATGAACAGCCCCCAGACAGCTGAGTATGAACAAAGCGGTGGCAGGGAAACAGCAGCCCGATCCAGCCAGCCCCAAAACCACACATGTACATTCACACACCCAGGATCTCCGTTATACCTAGAGCAGGCTCCTGCTGCAGAGGAGAAAATTTGTTCCGTGCTGGAGTCAGACAGTAAAAGAGCTGCACGGAGAATTAGCAATGGGCACAGTGAATCCTGGGGGATGGCTGTTTTCTGCACAGACTGGCCACACAACAGCCATCAAGTGGAAACAGCTGTTAATTGCTATAAATCCCTGCTGTCTTTTGAATGAGCTATCTTGAAGTGAAATGGCTTTATGCCACCTTCTCCAGGGCTCCAGAGTCCCTTCCCAGTCAAACCCCAACTGTCCTAAAACCCTTCCCCAAGTGCTCTGCAGTTCTTCCCTCCCAACAAACCCAACCGTGTGACTGTCACTCCTCTCCCCAAATGCACACAGGCCTCCTCAGTTGATCTGTGACCTCTCTGACATTACATAGGTCAAAAGATCCTATTATTCCAACCGAACAAGAGTTTGTTTGTACTGCGCCACCCGGGTTTCACGATGTTGCAGCTTGGATTCCAGCTAATTACAGCAGACACAGCAATCCTCATCCTTCCCGTCAGCAGCCAGAAGATTGCCCTGATGCCTAGCTCAGGGGCGGCACAGGCCTTACTCAGTATTGCTGGCAGCTGGGAAGTATCCCCAGAAAACCTGAAGGGAAGCTGCTATTCTTTGACTGTGCGCTCTGGTTTCCTCCCTTCATCCACAGGAACTCAGCACACCCCCAACTTGCTCTGTAGAAAACAGGAGCTTTTGTGAGAGCTCCCTAGCTACACGGCCTTATTCCTTGACATGTTTTCCCTGCCAGGCTCATGCAGCATCCTGGATTTCCATCCCATCTCCTGCTGACACTCGTGGAAACTGATGGGAGAACGGGGTCAAGGGCACCATCTGGCTCTGGGATGGGGCTTCCTCTGACCTGCTCTGCAAGGGCCGTCCTGCGCTCACCCGCTGCCGCAGCGTTTCCGTCTCCTCCTGATAAGCAGCCAGTTGCTTCTTCCACTGGTCCACGTTGGCGTTGGCTTCATGGAGAGCAGCCACGAGCTTGTTGTTGTTGTCCTGGAGGCTGAAGAATTCGGCCTCCCACTGGACCTCACTCACCGAACTGCGTGAGAGAACAGGGGAAGTGTTCAGGAGAGCATACGAGAGTCTCAGCATGAAGGTTCTTCCCCCAGTGCTAACGTGCACTGCAACAACGCTCTTGGAAGTGCTGGGCAGCTCCCTGCTCCTCCAGAGTTTTTTATTTGGCTTTATATCGCTTCCCAAATTTAGATGCACATAGAGGGCTGGAAGAAGCATTTCTTTCCTTTACTCCTGGAAAATATTTGACTTTGAGGCCATGTGTGCTTGCTTGAAACTGCAGAAAGCACACTGTAATATTAGTGAGGTGTGTGTGGCGGGGAGATACAGCTACTATAAAGGAGCTCTGCAATGTGGGACCGTGGATCCATTTTTAAAATCTTTGTTAGATCTGAGTTTGCTTTGAATAAAACCCTACCAGCCCAGACTCAGGAGAAGGCAGCAAAGGACACTTGCTTTTGATTTAAAAATACTCTAAGTGTTCAGCTGGGAGCTCAACGGGAGCCACAGGGCAGAATCCAGCCCAGAGCCTTTTGAACAGACAAAGACCGGAAGCAGCAGGGACTTTGCCGGAATCATCAGGGGAATTAAACGCAAATGCAGCCCTGGGCCAGCTGGAAAAGTGTGAACATCTTCTGGTATCACAAACTACTGATCTGTAGATAACTGGCATCAACTCATCCCTGCTGTGGGCACAAAGCATGCTCCTTCCCATGCCACCTGAAGAGCAGATTTCACCTCCAAGCTGGAATAACTTAGGAAGAGGGAAAATTGGTACGGTGGAGGGTTTGAGCAGCAGCGGACATGGTGTATTACTCAGCTACCTAAAGAAGCAGCATTGGGTCAAAAGCATTTGGGACAACAGGGACATACACCAAATCCTGCCAGAATAGACAGTTTAGGAGTCAGGAGCAGAGAGCACTTGTAGCAGCCTCACCCTTCTGACAGCATCTTCTTCAGCCGCTCCTTCTCTGTTGTTATCTCAACATCAGCGCTTTGGCTCCGGAATAGTTTATCTTCTCCTGGCCCATTGGAGCTGATGATGGGGCTAGGAAGTACCTGGGGGATGAGGAAGAGGTGGTTATCACACAGCAGTGAAGACAGGCTATGTGGGTACAAGGTCTCTGCAAACTCATTCACGGCCTGAGTTCACAGGAGTTCTCAGTCCCTGCACTCATGAGAAACGCTGGCTTTCAGTCCTAACTCTTAGGCAGTGCTGTGCTTGTCTACATGACCAGGGGTGGCAAAGATCCTCATGTATGGCTCAGCAGCACCATAGCATAGTGATGACTTCAGAAGCTATGTGGACATCTCTCTTGGATAGGTAGGTTAAAGCTTCGCTCTGCCAGCAGCTGTCCTGCTGCCACGTCCCCCCTTTCCCTGTCTCCATGCCATGCTGGGGCAGCAATTCCAGTGCACAGACACCCTGAGCAGGTGGACTCACAGTTTGCATGCACCAGCTATTCCCCCCTCCCGACTCGAGGTACTGAATTCTCTGGCCCTCAGCTTCCCCTTGACAAATGCCAACGATGTTACTGCCCGTAACCCGAGTCCTGCGGCTGTGCGCAACACTCAAGCTGCTCAAGCTGGCTGTTTCAGGGTTTTGCCGAATTCTTAATAGGATTTTCTTGCTGGTTCTCAGAGCAGTGGAAAGACTTCATAAACTCTGAACACAGACCTGCCAGGCCACCTGGGTTCAGTCACAAGTCCAGCTTCCGTACCTTGAACTAAGACACCAGGTGCCATTGGGATAGTGTTTCTTGGGCTCAGGGGACAGAAACTCTGCTATTGCTCAGATGACTGTGGCACCCACTTTCCAAAGGTGTGGGAGAAGATACTGAGAGCCCCTGCACCAAAGTAAACCCTTCTCTATGGCTCTATATTCCTGTGTATATCAGAGCTAGCAGGGAAACAATTCGTCCTCCCAGGCTGGAGGGAACTGGAGCAGAGATGAATATGCAGAAGCCAAAGCAGATTTTGCATCCTCCAGCCCCTCCAGAAGACCCTGCCTGCACGGTCTCTTCTCACAGCAGGGAAGAAGCTTGGCGCTGACAGGACAAACTGAGCTATAAAAAGACTCTCTGAGCAACGAGTCTCTGGGATCCCAAGCTGGGGGCTGCGAGACCAGGTGGCTGGTGAGCCTGCTGGAGTTCAGAGGTAGCCCGCAAATGCCTGTGGCAAGGACAGCCACCTGCTTTTGGAGTCGGCTGACATCTATAAATAGAGCCAGACAGGACCACGAGATGTATTGAACACCAGCTTCACGAAGCCTTCCAGAGAGTGACTGAGAAGCGAGACCTGCAAAACGCAACCCTGCCTCACCTTTACCACAAGATGGGGAGACTGAGGCAGGGAAGGGGCAGAAGTTTCCTCTTCTGGTGTGTTGAGCCCCTGTGAGTCCAACTGATACTGACAACAGCTGAAGATGCTCCACACTGTTTTGTTGCTTACATTATCCACAGTGACAAACTCTGTGATGGGGATGCTAAATGGGATGGGGAATGGTATAAAAGGTACTAGAGGACAGAAGAGAGCTGCTATTCTGGGATTTCCCCAGCTCTGAAAATCTGAAGCCTAAGTAAACCAGTGCAGATGCAGAAGATGAGGGAGCCCTGATTTAATTTCAGGAGACAGATCTGCTCTCTGCTCACTTGCAAACAGAAACACAATCAATTATTCAAGGATAAAATTAATGTTTGAAGCTCTGCTAATGTAGAGACTGAGAATCAGGAGTGGGACAGTGGGAGAAGGGATGATGGGCTGATGTATGTACAGGCTGGGGAAGGCAGGACAAGATCTGCACGCCCACATGGCAGGGGACACCGCATGCGTCACTGTGTCAGCATGCTGGCTGGCGTGGCTGCAGGCAGGGGCCGTGCATACTGGTGTCTGAGCTCTGCCACCAAGAGCTGAGGCAGGCTAAATGGGAAGAGTGGGCGTGGGTTCCCATTGTGGCAGTTTTAGCGCTGCTGAGTCAGGTAAGAAGAAGGAATAGAGCCTTGGGCCGTTTCCCTGATCTGTGTTCAACCTTCACCTTCTGACCTCCTCATCCCTTCTGCAGCATTGCAGCACAGGGGAGATGAACATGTCCTGTTGTGGCACCTGATGAGTTCTGCCTGGTGTAAACAAGGTAAGAGGGAGCATCTCTACTCTCAGCCTCCACCTCCTGGCATGGGGAGCTCTCATAGCTGCAGCTGGCCATGAACCTCTGTCTTGGACCATTATTACTGACCAGAGTCTTTTAGGTAAAACTTTGGTTCTGCTATGAATGCTCTACTCTGCTCCCTTCTTCATTTGCCACCCATTAGGATGGGGCTTAGAGTCAGCAGGAGCCAAAAGCTAGGCAGATTTTCCCCATTTTTGCACCCCACATGACATTTCCAGTCTCTGCAGAGCCACCGCCTCCACCTCCCCCTCTTTTCCCTGCAGGCCAAGGTACTGTTCACACTCCCTCCTCCTCCTCTGCTGCCACTCCATCTGTACTCAACCCAGAGAACGCAGTGTCCTCCATCCTACAGCTCCTCTCCTACTGCCAGGAGCTCTGGGAAATGCAGAGTCACCTCTGGAGTGAACTATTGGGGAAGGCAGCTTCACCATCAGCACTGAACTGCTTCACCACTAGGAAAAAGCAGGGTAGAGTTCTCCACAGCTTATCTTCTCCCCTCCACCCCACTGCTGTTGGAGTTGGTTTAGCTATACGGGGAGAAAGGTAACAACTCCAAGTGCAACGCACGTGAGAATGATCTGTGACAGGCTTTAGCTTTCTGGCTTGGTCTCCTGGGGGAAAGAAAATTGAACGACTGGCTGTCACGCATGCAGTTCTACCTTAGGGGAGAGTTCCCAAGGGGGGTGTGATTTCTACTCTCACAGCACAGCTTCTCTTCCACAGTGGAAATATGAAAGAAACAGAAAAAGTCTGGCCAGGACTCCTCAGTCACCAGCTCTAAGAAATCACTTTGTCATTCCATGGACACCCATGGACAGCACCATCACCTATCAGAGACGCTTGGAGAAGAAAGCCCTGCAACACCACAAAAGGAAGAAAAATGGTTGGAAATGCCATGCGTCTTTCTTATGATCTTCAACCAGGTGACATGCACTCCTGCATGCTGCTTGCCTGTTATTGTCACACTGAGCCCAGAGAGAGCCAGCAGCTCTAAAGAAAAAAGAAACAAAAAACACCAAACCAAAAAACCCCACTCCTCCAGCACGGCTTTATAAGAGATCGAATGGTCTTGATAGTTTAACTGGCAAAGAGGGAGGAGTGTGAACCTTCTCAGGACCTCCACTTAAGCACTAATTAGCTAATCTACTTCATGTGTTTCAGTAGAGTGACCTCAGGGCTCCAACCTCAGTGTCCAGCAAGAAAGCTCTCAGGGAAAAAGGGATGAAAGCAAGAAGTTACTAGAGGAGATCAGCACAGTGGTCATTTTCCCTAGCTGTCATTGCTCTGCAGTGAGCTTTACCCACACCCCTTTCCAAGCATTACCTGGTGAGAAGTGATATTCAGGGCAGGATTGGTCAGCTCTGTTTTATCCTGGGACTTCTCCCTCGCCAAACGGGCTGCTTCTTTCACTTCCTGGAACTTCTCTGCAAACTAGAGGGGAGTGGAAAAGTCACTCCGGTGCTACACCAAAACGCAGAACAAACTAGAATTGATGCCTGGGTTACTACTCCCTCTGCAACTTCGTTCAGCATGCTTTTTAATTTCTCTTCAACTAACAACAAAATTCAGGGAATAGCCCCTTCCTGCCCCTGCTTCTGGCACTGAGGGCTGTGGGGTTAGCTAAATAGCAATGACAGAAATTGAGCCCGAAGTCCTAATTCAATTTGTGATGTTCAAAACACCCTGCAAATATTACTTTAAAGCTCTTCCTAGCATCTTTGCATCTTGCATTAGATTTCAGCACGGCGGGAACAGCATTACGTCAAGTTCCTGAAGTCTTTTCTCCAGAGGCTGATCTCCCCTTCAGGGTTTCAGGGACATTCCCGCTGCTAGTGTCAGGTTTCTGCCAGCACCTGCAGCATTACCTGGGAGAGATGTTGCTCCGAAGCAAAGCCCAGCCCATACACTGTGTTGGCTCGGCTGTCTGCCCATTGTCCAAATTTCTGGGATGTCTTTGTGAAGGTCATGTTGGGGGTAATAGTGCTGTTGATGATGGCCTGCAGAGAGAGGCAACAACGAGAGTCAGAAAACTCCAGCCTGCTGCCCTAGGGTGGTGCTGTGGGACTGACCACTATAATCCCTGCGTACTCTAGGAACTAGGGGTAGAAAGCTCTGGCTTTTAATCTATAAGACAACAGTTCAGGCTTTCGGTGACCAAAAGTCTTTCCAGTCTGGCTATGTGACACGAATGAATCTCAATCATCTTGACTACCAAAAAAGAAAAAAAAAAGCCTCAGTAGCATCAGCTTCCTCCATTGCTGGAAAAATAGATAAGAGACAGAGTGTCTCTGGGGACTTAACAACTTTCTGATGTTCTCCATTTTCATGGCAAGTAAGAAAAAAAAAAAAATGCTTAAACAGCAGTCAGGACTAGCTATTGCGAAACACTCTCTGCTGGTTAGGGTAGCAGCAAAATAAATTTTGTGGGAAGATTGCCGAATCTCTGCCATTGGAGGTCTTCAAGAGCAAGTCAGGAAAATGCCTATCAAGAACAGTTTAGGGAGAGTTAATCGTGGAAGTGACTGAACAGACTACCTCTGAGACTCCCTCAACCTCTGTCTGTCATTCAATTATATCTACAGGGGTTGCTTTTAGCACAGGATAAAGGCTCTCGGAAAAAGCTTGTGTTTTGCATGCTCGGTGGGGGTAGGGGGTGAGAAGAGAGTGAGGTGGGGAGGGACAACATCAGACCCTGGGGCACATTTTTCATCAGCACGGATTCTAGTGGCTAATATTATACACACTTGAGTGGGGAGGCACTGTTTTACCTTCCATTCCCTGCAGTGGAGATGCTAAAGTGCCCATGCTGAGAACTGACCAACTTGACACCGAAAACATCAACACCCGAACAGATTTTGGCTGGAGAAAAACCTGCTGTCAATCTGTGTGATGCTGTCAGCAAGTGCCCCCTACCTTGGTGCCCCCCACGCTGATGATCCGGTACACATTGCGTGTGGCATCGTAGAAATAGGAGACAGTCAAAGCGTGCTTGCTGGCAGGGATCCAGTTCCGTTTGGTGGCAGGGTCGATCTGGAAAACATGGGCCCTGGTGCTGAAGATTGGCTGCTCCCTGCAAGAGAAACAAACAGGGTTGTCAGGGGAGAGGGGAAGCTGAGCAACGGGGGAAGTGCATTGACTTCCTGGCACTTGTGTTGCATTACGCACCGCCAGCAGCACTTCTGCTATTCGCCTTCTCTCCAGGGACCCGAGACACTAGGTGTTCAGCACTGCAGCCCCCAAGGACGCAGCATCTCAACCAGCAGCCCTTCACTGAGCCTCTGTGCAGGGAGTAGCAGCTCCCTGCTGTCTGGGCTGCTATCATCTACTGCCTCTTCTTATTAGGGGAGTCATGACCCAAGTTCTCCATCATTCCTGTGAGTTGCTTTTGCAAGACCTCTGGGCTTCTCTGTGCTCTCCACAGGAGCCCTTCGCATCTTTGGCACTCTTCTAAAGCCCATTTTAGAAGCTGGGGGACCACCGGCTGATGCCCCTGCAAAGTAAGAGCCCACAGCTGTTTATGCCTCCTATTTGCCCACCATCCTGGCAGCATGAAGACAGCAGCTTCCACTGCACACTAGTGACCTCGGTCTACAAAAATACCCTTGGCACAGCAACAAAGCTACCAAGGGTGTTTTAACTACAGGTAGAGTAGCTGCTCTAGAGCTGCTCTGTCCTCTTCAGCAGTCTTCAGACACTTCCAAAGACCACAGCCTGGTCATTCCAGCAGTAACAGACTATGCCCTCAGGTCAGTAGAACTTATATGCACATTCACCCAAGGATGGGCATGCAACTTGCAAGCAGAAGCACAAACAGGACATCACAATCTCATGTTTGGGGCATACCAAACGGCCCTACACAACACAGCCACTGTGGCAGTTTGCTTATGATTAGCAATTATATTATTTTTAGCCTGACTTGAAACTTTCTTTCACCACCCCTCAGCCCCTTAGTGGTCAGTTCATGGCGACTTCACCAGGTATACGGTTTCTCTGGCTGCTGTATTATTTGTACTTCATAGGATATCTCTGAGCTGGAGCTCTAAGGAAAAGGATGGAAGGAGGATTTGTTTGGTATGTGAGCACAAAAAGCACCTTCCCCCTCAGCACAGCTCTTCCTCCCTTGACTCACGCTTGGGAAGCGCATCCTGCAGCGAGAGGTCACATCACAGGATTGAAAGCAAGTCACTTAACAATGAATGAAAGGAAACACTTCACCACGCAACGTGCAGCTGCTGCAAGAAAGTACTGAACCAAGCACTGACCGGATTTTGTAACCCGTAATATCTGAGCTGAAATAAGGAGTTGACTCTCAGGCACCAAGATGTAACCTGAGTGTTTCAGGAGGCAGGAAGGAATGTTTCCATGACACAACAGTCCAGATGCATCGGGGCTTGGGGTCTTCCTTCAACTTTGGTTAAAAGCCAAGGCCTTGGCTATTGCCACACTCCTTACCTAAACCTAGTGAAATCTGATGTGATTGGAAACATCCCACACCCCCGTGACAGCTGTAAACAAGGCACAGTCACAATCCTGCCACGTGCGAGCTCCCAAAATCCAGACATTTATACTTCCTCCCCACTCCAAGTCCTCACAGCTGCAATGAGCAGACCTTCCCATCAATCCAAAGACAATCGTACCTGGTACTCTCTGAACCCATTGCCGAAACTTAGGAAGGAAATAAAATACTCCCTGCTACCTCCCAGTTTCAAGCCTTGTTCCCAGGTTACAGCCCTGACTTGGATCTCTTGTGACCGCACAAAGGTCTAAACCTGCTCCTCCGCATCTTCTCCGCTTGGTTTTACTCAGTCACAGTCTGGTTTTGGAATGAGATTCAAATTTTCCAGGCTCCACTAACAGATACTAAATTTTACATGGATCATCACTCATCCTTCGAGGAACAGTACCTACAGAGTAGGGACAACTAATCTTTCTGCACCTTAAATCCCAAGTCCTGGGCTAGTGTCAGAAAGAACAGAGGAAGGACATTACCTAGTTGTTGACATTTGAGAGTAAGAAGGGTAAGACAAACTACAGGCCAGTGGAGTTAGTACATGTCTCTCCTCCAACAGCTTCCTTCTCGGGTCTCCTAGCTGGACTGAAGCTCCTTTTTGGTTTTGCCTCCACAGTGATTCATTTCCTAGCGATGGAAAAGTCAGCTGTTATTTATCACACAGAGCATAGACAGAGTGTTCAACCAGGCAGTGTTTAGGGGCTTCCTTCATCCCAAACTCACAAAGCTTGTAATTTGTAATGATTCCTCATCACTGAACAAGTTTTCTTCCCTGTCATGGGAGATAATTGGGTGAGCTGTATAACTGGAGTAAATCCCTTTGGCAGCGGGCGCTGGCCGTTGGGAGAGGGCCACAGAGGAGCCTGGAAGGCTCTAGTGTTTCCAGTCACGCACACGTGATGCTGGCTGCATGACGGAAAACCCTCCTCAGATCACCCCTCACACGCACAGCAGCTATTCCTGTGCTCACTATTCATCAGCGAGGTCTGCACCCAGACTCAATGGAAACCATCCTGCTGACTGCAGCAGGTTTTGGACCAAGCGATGTTTCAAACAGCCCCCTGCCATGCACCCTGATGGAACGCTCCGACATTCCCAGAGATAACCCTTCTCTGCCCACGGGGATGGGGTTGCAGCAGCACCTGGGTACGCACCCACCACGTGCAGTCCCTGTCCTCTGCTCCACGGAGCCAGGTACCACCCCAGACCCCCGCAGCGAGGAACCCCTGCGGCTGCCCTGTGCTGTCTCCCCATGACATGCGAGAGAGCTGTGCTATTCATTTGCTTTGTAAATTAGTCTCTCCAGTAAATGGTCCCCACCCTACTCTCCCCCCTATCAACTGAGATTGCATATCTCAAAAAAGGAGCAGAAGGGTAAGAAAGTGAATTTGCGTGATGAAGGATGCCTGTAGAAGGGTAGAGAGCCCAGACCTCCCAGCCTCTCTGCTAGGGCTGCCTCCAAGCAGGTCAGCTAAGAAGTCCTAAGACCTGGAAAACCCCATTGCCTTCCTACTGATCACTCCAAGACAGGAGAGGCTCAGGAGGCCACCCAGATGTCAACTGTTCTGTAATTACAGCGTCACTAAGCACAAAAGCCAGCATTACTTTCCTTCCGAGCACCAGGAATAGAAAATAAAACACCACTGGAAGGCCTATCAGACAGGCAAAAAGCCCATCTTCACAGGGTTTAGCTTCTGCTTTTTCCACTCCCATGAGGCTGGCTTGGCCTCTCGCTTGCCCAGCACTCAGCCCCTGGGCATGCACATTCTCCTCCTGGTCTCGGGTACACCAAAATACGCACTGCTGATGGCGTTGATGGGGAAGAGTGCTCTACTTTTTGTGCCTTTACATAATAACCGCTGTCTCGACACTCCTCGTATGTTCGTTTGCACCTTATGGTCTTCCCTGGAGCAACAAAACTTCATGCTGTCTGCGAGAGGTCTATCCCTTCCAGTTACAAACGTGAAAGTCTCGCAGACTCTCCAAACGGGCCTGCTGCCAGTTACACCAGATGTGCTTTGCTTCCAACCGATAGCAAACTGGCACCAACAGCGGCGGGGCTTGTCAGCAACTTCACCTGCCTGCCTTGTGCCAAGGAGGGAACTCCTGCACCCACCTCCCTCCGAGGGAAGCAAGATATGCAGAACCTCCTGAAATTATCTTTCATGTTTCCCCTTTCCTCACTGCGAACGGGAACAGTCGCTGCCAACGTGCGCATCCCAATAACGACGACTGGAGATTGCTTTAGGAGGTCAGCACGTTATTGCCTTTTCACAGCTACCTGAGTATAGCGCCAGCCTGGCATGGGGACAGGGCTTTCTAGGAAGCAGCTGCTTGAGCTTTGTAGGTAACGCTCAGGAGAGCTTTGTGCTCTGCTTGGGAACAGCACAGAGATGTTCATGCTCCTTTTGCGGTGCTTCTGCAGGGAAAGAAAAGTCTTTGTTTGTTTAAATACATCAAGTGATACAAATTGTACCCAGCTAGTACAAGAATTTCATTGTCGAGGATACTGGCTAGCCTGGAAACCTGCCTTTCAGTACTCGCTTACTCGTCTGACAAGGTTAAAGCAAATGCTACAAAACAAAAGTTCTCCTAGAGTCTATGTGGTGCAGCACAACAAAAAAACCGACAGAAAGAGTAGGCAGCAATGCAAACCAAGAGAGAAGCAAAGCAAGAAAGTCCGCAAATCTAGGGGAACATTTCTAAGAAGTCACAAATGGCTTATTATAGGCAAATGGCTCTACCTCACCCATTCTGCAATTCCTTTAGCAGCAAAGAACCACGGCAGGGTTTGACCCAGCGGAGTGGATTAGCAAGGCAGGACTGCGGGGCACAGGCGTACGTGCGGAACGGAGTTGAGACCAGGAGAAGTACTGGTGCTGAAAGCCAGGTCTGAGATGCATGAGCGGAGTAATGTCTGAGGAGCACTCATCTGCATTCAGCTTGCTTCTGGCCAAGCTGCTGACCTCTTGTTTCCAAAAACACTACAAAGCATTTAAGAATAGTCCTGAAAGTGCCTGGGATTCAAACCGTCGTGTTCTCTCTCCTGCTACAGCCCTCTTTTCCCCTCTGTTTTAAGTGTATATGCTGGATACACCACACATCCCTAAATGCTGACACTTCTTTTCTTGCTCCCAGCTGGGAGTCCCCACAACAATACAGACAGAGCAGTGAAAAGGGCATGTGTAAATAAAACCACTTACATCCCTCCAGGCCTGTCCTTCGCAGATAATTAAGAAAAACCAAAGCAAATGACTGAAAGGACAAAGATCTCGCTGAGACACAGACACGATCAGCAAGTGCCTGACGGCAACTGGAAAGGATCCAGGTCTCATCGCTGCCAGCATTTGTTCCCAGCCCGGGGGGGGGGAGGAGGGCAAAATTCAATATCCCACGTCCCACTGATAGCTTAAAAATGACCTGTCCCCCATGAACGTTCCCTAACGCTCCAGCAGCAGGCTGCCAGCTGCCAGGCAAAGCCAAGCAGCTAAAAATTAAACGAAGAGATGATCTAACCGATCTAGCTATTTCCTAATGCGTTCTTCACATCAGCAGAGCATCTGGCTCCAGGATGCTGACTGAGTAAAGACCCAAATGCCTCCTCTTGTGGCTTCTCCTTACACAGAAGTTGAAAGAAGGTCACAGGATGTTTGGGGAGGACACACAAATATAGGGTATGGATCAATCGTTTCCGATTTGCTCACTGACTGGAATCTTTGACTCGGTGGTCATTAAGACAACATGTAAAACTGCACGCTGGTCTCATTTCCACCCTGGTTCTTGTATTATTCCCCTCTCTACAGCATCCAAATTGATTTCTTAATGAATAACTGCTTATTTCACCATTGCCAGGAGAGCAAATCATTACTTCTCCTCTTAATTTACAGTCTCAGCAGAGTAGCAATGGACTGAGCAGGCCAAAGCGACCAAGTTCACTAAGGCTGGATGAGGGACCTCGTCAGGTTAGGACACACCGACACACTGCCAAGACCCCGGAGGAGAAGCAGGCCCTGCAAGCACTGCCCTGTGCCAAGGAGGTACAGATGGCATCAATTCAGTCCCTTGCACCAGTGCCACATTTCACCTAGCAGGGGAAGAGCGGGCATAAAAGGTGCCAAAGTCTGGGCAAGACTAAAACCAGCGCTGCCCCCTCTAGTCTGTGTAATCTGAACACGTATGTCAGCGGATGCATGGATTGTCCTTGAGTGTCCTGCCTGGATGTGGACTCTACCCTCCTCTTTACAGGGCCTCCTCCTAAATGGGATCTTCTAGAATAACCCAGTGCTGCTACAGAGAGAACGCAAGAGAAAGGGAGATGAGCCACCTCCCAGAGAAGCCTCTCCAAAGAGGGACCACAGCATCTCCTGTTTATGAGACAGCACCAGGGACTGGGGCCAGGATCATGCCATGACCCACCTGCAACACGTGGGATCATATGGATCGGTATATACGCAGGCGTGACAGTAACACGGGCCCACCGCGCCGCAGTAAAACGACGTCCAAGCTGAAGCAGACCTGCTGGGAGCTCAGCCCATCCCCCTGCTTCAGAGCCCATCTCGCACAGAGGGTTCAACACACACATCTACCCACACTTTGAGCAAGCCACCTCTAATCCCTCTCCTAGGTATGTCTATAATAGCGGGATTTCAGAGAGTCCTCTCTCTAATCCTCACCAGAAAAATACTCTCAAACCTGCAGACGAGTCTAAGGGCAGAACAGAAGCAAAAAGGTGAAGAGATTTTTGCTTTAAGCCAAGACAGAGCTGGAACAGGGCACGTTCCCCACCGCATCCTGCAGCCTTCTGCCACAAGGTAACAGCATACAATCCTCTAAAGAAACATCTCCCATTTTAAGGAATAGCCCAGGTTAAAGGAAGGGACAGACAACCTTTGAAAGGGCTGTTCAGCAAAACGTTTCTCTCTCTGTCTGAATTTCAATAGCTCGGCGGCAGCTCCAGCGTTTCACTGCACGCTCACTCTCTTCTCTCCTCACCCCGCCCCACCTTCAGCTGCCTGTTGGGGTCCTTACACCCTACATGCTCCTCAAAGAAACTGCATTTTATTGCTTTTACTTTCTCAGCGTATTTTCAATACAAATAGCACCCCTTTGGGAAAAATCCTGTTTGACAATTACAGGCTCGCGCTCTCTCTCTTCAGCAGGTTCCTAAACCTAAGGGCAACTGCTAAAACGCAGCCCTCCTGCCAGACCTCTTTCAAAGGGAGAGAGGGAGAGGAAGAAATCAGGGTTTGATTGTTTGCTTTAGATCTTTTATTGCATCCAGCGATGCCTTTGCTCGACAGCTTCTACAGCGGGTGCGGGGAGGGGTCTCTTTCCGACTGCACAGCTGCATGAGACTTATGCTTTGTCCTTGTTCTTCTCTGATTTTCTGTGCAATCTGGAAGATTTTCCCCACTGAGATCCTCTTTATTTTTTTGTTCTCAGTAATTCTCGCCTCACAATCCTGTCTGCCTGCCTGTGACATGCCCATTTAGTTAACTGAATTACTTATCGCATCCTCCTCACCTGCCCCCACCCTTTGCTGCATGGCCAGAGAAAAGAAACCTTACGTTTGCTGTGGAGAGGGAAGCTTTTAGTCGCCATTCCCCAAATTTATATTAATGTTTCTGTCCTGTTTTCAGTTCCAAAGCAGGGTGTGTGACAAAAGAGCAGGATTCAAACCTAGACACAAGTATAGAGTTTTAAGAGACATTTGGTGGGTGAGTCCAAGTTCAAAGCACTCCAGGGGTACAAACAGAGAATAGGTCCGAGGTTTAGAACAGTCTTTTAGCCACTCAAGGCAGCAGCCGGAATGTGCTGGGGAGGCTGAGCACGGTCCTCATTAACTGCATTTGCCTTGGTGCTCCTGGATGGGGTTCAGTCAAGGGCATCTCTAGGAAGTCCATGTGCTGTTCTCCAGCCTGCATCTCCTCTGGCTCACTGCAGCTTCTCTTTGCAGAGATATTCATTTACTTGTCAGAGAAAGGAGCCTCTCTGCACTTGGACGCAGAGAAGATAATCACTTTAAATACCTTCCTCTGCATCTAGGCAGTTTGTGGTCCCCCTTCATCTAAAAACCAAACCAAAAACACGTTGCGAGAAATCACAAAGTACCAGGTCAGCAGAATCCTTTGTTTCTGTGGACCACAGGCACAACAGCGCTCAGCCGCAAGGGCAGGGAAGGGCTTTGAGGGTCTGATGTTCCTGCTGACAGCAGTGGGACACCTTCAGAGTTCAGAGACCTAGGAACGTATTTTTGCCCTGTGCCCTGTGGCTGGGCTCAATGTGCAGCCACCATGAGCAAGCCCCCCCCAAAAAAAGAGGTCGCCTACTGATAAAAGGCCCATTGCCAGCCACAGCAGGAGGATTTCCCAGTTCTCACTGCAATCTTCCCAAAAGCCTTTTCTCTCTGCAAGGTCTGGTTTCCTGGATGGGTGTTCACAGGGCAGTTTGTGCAGAGCAGAAAGGGGTACACGAGAGCATGTGAGCGCGAGAGATCCGTGTCTCGGCTCTGGCGCCCAGCCCACCGCCACGCTGAGTCAGCTGGGAGGCCGCGCTGGCTGCGTCAGGGCTCTCCCTTTGGCTGGGTCACCAGCCAGAGCACTCGGGTGTGAGAAACCCGACAGCAGCACGGTCTGGGATAATTTGAGGAAGGGGGCTGGGGAGGACAGGGGTGGGGAGGAATGCATTTCAGACAGCGCCCAGTATTTCAAAAGGCAAAACTGGAGCACAGAGAGGGCATGAGAACCAATCTCCTCCTCCTCCTCCACTGCTGTCTGTCTTTGTTTCCTTTTATCTTCCCTCAGCAGCTTGAATAGCTGCTGACTGTATGTCAGTGCTGTTTGGGGAAGAAGTGTGGGTTAATGAGTCAAACCTCATCTCCTTCCCTTTGTATTTCTCCCCAGAGTCTAACCCCTCCTCTGAGCCAGGGACTGGGTGTAACTCCCTCCGAGCCTACGGACTCCACTGCTTCACTGTCCATGGGTGCGGAGGGTACGCTTCGATATTGCCTACCCACGATTCAGGCACAAGCCCCCAGGACACCGAACTGCAAAACTGCTTTGGGAACAAAGTTTGGGAGGACCGTTTCCCAGCCCTTTGTTCTAACCACCAGGCAGGTTTTCAAGCCCTCTTAGCTGCAGCTTCGCTTTCGTTCCGTGCTGCATAACGTCACCTTGGGGAAAATGCATAGATGCTCCTCGTGTCCAGATGGGAATGACGGAGGCCAGCCTTCTACCCCACAGCCACACAGGGAAGGCGGAGTAGCACAGCTCCAGCAATGGGAGCTGGCTAGGGGCTACTTTCCCCTCTGCCTCCCCCAACTCCCAAGAGATTACCCAGCAGGGCTTAGCACAGGAATGAAAAGCAGCTGCCTCACAGCCTATCTGCAGATAAAGGGCAGCAAAGGAATCCTGGCTGAATACGCTCCTGTTGGATCAGCGTGGGGAACAGCGACAAGCATGCAAGGTCAGGCACAGAGAAAGGGGATCAAGGGCATTTAAAGACACAACACAGCTGAGATACTTTTTTTTTTTTTCCCTTTTGGAAACCAGTCTCCATCTACAGAACATCTTGGCTGCTGAACACTCTGCTACACTCTGGGTGTCTGAACACTCTGGGTGTCTACAACACAATCTGTGTATTCACCTTCCTGGGACAACTGTTACTTCTGCTACTAGGCTTCAGCAGCTCTTTCTTTTGAGACACACAGACCGTTGCTGGAAGTCTGTAGAGCAATTAAAGTTAAACCCAGCTGCAGTCGGGCTCTGCTAAGTAATTCTTTACACATTCCAGAAAATATGTCCAGTAATAATAAGAACCAGAGAAGCGGAGATACACGCACATTTCAAAATGCTCCATGCCTCCAACACATTCTGCCTCTGCATCTCCATTATAAGCTACAGGACCCATAGTACTTCCAGGCACGGATGCCTGCTCAGCTTCAGTAGAGCAAGTCCCTAAGATCTGCTGCTATTTTTGACCTGCCCTTGCCAGAGCTCCAAAAGCACAGCCAGCAGCCCCTCTGACAAGGCCAGTTCAAATTGCCTCTTTACTAGAGGTCAGTGGGGTGACAGTACAGACAGGAGTGGGTGAATTAATTTGCTTGATATACGTGACAAGCAGGTAAACTCTGTACCGCGCAAATTAGAAGCTGGTAAGTTGCATCTACATGTGTTTGTATTTGACAATGCTATCAGCTGAGTGTCAGAAAAACGTGAGTAGGTGTCCACTGAAGACTCAGCTAGGACCCAACTAAATTCGCTTTCCTCAGGATTAAGTGTTACTTACAGCTGTCCTCTTCAGAGGGGAAGTGCCAATGCATTAATACCTACGGTGCAGTGGTTACAAAAGGGTCCAGAGAATTTATCCATGAAAACCAGAACACGGTGTTACAAAGAAATCTCATATGGAGGAAGAAGACCAGAATCCCTGCCTTAAAAATAAGTTAACTAAAATCAACTGCCAGAATGTGATGTAAGAGGTGATGTGCCTTTAATGTCTTTCCTATCCAGAGTAACCTAAACGCTGCTGAAAGCTACTCAATATCCCCATGTGATCAACATACAAGCAAAAAGACACTTTATCTTGGAGTGAAGTGGAAATAAGGAATTTTGGGTGGAAACATCATCTCTAGCTTAACAATAGTTTTGCTACTACACCACTATAATTATACAGTGAAATCTAAGTGGACTGAGATGGTGACACTGTCTCAACATTTTCCATGGGAGCTGGTGACCCTCTAAAGAAATCACATAGCTGCTGGCAGCACCTGTGGCAGGTCCAACACGGATTTGCCCACTAACTGTGGAGAATAAAGGGCCAGGCATAGAATCATAGTCCCAAGCTAGCTGCTTCTTAAACCCTTCCCGGCAGTTCTAGAAGTTTTACAGTAACTTTGTGGAGCACAGGAAAAGTTACAGGAAAACAGGGACACTTTCTGATTTAACCTGGATCAGCACATACTCTGCCAACTTCAAAGGATCTATGCCAGATTCACACTGCTGCCACTTCTGATTCTTCTACATTTTCTGCCTCTTGAATCTGTGTTTGACTGTTCAATCATTTTATCTGGATAGTCCAAGAGAAAAATTAGCAAAAGGAAAACAAGCCCCTAAGAATGTTATTTATTTCGCTTGCATTGTCAGCCCACACGTTTGGAGGGAGTTGATCAGACAGGCTTCCTACAGATCCACTGTGCTTTCAAACAGCCACGAAGAGTTTATTGCACAAGAGACTCACAACAACACATCAGGTCCTTAAAGTTACATGATCGAGACTCATAACTAGGGCATAAATTAAATACCAGACTAAGCTCCCATTTCCATGCCAAAATCCACTGCTACATCCATGCAGCATTATTTCACTCTTGGGAAGCCTGAGGGGGATCATAAACTAAGTCATCAGGGATCTTCAATCAGCTATTTATCCATTTAGAAATGCAAACAGGATCTATTTTACTGAATGCTAAAGTCACAACAGCCAAACAAAATCACTAATTTCTAACTTCTGGAAAAGTTTGTGAACAAAACCCGGCTCCAGTCCTCCCATCCAGCCTCCCAGTTTGGATTTCATACAACATATAGATCACTAGAGGCTTCCCCTACATACGAGTTTATTTAGAGAAGTTGCAGAGATTTGCAATTATCTACTTTCTAATGCATAAAATAAAAGGCTAGTCTAAACTTTAAAGCTTTCAATGTGGAAAAAAATGCAATTTAAAACCTTCATTTCTTTTGCCATTACCTTAAAAATAGCTGAGCAGCCATGAATAATAAAAGCAATTCAAGAATAATAAACTGCCAGTCTCACCCCATGTCTGCCGGGTCTCAGCTTCTTTCTCTCCCGTCCTTTCTTCAGCTGCCTGAGATTCTCTCCACGTTTTGATTTATTTCTCCCTTCCTCTTTCTTTCTGTCTTTCTCCGGATCCGGATGCTCTTTAAATTTCCTCCGGAATTTCACTTTGAAATCTTGCTAGTTTTGCTGTTGGCTCACAAACCGCCCAGTAATCCCCGAGGTGCCGGGCACGGAGGGCAGGGGCCGCCCGGACCCCCCCGGTCTGCGGGCTCCCACGCCCAGCTCCAGCCCGGAGCGCTCGGCGGCGAACTTCGGCGGTCCCCAGCGGTTCCCCCTCTCCGGCTCCCAGGATCCCGCCTTCCCTTCAGCATGGGAGGGGAGCAGCAGGATTAGGTGGTGCTTTTCCGAGCCCTTTTAGACAAAGCCGTCTGCTGCTCCGGCAGCCCCGCAAGTTTGTCCCCGCAGCCTAAGAAGTCCAGCCGCCTCCTGGATCACGATTTCTTTGTTCTTTTTTTTTTCCTCTCTCTCTTCCCTATCCGCTTCCTCCCTCTACCAACTGCCCCATCTCGGTCACATTTCTCCGCTTCTTCTCCCGACTTTATTCCCGGGGCCGGGGCCGGCTCGGCGGCACCACCTGCCGGGCAGAGCCGGGCAGAGCCGCCCCCGGCCCCGGCGGAGCGGATTACAGCCCCGCGCCGGGATTCTGCTGGGCGCTGGCTAGCCATGAAAACAAAAAATCCTGTTCTTTAATCTCAGTCTAGACATCTCCTATCAGAAACGGGGCGCTCTTTGTTGTTCTGTCTTTTAGGAAGTCGTTTACATAAGTGGAAAATTAACATAAGCCATGAATACATTTTTATGAAATGGGGAAATACCCTGGGAAGAAGGGAGGCTGAAAAGGCTTGGGGAAGCGGAGTGGCTAATCAGCAATCAGCCGCTCCCAGCCTGCCGCTGTGGCCAGAGGAGCTAGTGCAGTCCTCAGCTGTGATAGCCAGGCACAGAGAGGGGAGGACAGGAGAGGAGAACCCCTGCTCCCCTGGGGAACCCTCTGCCCAGGGCGATGCCCACACCTCTGGGGTGCTGAACAACTGGAGAGGGCTCCCGGGAGAGAACAAAACACGCTCTGTCTTGAAAGGAGAAAGGTGCTTCATCTGTTCATCAAAGAAAGTATACGGTGTGACTTGATCGTAACCATAAAAAACTTCCTGGGAGAAAGAAATTTTAGACAAGAGTGCTTTTCAGTTTAGACAGCAGAGGTGGAACAGGCTCCAAGGGTCGGAAGCAGACGCTGAGCAGGTCAGTCTAGGAATAAGACACATTTTTAATCATTCAGGTAGAGACGCACCAGCAGCCTCGTGAAGGCAACCGGCGGCCAGACCAGGAACGGACCTTTTCACATCTGTTCCTTTTCAGCATTATATCAACAGGTTCGCAGAGGGGAGTTTGCAAACGGCAGCGGCTCTGGGTGCTGCTCGTGTTCTGTTCTGTGGGCAAAGCCCCATGTGCATCTGCCCCGGTGTTTCCACACATAAGACGGACAAGGATGGGGCCTGCTCGTGAACACTGCTGGTTCCAATGGCTTTGTGACAAAAAGCAAAATGGACCAGTATCAACTGTACTGGGCAGGGTGCATCAATTCTACTGCCTGCAGTTATTCTGGGCTTTAAGTCCGTAACTTTGAAGCTGTAGATGAGTTTTACACAGTTTTTAGAGCAGGTAAGAAGTGTGCAAGCTTCTCATACAAACCTGCCTAGTAAAGAACCTGAAGCTTGGCTTTGGCAAGAAACTATTCCCACATTTCCTCCCAGACACCCCTACCAGTACACTCAAATCCTGATTGAACACCAAGACTCCGTACTCGATTCCCACAAGTGCCTCAGTTTTGCCTTAAAATATGCCACTACTCTAACACGAAGCTTCCCATGAGCAGGCTCAGTGGTGCTGAGTTATGTCGCTGCTGGATCATCCCAGTCCCCTTTCTGCTCCGTACTTATCAGAACACTTTAATAGGAAATCTTCCCAAGAGAGATTTTGTTAATCCCAGACAGTTCCGCACATTAATTTCTCTGTGTGTTAATAACTTCAGAACGTGCACCAAAATAGTAAGCTCTGTACTAGTAATTTTACAATAAAAGGTGGAAGCAGCATTCATAATTCAGTGATATTCCTAGCAGAGTTCAATACTAGCAGCATAAACACCAGCACTAACACCGCTTCTCACACGCCGCTTTCAGCGTTTTACCTCTACCCTACTTTGTAAAGTATTTAGAAGGGACATTTACTGAGACAGGAGTAATTCCTTGTCTCCAGTGTCCCCACTACTATTGCCCATGTTTGGAGTTATGGTTCGCTGCCGGTAATTTTGAGTGTGACATCAAGACGCATTCTGAGCACACTAAGGTAATGCTCTCTTTGAAACCACGGCAGCAGCTGCCAGCACAAAAGTTTTTTGGCACCAAGAAAGCTGATGTTGGAAGCAATGGGAAGGTTTGTGTTTTCATAGCATATTGGTGCACGCTCGGAAAAGTCATTGGAGGGTTCCAGTCGGAGCAGCACTGGATGGCTGTTCCGAGCTGGCAGCTGAACAAGCAGCTCAAGGACTACCTCGGCTCCGTCCCCTTGCCCCATATTCTCTGTCCTTCCTACGTGCAGCGTGGCAACCAATGACAAAAGGACTAAAACTGCACCGAAGACACTACTGAAAGTAGGGCACAGTATCTTTCATATCGACCTGTTAACTGTAACTTATCTACGACTTCTCTTAGAAGCTAATTATTTTACAGATTTAAATTAGGGTAATTAGATCAGCAGGAATTGAACTAAAACCAAATGCCGGTAGCCTTGTGAGGATTTTCTGAAATGGGGTTTTGTATTCCATCTGCACTTCCTTCCACTAAGGGAAGAGAGTAAGTGTCCCCAAAGATAAGAATGGAAATTTCGATCACTTCCTATGTTATTAGTTACATACCACTACCTACATCACTAATTTCTATATAGCCCTTTGCATACAGGGAGTAGGAATATAGGTAAAGGAACCCTGGCAAGGAAGCAGACTCCCTTCCAAACTGAGACAAGATATGCACCTCAGATCGTGTTTCTGCGTTGCACTGATACAATCACTGAAATGCAGCCAGGCAGGTCTTGGCATAACGGTTTCTCAGCAGCTGTTTAGTCTTCTGATTTTCAGACGTCCATTTCGTACAGTCCTCTTGTCCACACTTCGTGCCAATGGCTTCACCTTGCTAGAAAGGCTGACATTGTCCCCACCTTTACATCCTTCCATGGAAAGGTGTCATGGTTCAGGCTGGGCTGGCCAAAAAGGCAAACATTGCTGTGTCCATAAGCAGCAGTGTAACAGACACAGTAATCCGTGAATTTGCTTCTTCCAAGTTCAACAACTGCCCTCACCTTCCTTCTATGGTATCTGCTCACAACAGACAAGAACCTGTTGTTATGAAACGTAACAGAATAATTTGCTCCTGGGAGAAAGAAGGCATCCTAAAAGAAGAGAGGCTGTGACTTTGCTCCAGCGTAAAGAAGCTTAACCTATTTACGTTTTAAGGGAAGAAAAAACACCGAATAACCGCTTATCTGGTCTTTCTTCCTATCCAGCTGTCTATGTTGTACACATCGTCTTCATTTCCAAGCATTCCAAGCATCCAAACTTGAAAGCAGGTGTCTTGCTACAGCTGGTATAGCCTTCCACATAGAAGAATCCATTTCCAAGCAGGTTTCACCTTCCATAGCTCTGTGAAAACTGGAAAAAACTGTGCTGCGTCTAGAAGAGCATCAACCTTGTACTTTATGTCTGGCAAGAGACAGAGTGAGGCAGCACAGCCTTTTGTTCAGGGATTTTCGTGATCAAGAACCCATGTAATTTTCCAAACAAGAAAACGTAAGAGAACATTTATTTGAAAATGAAGAGAAAGTGTCTCAGAAAAAATGCTCAACTTTCAATGGCCTTTAACAAAAGGAGCTACAATGTCTGAATTTTGACCACACCTCAGAAATAAATTCAGAACAACGATGCAGTACATAAGGTGATTCATGACATTTTTGGACAGAGGAAGATGTATCATAAAGGTCACTAAAAACATTAGAAAAATAAATGCATGGAAAGTGTTTTGAAAGCCTAAATAAAGGGAAAGCAGAGGAAAACAGAGAAAGATAGAATATAAGATGACTCAGAAACTTCTAACAAAGCACCAGATCTGACACCAATACTCACTCTGGTCAGTGACAAATAATTTAACCTCACATATAGAACGAGGATAGTAGCAACCTCTTGGGGCACTGGGAGACTTAATTAGTTGCTATTCGTAGATTAAACAGAAAGTCTGAAGGTGAAAGCACTAAACGCTAAGTATTATTAGCTTCTGAAGTATTAATTTCTGTAATTGGGCAACCCCAACATTACAAAAAAGTGGATCAGCGTCAGTTTTTGAAAGAAATTTATTCTTATGGTTCTATCATGTCCAAAAGGTACCCAAACAAGGAATTTTGCTTTTAAAAAGTATTAACTGGTAACACATCTATGTAATACACAGTGCAGCTTGTCATCTTCAGTTCAGAGCTTCTGACTCCTACCCAAATTTACATTCCACATTCCTTAAGAGGAAACATCATGTCATCTTAACCAAACAGCTCTGTGAGCAGCTCCCAGAGCTCTCTGTGAAACTTGCACAGCTATGCATTCCCGCTGTGCTCCTTAAGAAAAGCTCACAAGCATGGATTCATGAACACTAGACGTGTTTGTCTGTGTGGCTGAACTCTTCCTTACACTGCCTGATCCCTCTGTGGCCAGTGCTGGACTTCCCAAGCCAGCTGTGCCAGTGGTTTTTGAGCTGGTTTCTCTGCTCTTCCAAGGCAGGGATAAATGACCCTTGTAGAAGTTCCAAACCAACAAGAAAAAGAGAAAAAGAGCAAACCCAGCCCCCAGGAGTTTTAAAAGAGGCTTCTCTCTTTGGCTGTCCACAGATTTCTGGTTTGCTGCCTCGTTCAGTAAAGGTGGTACAGAAGACTGAAGCCCCTCAGCTCCTGCTTCAGTATGCTTATTTACTGTGGCAATACCATTTGCTTCCTCTGTCTTTTCTTGCGCATAAAGGGCATAGCGGGCCACAGTGATAAGGAATTCCTTCCTTTTGGATTTCTCTACTGAGAGACAATCATAGAATCCAGCCGCATCCATTGTCACGTTAAATATTGCTATTCCTCCATCATAGAGGAGATACTTAGAGTCCTCGGCCTGAAGTCTGCTCCCATTAAACTTCCACACTACACTTGCCAGATTCGACAGAGGAACACATGTAAGATGAACATTGTTTCCAAGGGTAAACAGACTTTTCTCACACTATTTTCTGGAATTAGGAAGATATTTTTTTTTAAGTAAGAACACTGGGGATTTAGCTTAACTCATAAAACCAAATACATATTCAAATAAACATAAAATTTAATTCACCAGTCTTGACAATGGGTAATGAACACGTAAGGGGTAAAGACAAAAAAATCCCATTACTAACAGGTCTGACTCTCTGTCAGCGACATCTTGCTGGCCTTATTCCCACTGATGTGTCGCAGAATGAGTAAGGGCCTAGAAGTTTAAGACTTCCAGATTTTAATCTGCTTTTGCTTCACCTATATACATAGCCATGCATAAATAAATTCACCTTTGTACGCCTCAACTTCTATATTGGTTAATGACACCTCTTCACAGAAATGCTTTGATGTTTAGATTTGCCTGCACAATGCTTCTATCAGCTGTGTAAAAGTTCCCCAACTGTCCCAGTGATTGCCTTATTATCATTTGTCATGCAGTATAAAATACACAAGACTAAAGACAACTCTGACTTTAAAGAGACATAAATGGAGGCAAGAGATACATCTTGTGTCATGAAGAAAGCAACGTATCTTGCAACTCATTACGAAGTCACTGCATAATAATACCAGATCACACACACCTACAATTCTACAGTAAAAGTCATTAATTTCCCAATAATGTAAATAATTGTAAACGGCTGATAACAAATAGCCGCCTTTTTAAGTGTACTCTTGAATAGCATGTCATGTATCTACAGAACAGCATCCTAAAGCAGTGACAGATTTACCAGGACATCTGATGTGTTGTGTGATTTCTGCAAAGTGGGCGTGGGAGGGACACCAATAACTTCAAACAGGTCACATTTATGCTTCCCTCAAGAGTAAGAGTTTCAGTCTGAACTGAAGTATTCTGACATTTAGATTGAGAGGGTTAAGAGCATTAGGCAGTACCAGCTCAGTGTGGGTTTTTTTGGGTCTTAGTTCAAAAGTAATAATCAACGTGATTTTAATTCTGTGGTTTTCCATGATGCATGAATTCCAGTGAGCATAAAGCATTTTCATCACATGAAGTTAAAATATTCTTTCCTAAAACAAACATTCACATACCTACACTAAGGCAGCTGGAAGCATCCCCGTATTTCACACTTTGAATTAAATTCCTGGAGGAAAAAAAAAAAAAAAAAGAAAGAAAGAAAATCCAAGAAAACCCAAACCCCAAACAGATGAAAACACAGACAAGAAGTGTTCCAGCTCCTATCACTCCATTTCTAGGAATCATCCTAATTTTGTGTTACAGACAGCAAAGCACACCGATAAAGCAATCTCACATCAGGTGTGCAGCTGAAACAATAGCTTTTTACTTACTCCGTATGGCCAGTTTGATTTGCCAGTAGAACACATTCATTAGCAGACTGAGACCATGCGCAGTAAGGGTCTCTTGCCAAGACGCAATCCAGGCAGTACTTGTATCGCTGGCACTCAGAAACTGGAAGCTGCACCACTTGAGATAGCGACCCTACATAGAGCATTCCCTAGAAAGGCAGGAGGCAGTTCATTTACAACAGTGAGTGAGACTTTAAGCTGTTACTTTCTAATATGGATTCTAAGATTTTCTGGTATTTCTTAAAAATATCAGTAAACTAAAAAATCCTGTAAGAATAGATGGTGATATGAATGAGAAAAAACCCCTAGCTTTCCATAGCATGTAAAATGACGGAGTTCCTTCCCTAATTTTTTAAGGAACATAAAGACTTGTTTCAGTTATATTTTGACACTCACAAATTCTTCTACAGGAAAACAAAGTTTCATGCTTCTGTTATTAACAAATATATGATAGAAGCAGAATTATGAGACATTCACAGGCTACTGAAAAGCCAGACCACCACCACAGAAGAGCAAGGCCTGAGGCAAGCTATTACAGCCGGCACTTTCCGTATGTAGGGACCGAAGTTCTACCTTTTCAGAAGACAGCTGGAGAGATCGTACAGGCTCAGGAGACAGAAACAGCTGTAGCTCTTCCACAATGAACATTTCCCCATCACAACCGAAAGCTTTATGCAAATATCCATCATCTACGTAAAACGAAATGTATTTCTAAAGATAAACTTCTTTAAACATAGCATAACATTTTAGCCTGATAATTCATGTTGAAATTAGATAGAGATTTAGAAGACATTCCTGAGCACAGGGAATTTTTTAAATTCTTCAAAGCAATTCTTATTTTTTCTTTCAATAAGAGAGAAGCAGTGATTTTTTGCAGGGGAAAAAAAGACCTCAAACAATCCCTGAATTTGCAAATATTATTATGTCAAGTCTTCTTTGATATGGAAAGTTTCTAAAGAGAGCCTTTTAATGTCCAACAAGCCAAACACATTTAATCTAACTGGGATGAAAATACTAAACCAGCAAGACAGCTTCTAAATGCAAAACTTCAAATAGAGCTAATGAATACTTTTACTTTTTTGAAGTCTCAGAAAAAAATTCTGGAACAAAATACATAAAAATGTATAGTATCTTCTCCTAAAATAAAAGCACTTACCTGTTCCTAGAAACATAACATCGTATGTTTGTTTATCTAGGCCAGTGACTCTGTCTACTACAATCCTGGTATAGTTTGAACCTCTCTTCAGTAGCACTGGTCTATTTCCAATTGGATTTACAGAATTATCCATTAGAGGGTGATCTCTAACAAACTGCAAAACTTTGTCAGGCAAGTCAGAAGAAGTATTATAACCAATACTCCGGGCAAAATCATCAATGCACTAGAAACAACACATAATGAACATGATTACAACTGCTTTTACATTTCACCAACGTATCTAAAACAGGTTATTTCCTTCTAAACATTAATTCTAGCTCTCTTCAGAAGACAAAAATCATTTTTCTCCTCACACTCTTTGAACTAGCTAATAATCCCACATTGCTTGTGGAGCAGAACTGCAAGCAAGGCAGCTTTTCTAGGAACCTTCACACGAGAAAGCAAGTGTGTTTGCTGATCATAAACACTGCATTTACATTGGTAAAACATGAGCTAATGATTTGCTACCAAAAAAGATGATCCAGAGACTGTGCTTTAATTAGAACAGGTAAATTCATATTTACAGCACCAGGACGTGGAACTGGCACTTTTCCCCTATATACCATCCATTTAACAGGGGAATGTTCTACAGTTACTGGTCCTTTGTAGTTTCCTTTGGAGAAGACTTCCTGAATATTTTTCATGCTGTATGCACAAACAGCTGATATGTCTATTCTTCCCCTTAGAAGAAAAAACAAAACAAAACAACACACAAAATCAAAGCAAATTTTATTGGCTGTTATATGGAGAGAAATACTGTAAAATAACCCAATCTGCAGAGCACACACTGCTGTATATTTTCAGGATTACTCAAAAGATACCTAACACTAAAAATACTTCTCTGTTGAAGTTTTCATGATTCACTAAGAAAAGAATAAAACAAAGACATTCATAAAAGATGGTATAAAATATGTTTTTGTTAAAAATCAAGTAACCACCCGTAAATTAAAACCACTTAAGAGAATGGGGACCTTTTGACAGCCTTTCTTGTAAACAGACAGATGAGCCCAAGTATCACGGTAACCAACGTTTTTACAGGCTTCTCCTCCCTTTGGCTCCACACTTCTGACAGACCATCAATTCTTCTTCTAATCCTTTTAGTTTACCTTTATTGAAAAATACAATACTTTTCCTCTTTGCCTCCAATTATAATGCTTTTCAAAATGATGACTGAAAATTTAGGTAGACTTTTAGGAGTCTCTGGATCAGACACTGACGTGATTTCAGTTCTACCAGAGGATACGAAGTCTAAGTCTCTTTGCCACACCCAAAGGAATAAATGTTCTACAAATTCCTATTTTAGGACACATTGAACCCAACCTGCCATAACCAGAAATAAAACTCACATAAGCTCCAGTGGGTATAAGTGGCAGCAGGTTAAGCTGGACAGTGCTGACTGTGCTGCATTCCAATAATTCTGATGCTTTCACAAAACGTGAGAATTACCTACTCATGGCTACTTTGTCATCAGTATTTTTTGACATGTAAAGTTTTGATATGCTTCGTCTTGTTCTTCTTCATTAGTCAGAGCATTAAGAAAAAGCTAGCTAACCCTAAAACTTGTAAGGTGTTTGTTCGGAGTTCTGTTTTCATTTTCACAGAACATTACATTAGAGAAGCAGGCCATGACAGATACTCCTTTTGGAACAGGAGAATAATTCTGCACCTTGAAATGTCAGCTATTTCCTTTAGTGCCATAAAGACCAGAAGAATCCAGGGCTTTGTGCATGTAATTATGTGATTTTATATGTAATTAGTTTTAATTGCCCCACCATCCAACTACAGAAAACTAACAACTTGGCTTAGGAGAAGCTTTTCGTTAGTCTTTAATTGAAGGCTTTGGCCCAGGAACCAAAAATGTTTTGTTTCAGATGATAATGTTTGCTCAGTTGGATCAAGCTGTAAGAAAACCAAATGTGGTCCATTAAAACATGCAGCGTAAGTAGCTGGTAGCTTCTCCTTCTGAGTTAAAGCCAAAAGGCTGTACTCAGGCTATTAATACTGAACTGAGAACCCTTACTCAGTTCATTACATACTTTAGTAGCATACGTAGCCTTCTATCTCACCATTGTTGGGAAAAAATTCCATAAAATATGCTGTCCTGCCACCTTCTTCTCCTAAGTAAAAAGATGTCCTGGACAATACTGAAATGGAAGTTTAATTCTGGAATGGAACAGGAAAGGTGGGATTTTAAAAAGGATGTCCATCTTCTCTGCAATATGCGTTTTCCACCAAGATCACCCTAAATGAAGGAATAATAGCAACACTGTAGAATGCATAAAGAAATAGACGTAATTTTCACCTAATAGCGTTGCTGTGGGGAAAAATAAAGTTTGCCTTTCAATACAAATGTCAGTTCAAAGGCAAGGAAAAAAAGGTTTACTGTCAAATGCTGGTTCTGTTCCAGCAGGAAAAAGAGGAAACTAGTTCAGAAATAAAATGTATATGCCAGAATCTTGTTTGGTTAGCCAGTGTAGATACCATTGTTAATCACTCAACTATGAAAGTTCATCTGAAATACACTAAACAAGATCTTTATAGTACAAATACTAACTCTGCAGATACGGGCAATTCTGGACACCAGAAGCTTGTCATAGAATTCAAATTCAACAGCTGTTTCAGTGAAGAACACATAAATTTTATCATCATCTCCATTTGGACTAGATTCACTTTCACGAACTATTTCCATATTCACAAAGCTTGGTTCTGAAACACATAAACACACAAAACATTTCAAGTTAATTCCAAGAAAAACATAAATGCCAGGTATTATTTTAAAATTAAGTCTAATGAACTTTTCTGTGGACTAGTGGACAAGGAAAGGGTTGAGAAGTGTTTATGAATCTATCACACACTAAAAGAAGGAACTGTGCTTTCATAAAGGGAAAGGGGCTGTGGCTCGTCTCATCACTGTACGCCGTAGTCACAAATTTCTTTTAAATTCTGTCCTTAGTTGAAAAGCTCACACTACGAAATCAATACGTAATATACTACTGCATTCTAGAAAGAATTCATACACCAAATTAAAGTTCAAGAGACTGAAATACGTAAAAAAATTTGTTACCATTTAGCCATGATGTTTTAAACTCTGTTCTTACAGGATTTTTCATACTGCGAAGTATTATTGGTTCTGTCCCCAAGAAATTATTTGAAGTAGCTGAATAAAATTCCCCGTCTGTAAAGATTTGGAAGAACAAAAAAGTATAAAGTACTTATTTTTAAAATGCAAAGACATATCACAAAGAACAAACTGGGGTTTCCATGCAGAAATACAGTTAGGGTAACAGTACCCAATAACTTAGCTTAGGTGATGAAAACCATTTCAGGTTGCATGTCTGTCCAAACATACCTACAAAAACAGACGCATACTTTAGAGTTGGTTCAAATGGACACTTTCCTCTGCTCTCTTCAGCTCTTCCTTGCAAGCTTATGTTTGTCCCATGGACAACCTATGGCAAGCAATCATTTAAATAGGATGAAAAAAATAACATTCAGTAATTACTTTTCTGGTCTTTCATACTTTCATAAAAGAATTAAGAAAGTTTCTAATTTTCAACCGGAATATTTTGAGAAAGGTGTTTAAAGATCTGCCATACTACTCAAGTATCTTCAGTAAAACCTGTATTCAAACGTAATTACCATATGATCACAAGTTGGGTGATACGCATTGGTTCCACAAACATATAAGTTAGAGTTATTTATCTTATGGAGGAAGAGGATGTAGTTCTGGCACCTTACCTAAAATAGAAAATAATTAAAAAATTTACATAGTGTAATAGATAGCATCTGAAAATTTCCTGGTGCCTTAGCAGCAAGCAAACAAACCCAACAGATTTAAATGAACTTGCTTTAATTTAGTTTATTAAAAAGAAACTTTGTGTCATAGCCATTTTCATTTTAGTTAGTAACTTAAGAGGGGGAAACAGAAGTTCCTACCTTGTCCTTTCCTCTATGAATACATTCCAGTTGTCTTTCCTGTGTAGCAAACCAATATTCCTAAAAGCCAAAAATACCTGTAAGGTGGTATGTTGCAATGGTTTTCCACAAAATTATGTGTAAAAAAATCCCTAAATAATCCTAACTTGGGTAAATAAGCATTTTTCTATGTATCTCTGTAACGGGCAAGAGAGGTACTACTTTGCTTACCAGATTCTGTGATAAAGATTCAAGCCTTGAAATAGTAATACTTTTATATATTTTAAATCAGAACATTAGCTTCAAATTAAGAAAACCACAGGCAAAGTATTTTTTTAAAGAAGGTATGGGAAAAAAAAGAAAAGTCTTTAATTTACCCTGGCTATTTCTCTAGAAATATTATTCAAGTCAAGAGCAAATACTGCATCTCTGCCTCCAACAAATAAAGTATCCGTTTCTTCATTCACAAGGAGAGTGGAGACATTGGATAATCCTTCCTTCATAAAAGTGGTTATATTTCCAGCTGTAAAACATAGAAGATAAGTTATTTTAAAAATATTTATCACTAGAATCACAGTGTTATGTAGTAAAAATTCCAGACTGAAAACAAATTGTAACAGAACAAAGCTAAAAGCTTATTCACATTTCCAGAACATTTTCTAAATAATATGAAAGCATTTGAATAAATGCATGGATATTCTTTTCCCAATTTATTACAGGAAAATAAATACAACGGTTATTATTCCCTACAAGCCAGAACCTCCAGCTACAACAATTACTGTTCAGGCATCCCTCACTGTTGTTTGGATGAGTGCATCCGCAACACTTGAGGTGAAACAGTCCATAGCGTTCTTTCTATGCCTAATAAAAAATAAACTCCCAACACTGTGCTATGTTTCTTTCTGCTTCTGAAATTACAATTTTTCACTTACTTTGGTATTTTACTGTTTTTCTGGGAATGCAGTTACCAACAGATGCTTTTGTCTCTTGAATTAATTGCAAAACAAGATAAAGGACAACAGCAGTGCTACCCATTTTCAGAGATTCAACTAGAAGTAAGTTCCTCCCAGTTTTTATTCCTTGGCATTAAATAATTACAGGCAGCAATTTCTTCTGTCCTGCGGAAGCCCTCCAAAGTAAGTATCTGTAGTCTTCAAGTATTTTCTGAAACTTGTCAAAACCTCTTATGTTTTCCGCTCAGATAACTACTTCCAGTCGTCCTAAAATTAAAAGCAGTTTAAGTTCACCGTAATATTTGGTTACCTTCATTTTTATAAGAGATGGACAGCCATGCCCTTTTACAAGATTTTGTAGCTATTACCTATATTTATACTAGTCAGAATTAGACGCTACTCTGGTGGCAATTCCAAGCTATTACCAGCAAATCAAGCTTTGCGCCAAGTCTGCGATTCTCATTTGCAAGCTGTGATGTTCCAGATTTTCTGCAGGGTACGTAAGTATTATTTCACAAACAGTAAGAACAAGCGGGAACATTTTGCGTCAGTCAGCTATTTTAGGTATTTAAGAAAAATTATAGCTAAAACTGCTTTATTTACAGTAATTCACCAGGGTTTTTTATATATATTATATAAAAACAATATATATACACACATATAAAATCAACCATATGTTATGAAAAAAGAATTTATATTTTATTAAGTTAATTAGAATCAGGTACTCTTATGCCTGGAATTTTGGCAGTCCCTCTAAATGAATATGCCCTCCAGCCAACGCTAGAAAACTGAGCAAAATTAAAGCTAGGTAGTTGTCATCTGCAATTACAGAAACCACAAAGCCGGATTCCAAATCTTCTTTCATAAAGATGGGAATCTCTGCTCTTTCCGCACTTTCATCTGTAGGCAAATGTCAACAGCTGAGGAAACCGTTTGCGTTAGCATAAGCCAAGTAAAACACTGTCTGGGTTAGAATACTTTTAAATTAATAGATCAGGTTGGAAACTTCAGAAGACTATTAAATAACTGCTGTTCGCCCCTGTATTATGACCCAGGGTGTGAGTCTGCATAGACAGGTGCCCGTACACCAAGACATTTCCTTGGCCAACACCCCACATCTCCGAGGACATGACCATGGTATTTGAGAATCACAGAATTTTTAGAGTTGGAAGGGTCCTCTAGAGATCATCTAGTCCAACTCCCCTGCTGACGCAGGAATGCCTAGAGCACGTTACTCAGGACTGCGTCCAGGTGGGTCTTGAAAAGCTCCAGAGAAGGGGACTCCACCACCTCCCTGGGCAGCCTGTTCCAGTGCTCGGTCACCCTCACCCTAAAGAAGTTTTTCCTTATGGTTGGTGCCCGTAGCCCCTCGTCCTGTCACTGGGAACCACTGAAAAGAGTCTGCCTCCATCTGCCTTCAACCCACCCTTTAGATACTTCTAAGCAAGAATAAGGTCTCCCCTCAGCCTTCTCTTCTCCAGGCTGAAGAGTCCCAGCTCTCTCAGCCTTTCCTCAGAAGGGAGGTGCGCCAATCCCCCAATCACCTTTGCAGCCCCACAGACTTTTTCCACAGTCTTGTTTTATACTTTCCTGTGACCAGCTTTGTTTGCAGCACCTGGGACAGCTGGTCCCAGCAACGCACACCCGGAGTTCGCAGCTCTCTCCTCCCATCACATCTTTCAGTAGACAAAGCTGAATTCTGACCCTGGATTCCCACAGACCGTTTTGTTTTAACCCCTTCCCTGAGGGGCACGGCTGGGCTCCAGCCGTGGTGCAGCTCAGCTGAAGTAGCCCAGGCCTGAAGCAGTCACTCACGGCTCCGTGCTCCCCAAGCTGTGCCCCAACCCACCATCCCTCCACGGAGCCCC
>VYXH01004733.1:243804-262252 GCA_013397275.1 Burhinus bistriatus
CCGCCCGCCCCGCGGCCACGTGACACCGCCCGCCCCGCGGCCACGTGACACGGCCCGCCGGCGCACGCGGGCCCTGCAGCACCGGGGCCGCCTCGAGGCCGCGGCGATGGCAGCGGAGCGGGGCGGCCCCGGGGCACAGCGCCCGCCTTTCCTCCCCCTCTCTTCCCCTCCTCGCCGGGGACCGCGGAGACGGAGCCGCGCACGCTGCCGGGGGCAGGAGGGCGGCGGGAGAGCTGGGTGAAACGGAGGTACGGAGCTCCCCGGGTTGGGAACTACGGGGAAATTGGAGCAAAAACGTTCCCCTCGCTTCACAATAAAACCCGGGTCACAGTGCGCACAAACCTCTCGCTTGTCTCTGCGTCGAATGACGCGCCCCTCCTCCCCCAATGCTTGGCCGTGTTTAGAGTCGTGTTTGGGAGTTAGGGAGACGCACGGCAACGACGGATGGGCAGCCTCTTGGGGACCTAGATTCCTTTACCAGGATTGAACAGTAAAATAAACCAGGGATTTTTCCGCGCTGGGCGTGGGCAGCAGCCGGTGAGAACTTGGCAGAACTCCCTTTGCGAACCATCCTCCCGTCCCCACCGGTAACGGACACGCAGCGACTGGTAACGGCATCAGCCAGGACTCGGGGAGTCTCTTTCCGTGTCTGTGTTGCGTGACCTCTTAATGATCTCTCATTTTAGATTGTTTCTCAAAATTCTGATTTCCCATCCAACAGTAGTTCCGGTTCCTGAAATAGGTCTTGTAAACTGTTCAAAGGTAGAACTTTTGTTAACCCCACGAATCGAATAGTCTATAACGAACTTCTGCCAAGGAGGCAGCTGTTTTAAAAATGAGATTTTATTGCTCCGTGTTTGCTGCTTTACTATTGCTTTATTACCTAGGGGCAGGATAACAAAATACAACCTTCCCTTCAAAGCAAAGTCTTGCCTAGGAAATAATTTTCCAGGAAATTAGCACAACCTTCTAATGACATGAATTAGGCACAAAAAGCTGAAGAGAACACACTGTGTGCTAGCACGTTCTTAAACAGCAGTAACTTTATTGCCCACAGATAATGCAAACATTTTTCCACACTTGCTGCAATTCAGCAAGTTACCTACTTAACAAGGTTCACAAAACTATTTATTTCAGAAGTACCCTCTAGTTCTTTGAGCATATTCTCATTTAAGGTGTTCATTATTGCTCAAATCTACAGTCTGGTTGTGATTGGCCACTCAGTCATGAGATATGCAGAATTAAAGATGATACAGGACTTTCAGGAATCCATTTTTAATTAGAAAATATACCTGCTTGTAGGATAGAAAACAATCCAAAGTAACCATATTTGAATTTCGGAGTCCAGACTTTCTTTGGGCACAATACATCAGGATTAACTTTAAAGCAGAATGGAATATCAATAGAAAAAAATACTGTACACTGATTTTGAGAAATAACATCTCAGCACAGATCAAGTGTTCACACTAATGATGCTGTAGTGTCTTCTAAAAAACCCCCAAAATAAATAGGAAAAACATCATTGGCGTTACACCAAAGAAAAGCTTTGAAGGCAAAAAAACGAGAACACCTCTATTAGTCACCAGAATTACTCCCAAGAGTGTATTATTGACTGTAGTTCTCTTACTCTGTTAGGGCACCTCCCCCAAATTGGGGATCTCCTCATTTCTCTCCAACGAGAGCAACTGTCCTATCTTCTAGAACCAGGTCCTTACACATCCTGAATTTTTGAAGGAAAAGGAGGAAAAAGGTGTAGCCAGGGCTTGAACTTGCCTCTGTAAAGCTTTTCCTAGCTGTCAGCGTAAAAGTAAGGGACTGGAGACCTGGCTGGTACCTGGACGCTCTCGCTTTACCTCTCGATAGAAGGCGGCTGCACAAGTGTTAAATTTCAGTTCGCTGCAATTTTCCCCCTCACATCCTGTCTAAAAAAGGAATTTGAATTTAAAGGCAACAGTAAACCACACGCATATGTAAAGAGAAAGTTTTGCTGTTTTAAAGTCAGTACACCAAGAAAATCAGAGAGACAGCTAATTCCTGGGATATGTGAATAAAGGGTAAAACTCTCGCATCTCAACTGGGGCACAAGGGTTTTGGTGTTCATGTGGAAAGTAACACTGTTGTGTATGGATTTAATGCGCTAGAAGCCACATGAGAAAGTAACTAAGAAATGATTTAGTGGGTATTCTCAACAGAGACATTTAGCAGCACAGAAACAGAGGGACCTTCCTCCCCTCATACACTATAAAATCCTGCTTTACACTAATGTAACACTGCGTAATCTCAATTCCACTTGTTAGTGCCAAAACGATGCATATCTCTTACAAATGGCCAAATTCACAAGCAAAACATTTAAACCAGAAATTGTTTAGTTCTACATTTATTGCAGATATTAAAAGATTAACAACGCTAACATGTTTACTTACACTAAAAAGAAACGTCAGTTATCTGATAACATAAGCATCTAATTGTTACTAGCTTAGCACTACTGCCAATTTGCACGGAACAGAAACTAGCAAATTGCTCTACAAGATTAATGGCAAAAACCAACCAAAAGACAGTAGACACACCACTGAAGTTAGTTAAAATGTTCACTGAAGCTTGCAGTCTTCATGGAAGAGAGCCTGGAACTAAAATAACAGAAAAGAAGCTAGTAAACTTTAAACAAGGCAATGTAACTGCATAACAAACGTTTCACATGTACAAGTATTTAAAATTTTCAAATCAGAGCTGCCTGCAAAAGCAGGTCAAAATAAAAGGAAATTCCTTTTGCAAAAGGAGTGTAAGGTCATCTCTTGGTAAAACAAGATAAAAGTGGCAAACGGTAACCCACTTGAGAGCAACACTGGAATCTCAGCACCAGTACTGCTCTGCTGATATCTTGTCCAAAATTAAAGTTTGGCACAAGGAAGACAGACCATACTACAGTCATCCAGGGTAGCAGATTAAGATTTTCCCAATGTTCACCTTTATTCTCAAGACAGCGTTATATTCTACATTGAATTGCACTCGGAAAGGATGGTACCATTTTCCAATCTGGATACCAACAATTCTCCCAGACTGGGTAAGGTGGTGTTTAGCAAACGCACCCCGAATGGTACGATGCCCAACAAACTCCCGTTAAATCAGAGCAGCGCAGAATGCTGATCTGGGTCTGAGAGGGTGGATTTCAATCTAGTGCGAAACTCCACTTCGCCTTGTGCCTTTCTGCAAATCGTGTAATGTAAAATCAAGAATCCTTCCAAAATGTAAATGTGAAAGAAGAGGTGAACTGGAAGTTTGAGGGGAAATACAAATTGTGACCAGCAACACCGGCAGCTTCATCAATGAAACTACAAGAAAAGCTAAATCCTTTCGAGTGGGTCTGAGAAATAAATTGGAGGCCAACAATATTGGTTCCAGAGTGTCATTCTAAAACAGACTGTGACTGATAGATCTTTTCGAAAGGCTCAAGTTTTACACTATGTAACTGCTAATTAGGCACAGGAAAGAAAGAGGGGCAGTGAAGAACACACCCAAATAGGAACTTAACAGGTAAGCACACACTGCCAAATACTGTAATTGATGATCTTTCAAGTAGCCTGTGGTCCAAAATGTTTAAGGATTTTGCACATCTCCAGGTGAAACCTCAGAGAAATGTCTGGGCTATCAATGTCCTTAATCAAGTCTGACAACCAGATAAACTTATTTCTATTTATAGCCTTCATGCTTCAACTTCTTGTAACGTGAAGGTGAAGACATGTGATGTTCGTGGAAAAACAGAACTACCAGCGTATTTTTCTATACCTGCCATCGTGGTTTTATTTAGTGATTACGTGCTTCAAGGCAACTAAAACTGAGCAATCGGGAAATTACACTGCAACATGATTTTTGTTTCTCATGGTTTTAAAACCCATACAGAAAGGAAAAAAAAAAAAACCCAACCAACTTGCATTCATAAACTCAAACTGGTTGTTACAAGCAAGGAAAAGTTTGTTGCTACAGAATTAAAATGAAGACACTCCCTTTCAACCAGTAGGATTTTTAATGGAGAAAGAATATAATTTTGTTCTTTAAACAGCAGGCACAGGCAAGTTGATAACTGAAGAACACATTTTCTTACATATTTGTCAGTTAGGAACTTGAGATGCTGCCACATTACTGTGGGGTGCTGTTAGTGGCGTACCACAAGCTCTTTGCTCTACAAGAAGCATGGTGCAGGATGAAAACAGCAGCAAGACAGCACTCACTCCTAATAAGCAAAACATGCGTCAGCTCAAGATAAACTCTTTAAAGAGAACTTCAGGTTCTGTAACATTCAAGTGAAGACTTCTGACTAGTTTTAGAAGGTAATGATGGAGAATGAGTACACTAAAAAGTGCGATATTAAATTCTGTCACTTTCAGTAATCCAGTCACAGATCCCTTATTGATGTGCAAGTCGGAAAAAGATGAATGATAAGACCTTGAACGTTTATTTGTGGTAACACTCCTAAATCTCTCATGTCTTCAGAACTGCTTCACCAAGCAGTTACGTCATGCTTTTTGCTGAAGCACAGTAGATTAATCCAGTCTTCTCTTTCAGTAAGTTCTGGAATAGTCCCTTAAAAGTACAAGCTTTTTGTCTTATTTCTTGGGATTTTTCAATAAAAGAACTTCTGCAAAGCAAATATTTAATGGAAAACAGAAATGACTCTCTAAACTGATGGTCTCATAAAACTGATGATCTGCTTGCAGATGACTCCCGAATATCTGACTTCCAAGTATTTTCTTCAGTATTTTCTGCAGACACATGAATTGCACCTGCTCATGACTTAAACTTCTTTGAGAAGGAAAGAAATTATTCAAGAATTTGTTGGAGAAGAGCTGCAAACTTGTGGAAGAACAGAAAGTACACTTAAAATATGTACTACTTGTTCATTACAATGAAAAACCTTAGCAGCTGAGGCTTTCAAGGAAGAGTTTAGTGTTCTCAGACTCAGATGAAACTCAGTTATCCGTCCTACACTTAGTCTACAATCCTATACAAAATAAGCACGTGGGTAGACTCTTCTTAAAACTGGTGTATGGAGGAAAGGAAGCTGCTTTATGCAGACTCCAGAAGTAGACCAGAAGATTAGCCCATCAATAAAATGTAGTAAAATAAAATCTGAACTGCCTTGCAAGAAGATCTGAATTTGAGAAGGTTCTTGGCTTCACAAAGGACCAGAGCCAAACCAGGCTGGTCATATTTTTCATGTTGCTTATTCCGTTTTATGGTAAGCCATGTCATCACAAAACAGGCAAAGTTGGCCAAAGAGAGAGGTAAACAGGCACTTCCGAGAACAAAATCAGTTGTTTCTTCCTCAGAAGATGACATCCAAGTTGTTAGCTTGCACAATTAAATACAAGACTAACTTTAATCTTGGAAAATGTTTCAATACATTAGTATTCAAGTCCACTACTATAGAACAAAGTGTTCTTCATACTGGCATACTCTGCTGAAGATCTTTCACACAGCAGCCTTTGCATATCCGTGCACTTTCTAGCGAGCGAGTCTCTTATGTCAAACCTAGAAAGTAAGATTTGGGGTAATTCAGCAGTTCAAAACAGTTCAACGTAGGTCTGGATTTTCATGAAATGTTAAGAAGCCAGATATACTCATGGAAACAGTAATATTTTCTTGGTAAAGGAAGACTTAGAAAACCCTGATATTTTAATGTTTGCAGGAATTCATAAACCAGACGTGTCCATTGCACATACCTATTTACTTGCTCTTTTCTGCCTGTACATTTGTATCATTCTTTGACGGAAAACATCAAATGCATCTTCTTTATTTTCTTCCCCTGCAACACCCAAGCCCTCCCCTGCAGAGGTAGCACCCCTAGGGAGTAAAATGAATAGTTAGAACACTCTGTTTCTGTTACATTTGACAACGTGCAGAAGAGATCTAAACAATAGCTTCCAACATAAGACACAATACGAGTGGAGCGTAATTCTGTTTCATTTGGGGGAGAAGGGGAGCGGAGACTTGGTACCTGGTATACCAGATCAACTCTAAAACAATTCCCACCTCCCATTACACATGCAAATACCCACCAGAAGAAAATGCTCCTATGATATTAAGGGAGCAGTGAAGACATAGTCATCTAACAGATCAAATTCTTACATGAACACTCATATTAACTACTTTATTCATGGTAGATAGGATCCTCTGTTGAAAAGATGCCAAAAATTGCCTTGTTTCTTACATTTAAAAAAATGACAGAAGTCAGACACTTTCAGGAATGAGTAGGAAACAACACATAACTCTGGATAAAAGGTGACATTTTTACCAAGGGAATGTAATGCTGCTTGCTTAAAATTTCTAGCACCCAAAGCAAGCTGGAGTCTTGTAGGACACACACCATAGCCAAAACCTGGAGCTCCTGCCCTTCCAAGAAAAACGAGTCATTAACTCATCCCTCTTCATCCAAACATGCCAACAGAAGCAGACAGGCCTCAACAATATCAAAACAGCTCTCTGCCCTGGAAGTAGATGGAGAGGATGACCCACAAGAATGCAGAGATACAAATAATTAAAAACCATCTCTTTCTCCAGGATACGTGCATAGAATGTAGACATTACAAAGCTAAGGTTAATGAAACCTCTGGCACAGGAATGATCCTCTGTGCCAGTTTTATCCTCCAGGTCAGTTACATTAGTATTATCTATTAAAGATTTCATTACGTGAAGTAAGAAAATTTAGATTGCCCTATGTACTGAAATTGGGATTGCTCTGCTATCAGCGTAAAATCTGAGGGCCTTAAGTAGAATAAAGAAAAATTATTCTTGCCAGTTTCTGTAGTAATAGGTCCACTTAACCCAACTAAATTGTTGTGCAATTCCAAAAGAATATTCAGACTTTAAAAAGCAAATTCAACTTTGCAGCCCACAGTGGAAACCCTGTGTGTTTCTTCTTCTGAATGGTACTAGAGTCTGACTTGGCAGCTTTGCTTTTTTAATCTTTTATAGTACGACCTGTTTGAAGCAGACTCTCTTCATTCGCTGCTTCCATTACACAACAGCTGCTTCATACTTCCAAACAGGAAGAATAGGTTGGGTTTTTTTTCTGTTTACACTACAGTTCCTCTCCTAGATTACTTTCAGAATAAAAAAAAACCTAATCAGATACATAATTACTCAGAGGAAGGTCTATCCCATAACAATGTTCTGCCTTTGACTGTATTTTGGTTTTGTTGTTTGGATTTTTAAAATGTGTCTTGAACCGTAGAATTGGTCAGACCTATAGCTGTGACAAGATTAGTTCTCAAGACAGGGAACAGCTCACAAGACTAACAGGAAGCTCCACTTAAAATCTCTGCACCCATCATTTCCATAAGGAGTGACCGTGCAATTCACACATCTTTACAGTAACATAAATAAAAATCTCCTCAAACCTGCAAATATGACTTGCTCTCACAGCCAAAGACAAGCTTTAAGCCTTCCTAAACAAAAAAGGGCCTCAGGTTTCTTTGCATAACAACTGATGTGCTTGAATACATCAGTTTTAGATACCAGTGTTATATAGTGATCAAGATAGGCTCTACACTAGAATTGGAGTGTCTCCATCCCCTTTTGCTCAGCAGCTGAGATTAGACCCTGCACTGTATCAAAGCAACTAACAAGAGAAAGCAAACTGTTAAATTGCCCTGGTTTCACCCTCACTGAGACTGTCCCAAAGTACTGTCCAAAGAATGACTTTCATGGGAAAGTAAAGAGGTGCACACCATGAAAATAATCTATAATAGGAAGTTCTCTCTACATTACAGAAAAGGTCAACAAGTTTTTGTAAGAGGTACAGGAAGTAGTTCTTCACTACTCTTTGCAAGTGTCTTTACCAGAGTGACATAGCAACGGACTCAAGCTGGAAAAACTGTATTTTCACATATTAAAATGCAGTTCTTAAAGATGGCCAAAAACTTTTAGAATGTGGTGGGCTAACTGTCAGAGCAGATACATGATTATCTGTGCAGTAAAACTTGTGCCAGGAGCTATGGAAACAAAAAAACCCCCTCATATATTCGGTCCCAGCGAGTTCTGAGGTTAAGAATCAAGGTTCTAACAGTGGTGAACACAAGAGAGCTACAGGCAAAGTAAGCTGCTTTCTCGTTGTCTGTTTGCTGCTGCTGAAGGCAATATAGAAAATAAAGTGATGGCCACTGGACCACAAGGAGCACTAAGGAAAAAAGAAAACAAACAACCAGAAGTATCCCACCAACTAAAATGACCAGTACTGTGCAAGGCATGAAGAGGAAATAGGAGTCCCTGGAGAAAGATGATTGTTAAACCACAGACTGTATGTGTGGACTAGAAAGCTTGTCATATGGGTTCAGAAAGAAATAAATAGTTTCTGCCTCCTTATTCAGTCAGGGAGTTGAAGGAGGTATTATCCATTCTCCGTGCGGGCAGCAGTGGACACTGGATACAGCAACTTTAAAAGACAAAAGGAAGATTCAAAAACAAAAGTGTATTTTAAAGGAAAAAAGCACACTTACCTTCTGGCAGATGCACTTACCTCTTTCAGTATGCAGTGGAATCAATCACATAATTAGAGTGAAAATAAATTTGTTGCCTAAACCTAGGAGTACCGTGTATGACATTCCTGAAGTCTATTTATGTATTATGTACCTGGCGTGGTAGCAAGGAGATCCCCAGGATAACACTATGTGTTAAAAAAACCCTAAATAAACCAAACAACAAAAACCACCTCCTGAAGAACAGGGGCACCCATGTATCTTTAGAAAGTGTCCGCACACTGCAGCATTCATGCTGCAGCCTTCAGTGATGTCAAATTGGATGGCAAGAAACAGCCACCTTCCGGACCAGACTTTGCCCAGCCTGGCCAGAAAAACGCGTGAAGTCTCCACGCTCAACTTTGCTGAGGCCAGAGGCCAACATCAAGAAGGAAACAAAACACTGAACTGGCCACATCTAGGTGGATAAGATAAACATAGTTACTATTAGAATCCCAGTCTTTTCCAGAGCTGTCAAATTTCTGTGTGTTCCCATTACATACACTTTTACAGGCTCTCTGATTCCTTTTCCTCGTGTACCAAGGCCATGTCCTTCTTGCCAGCCCATCTTCTGAAGCATCTGGAAACCCACATTCCTGTTTGTCAGTTTCTTGTGTGAAAATTCTAAATCTTTTGGTTTCTGTGGAGAAGAAAAAAAAAAAAACCAAACAGAAAAACAAAGGGGTTTTTTGTTACACAAAGAGATCATGTATTAAAAATCCCTCAACCCCCCCCCATAAACTCTGTTTGAATGTCTTGATATACAGAAATATCTTCTAAGCAGCACTTCTCTAACTACACAGAAAAAGTCTGTCAAAGAGTAAATATCTGCCTTGCCAATTAAAAAAAAAAAACAAAAAAACCCAAGAAAACCCAAAAAAAACCCAAAGAAACCACATTTATTTCAGGTTGTCAAATTGTTTACTTACATTATTAAAACAGCAAAGAGTACACCTTCATATTTTAAAAGGTACTTATGTTTTTTTGGTAACAAATATTGAATGATCTGATGACCGAATCCCTGTTACAAATACAGAAGCAGTCAATTAACATCTCACTAGTTTTGGAAAACTACAACATATTTTCCTGACATCAGCACACTGATTTCTTCTTCTTTTAAAAAAATAGAAGTTTAACGCACAGCTGTTCAATAGTGCTCTATCATAAAATGTTTAATTTTGACACAGATGGTTGAAAGACAACAGGAGCCATGGCCCTCCTCAGGTTTAGTCCAGTCCTTTTCAGGATCAGACTTTTCAGGTTTTCATTCGATTTTATGGCAATGACACATTTTCAGAGGTTGTCTCTTGTAAGGACAGCTGATTCTCAGAATGCAATGGCAAACCAGAAGAGTTCTTTACCTTCTTCTTCTTTGTAACTGGGCAACCACGAGGCCTATCATAAGCAATTCGGACAGGTTCATGCACTGCAAGTCAAATCAAAGAAAAAATACAGCTGTAAAGAAAATCAATTTTAATACAGAACTCCAAAAGTACATCTCAAGTGGGACTCTCGCTCAATGCCTTGGCCTAAAATCAGAACCAACAAAAAAGATGAGAATAAAAAAAAAAAGAATAAAAGAAATGGTAAGATTTTTTTTGCTCCCCCACCACTAAAAAGGTCATTAGAACATGTATGTATTTAGTTTTGGATGTATCAAGCCAGCAGTACACTGATGGATGATACACTGTAAGGACTTTAGATCTTTCATTTCCCTTCTGTAATACCCTGATAGAAAATTCAGATTAGACTCAAATGAGGTTATTGTATATAATTTTCATATCACAAATGACAAACCTTCACCAATAAAAATCATTATGCAAATAAAAGACATTTGTTAAAGTAGCTGCAGAGCACATATAATCAGTTTTAAGCTACTTATCTCTCAATTCTTAGACTATCATGACCCACCCCTGTTGTGGCCATATTGACAAAATTTCACAGGTCAATCCAAAGTCTAAAAATATTTAGTCAAACACTCAAAATACGTTCAGCGCTATACTTAGGTCTGATAAACCTTCCATACGCTGATAAAATAAACCCTGCAAAAACTACTATGGTGAGTTTTTTAAGCAGCAGAGAGAGGTTAACATTCACATATATTTAGTGAATAATCGAGGAATTATGTTTGACGCAAACTTTGCTTTTGCACTATAATACAAAAACTGTTACACAATTTATTCAGATTCCCCTTTGTCAGCTGAATGAGCCTTTAAAGTGAACACTGTATTCATTTTTGTATTAAAGAAATGTAATTCTTTTAGCCAGTAACAGTAACAAAGTACCTAAAAATCAGGAATTCTCTACTGATACCTACAAAATATCTTTTAAGTAACACTCACCTTTTGGTTCTTCTATGAGGCAAATCCTTTTAGACGCAGGAATCATACCAACTTTCAGAGACTTGCTGCTGATTCGTTTGCGAGGAAATAGGGTACCAGGAGCAGGAGTTGATGCCTGTGTCGACAGATTTGGTATAGCACCATCAGATGATGTGGCTAGCTGCATTTCACCTGTTGAAATTTCCTCTCCCGTTTTGGAAATCATCTCTTCAGCTAGGTTTTCCACACTTCTACCTGCTGAGATGTCATCCTCTTCTCCCTCCTCTGCCTGCTCCATTTCCATCTCTTCCAAAGGCTGGGAGATACCCTCCTCAAACTCAGCTTCCTCCTCATTATCTTCTTCCTCTTCTTCTTCCTCCTCCTCCTCCTCTTCTGAAATATCCAAATTTCTTTCTTCAGGTTTAGCACCTTCCCCAGCATCAGTTGCTTCTGACACAGCACTGAAGTTAATAGATGGACATAACTCATAGACTTTCATTCGGTAAAATTTGAAAGCGGAACTGTTTCGATCCTGTAGAAACCTGAGCAAAAATTACAGTGAAAATATCAGAAAGAGATTTTCTTTAGCTAGCATGAAGCAAGACATTAGAAACAGATCTCTTACTAATTTTTGAATGGTCATTCCAGGTGTGTTTTTGTAGGATTCTCCAACAACATGTACTAAGAAGAACAATCATTCTCCTCAGTTCTTACAGACTGATTTTCATCAGCACTTCTCAAACTGTACTGTAAAGAATTCAGTACAATTATCTTCATTATGTAGATGGAGGAACTAAGACAAGATGCTAGCTCTGGATGACCCAGAAGGCAAACAGCAGAGCCCAGAAGAGAATTCAGGTCTGCCAAATTTCCGTCATGCGGCCTATGTGGGAATAGCTGCATTGATTCTGAGAGACAGGAGAGATAATAGGGCTCCATTTTTGTTGGCACAGTATGACTAAAAGAAAAAAAACCTGTGCTAATTTACACTAAAGCACTTAGGCCATTGTAATCAAAGCCTCACTTAAAAAAATAACAACATTGAAAATACGTTGGCAGAACACTGTTTCAAGATGCAAGCTGATTACTTAGGATATAAAAGAAAAAGATACATACATCAGTGCATGTACACATTTGGGAGAAGTGTTTTTCTTTCTTAGGCATTTCAGAATTCCTGATTTTTATGTACTTTGTTACTGACTATTACTGGCTAAAAGAATTACATTTCTTTAATACAAAAATAGAGATTGTTTTAGCATATTATATCTTGGGGTGTACGGGGGCTAAAGTAAGTTACCCATCAGTCAAATGTTATTACTAATTGCATCATCTCCATGTAGTGCTCTGTATGTTGTGGATCTGAAGAAGTTCAGAAACATGGCAACTGGAGATCGACTCAGAGGACAGTATCAGGGTCTTAGTCAGGATCCTAACAGTCTGTCCAACCTTGATCAGGGGGGGTTTTCTTGTATTTGATTTGTTTTGTTTTATGGGGTATGATGGCAGGTTGGGACCTCTCCTGTTCCTGGGCAAACTTCCATCACAGCCAGATGCCTTATGGGAACAAACTTTTTAGCAGGGCCTGTTGAGACACGACAAGGGATAATGGCTTTAAACTAAAAGAGGGTAGATTTAGACTAGATCTAAGGAAGAAATTTTTTACAATGAGAGTGGTGAGACACTGGACCAGGTTGCCCAGAGAGGTGGTAGATGCCCCATCCCTGGAAGCATCCAAGGTCAGGTTGGATGGGCCTCTGAGCAATCTAATCTGGTTGAAGATGTCCCTGCTCATGGCAGGGCGGTTGGACTAGATGACCTTTAAAGGTCCCTTCCAACCCAAACCATTCGATGATGCTATAGTCACCACTAACGGAGGTGCTGAGCAGGACAACAGGGAGTTTTGGTCAAAATCCTCTGTTCCTAAATACATTGAATAAAAGCATACATCTCAACAAACAATAAAAAGACTTATCTCCTTAGTAATTGGTTACATGCATTTTGATTTTTCTAACGGCCCAATTTCACCGATAAACGTGCAGGTTACTCACCAAAGGTCTGGGTTATCTGCACTGTTGTCTATGCTGAACTGCTCGATTTCTGGTCCTACCTGAGCAACAAACTTGGCAAGCTTCTCAGCAGTTTCCATTGTTTTAGCATCCACTGGAAGAAACAAAATGCTCGTTATCTATTGCTTCATACAAAGTCTGCATCACTGGAAGGTCAATATAATTGATTATTATCTACTTTAGCAAAATAAATTATTTTTAGCATTTCCAGCAGAACATGCTATGCCATTCTTTTCTCACGCAACTTACAATTTAAAATCTCATCTTGAATCTTCACTTACCATCAGGAAACTGAGAGGACAATGGTGGGAAAAGTTCAGGTGGTGCTAATAAATCCTCAGAATCTGCCCTTTCTTCTGCTGGCAGAGAGACCTCTGAAGTGGTGGCACACTGTGAGGATGAGGTGGTATCGAGGGACGAATTCTTCTCAGATAGGCTGCTTTCTGATACAGAAGGCTTTGACTGGACCGAACCTTGAAGATGCTTGTCTTGGTGCTTCAGCACTGTACCAGCTGAAAGCACAGTCTGTGTCCCTATGGTTGCTCTCCTCACCTTCCTTCCTCGAATACCATGTTGTGCAACAATTCCAAGCCTTTTTCTTTTAAATAGCCTTCTCTTAATACTTGCGACTTTCCTGGCATACAACATGGCCCTGACTGATTCTGTTGCAGATTCTTCTAGTGTTCTGCCCTCGCCACCCGCTTCCTTTCCAGCTGATGTCCGCCTTTGCATCTCTGATAACTTCAGCCTGTAATACTTGTATTCCAGACTATCTTCATCAGACAAGAACCTGAATAAAATCACATCAATAAAATGAAAGCCTATGATGAAAGAACAAATAATCTCAAATTCTCAGATCAGAAACTCAGTAGCAGTTGATCCTTTTTTCCAGGGGTATACACAAGTTGCCTGCACAGCTTTTTCTCAGAATAACAGCCAACTCCACTTCTAAAGCAGTAAGTAAAGTATGCCAAGCAAATAAATGATGGAGAGTTTTGACATAAATCATTTGGCTAGTAATTGATCAGCTACGCTGCAATGCATACATGAAGAGATACTGTTATATTAAAAGATCATTACACTTGGAAGTGTCTCAGCTTTGCTTTTCCAACATTATTCATAGAACACTAGATCCATAAGTCTGTCACCTTACTGTATGTTTATATTAACTACATTTGCTTACTATTTTCATCTTGTAAATGTAAATTGCTTTTAACATCTTTATTTGGATTGACATACAGTCATTACTGACAGATCAAAAGGAACGTGATCTACTAGACAAAACAGAAGCAACAGGACAATTTCCAGGGATGTCAGGAAGTATAATTAGCTTAGGAAATATTTTCAAAAAGTCTGATTAAATATACAATAGGCTTTGATCTTACACCCATTGAATGAAATACTGAATGTAATTAAATGCATTCCAAATATCTTAATCAGAAAATAGTATTATAACATATTGTTCAAACACACCTACCAATATTCAGGACAGTTCTTCTGAGCATTTCTCTCTTTGGCAGACAAAGTTCCTGAAACAATGCTATTCACTAGCTGTTCAATTGTCTCTACAACTTTCCGATCAGCTCGCTGTGGGGCTGTAGGAAGAAATAAAATGCAGTCATTGTATTATTCTCATCAACAGAGTATCAATATGTCATCTTTTTTTATTCTTGGACACACTGACATTTGCAATTTTTCAATATATTAATACAAAAAAAGGCTGCACTTAATACTAGAATAAATTAAGGAAACCTCAAAAACTTTCTGACTGTTTTCTCAACTTAGATTCTAGAACAGTTTATTATGAGAAGCACTGTGTTTTAAGAAACTTATCCTTTGGCATCCTGGGCAAGTTAAGCCATCCTTTAAAAGGCAATTACTTACTGCACCAAAAGGATTTTGTGCAAAGTAAGTGTATTTGAACACTACTGTGAAGGGGTGAGTTCCAAATTATTAGACATTCAGTGTCAGTACTGCAAGACCTCCCTGCAGAAGTATCTGAAGTTCAATTAGGAAAAAACAGATGAGTATAGTAATGAGTAAGAATGCTTTAGTGAGGATGAACTAGATGGCATAACACAGCAGAGGAGATAGCATTCCTGTAGATGGTAGTATATAAACAACTTCCCAGAAATATGCCTGCATCTCTGACTTTGCTTATATGCAAATACTTACTCAGTGACGTAGCCAGTTACAGCTGTGGTCCTGGCCTCCCTACCTCCAAGTTGTGAAGCTGGAGGGTAGGGCAGCTGAAGCAGCCAAGAGCACAAGGTGAAAATCCTAGATTTAAAGTATAAGCACGTGCAGGAGAGGGGAGGAAGGAGACGTGCTTTCATCCACAAAGCTGAAAGCGATTGCTACAACAGACAGTATTTACTACCTGCCTCAACACTGCTAGGGATTTACATGGAATTCCAGAATTAGGAATTCCTGACCTAATAAAACCATAAAAATTAAGATTAAATGCTAGCGACAGATAAAGAAACTCTATACTGCAAAGTATCTCACAACAGTTCACTCACTTTTAACTTTTGTGTCAGGAGAGGGTTTATTAAGCTGTACTGTGGACTCTGGTTCAGTTTTCTTCATCTGAATTGGATATCCACTCTTCTCCAACCAAGCCTTCAAGTTTTCAATGTACTCTCTTCCAAACAGCGTTGAATCATCAAAGTTTGGGAATAGTGTTGGGGCTGGAGCCATTTCCTGGAGTCCTACAGCTTCAAGTATTTTCTCTTGCCTAAAAACAGATGCTAGTGCAAAGGTCTGACCCAGAAGGGCTAAAGATTTACGACAAAGAGAAACAGTGGTCTCAAAAGCACTTGCCATTTCTCTTGGATTACCAAAACCGCTCGTCTTAATGCTTAATTCGTAAGCATTGCAGGCCATAAGCAGCGGCGTAACACCTTTTAGAAGGCGGTCTTGTAGCCTCATTATGTATTTATCAAAAGGTTTTATTATTTCAAAGAAGCAGTTCTTTGTTTTCACAGCACCCTTGTCCAATAGCATATTTAAAAACTCATTGTCCACTTTGGGAGTTTTCAGAGCAGCATGTTGTAAACTCTTGATAGTAAAGAAACAATAATCTCTGTGTTCTGGCTTTAAGGAGCATTTGAATGAAGCAAGCATTTTTGCACAGGTTTCTGTCTCTAGCTCGAAGAGAGCTCCAAAGAGCCGGGAAAATTCTGCATCATTTTTTATTGCATGAAACCCAGCCCATTTTATAATTTCTATTCCAAATGTTGAAAAAATGTCTGATTTGTCCACAAGGTCAAAATTGAGATTTCTAAAAACATGTGCAGGCTTTGGGAGCCTGAGAATAGGTCTCTGGGTTGTTATAGTTGGCCTCTGGTTAAGCCGTGGAGGCAACTTTTGATTAGGGCGCTGGACAGTCACCGGCCTCTGGTTAGGTCGTTCAGCAGTTTCTGGCATTTGATCAGGTTGCATAGCTGGCTTCTGATCAGGGCCCGCTGGCAGTTTTTTAGTGTTCCATTTCTTTAGGGGAGTTTTGATATCTCCCTTGAATACTTTAGTTTTAACAGCGCCCCTTGCAATGCGCTTTCCTCGCAGAGCTCTTCCCCTGCCAATGTTGCCCCTCCGTATCGGGGGTCGGAACTCACTGTCAGATTGAATTCCAAAGTCTACATCATACTCCTGATTTTCCATATTGCCATATTCATCTTCCATTAGTCCTGGTGATCTAAAATCACCTAAAATATCTGAAGTACTAAAGTCAGTTTCATGTGGTGCGGTGGATTCCCAGGAGTCAGGAGGGCCATAGTCCTGGTCATGAGAAGCCAGGCCCCCATACTCCCGGTCATGGGAAGCTGGGTGTCCATATTCCCGGTCATGGGAAGCCGGGCGCCCATACTCCCGATCGCGAGATGCTGGGCGCCCATACTCTCGGTCGTGCGAAGCTGGACGCCCATACTCCCGGTCGTGCGAAGCTGGACGCCCATACTCCCGGTCGTGCGAAGCTGGACGGCCAAATTCCCGATCACGAGATGCCGGACGGCCATACTGTTCATGATAATAGTTATCTTTCCTTATGAGAGGACTAGTAGATCTGTAAGAAGGTCCTGGATAGTCATCTCTAGGGTCTTCACTCCAGTCATCATGTGGATGGTGCTGGGTGTTGTCATGAGTGTATCTTCCATCATCATGAAAACTGTCTTCGTATCTTGGTCTTGGGACTGGCCTTGAATGAGCTGCAATGAGAAAAACATAAATACGCCAATGCACTGCAAGTAGTATTAAGAAAGAAATTTAATAAACACATTTAGACACTTACGAGCGTCAACAAATCAAAACTTCTGAAGAACAGTACACATCTCTAACTTCAGGATATTCCCATTTACTTTCTTACGTACATTGATTAATTAATAATAAGCAAAAAGCAACAAATGATTAACAATGCCTAAACACACATCACAAAACAATTTATTAAAACTTCTACTTTGACTTAAAGCTGAAACACAAATTCTGCTATAAACCCCATTTTCTTCTTGCTCACAACTTTCTCAGTCTAGGAAGATGCTAATGTTGTGCTCATAATGCTTCTACTCGGATTTCTCAGATGTAAAAATATCAAAAGCATGCACTTTCTGTTTCCACATTGAATGTCGGAATTCCATAGTTGAACAGAAGATCGTATTTTTTACAAACTCATACACAATTACCTAAGATAACATTAAAGTCAGAAATATTAGAATTTCCTGCAGAGCATCCAAGAATCCCTATTCCTTAATTCTAGTAAATTCAGAAAGTAAAGAATACTTGAACAAATTAAGTATTTAAAATAAATTATTTCTTTGGAGCTTATGCAACTTTAAGAAAACAGAAGAGGTCTCATTTTAAAACTCTCAGTTTCCTATGAATGTAATCCAAGTTATTTTTCTAGACGTTTTAAATATCAAATTTATAAGATAAAAGGAATTGCAGATCATGTGTTGTATACATTAACTAGATTAATGTCCTGATTTTAGCTTTTTCTCCAAAAATAACATGAAACACGAAGACCCAAAGGCTTCAAATGCACTCCTACATTTATTTAACTTATCAGACATCAACAGAATTCCATGCTGCAGCGATGTCTCTGGAGACCTCCCCGAAATCAGACCCACTCTCTGATGCAGCCTGAACAGAATTCTTTTGTTTGAAATTCCATTTTTTGCCTGGAATTTGCATTCCCCATGGAAATAGTGTCAGTCATTCCAAGCTATTAGCCTCTTAAATAAAAATGGATGTGGAAAAACACCAGCACAAGTCCACGTTTTAGGCAAACAGACGTCAACGGAAGGCAAGAATCCTAACATAGCTGTTACCAGAATAGCTGGTGTAATCCACGGCACGTCACGCCCGCGTTTCATTACCTTTAAAATGATGGATTGTGTCCTCTATAGCATCGCTCCGGTCCATGCGGTACCTTTTAACTTTGTCCTGCACTACAGCATCAAACGTCTCCCGTGTGATCCGCCGAGAGGCCATTTTTATCCTGTAGCAAAACAGCACAATGCCGTCCCTGCCCGGGCCACGGAGGCTGCCCAGCCGCTAA
>VYXH01004733.1:270476-297456 GCA_013397275.1 Burhinus bistriatus
CCCCGCCCCGTCTCCTTCCCTCCTGGCCCGGCCGAGGGGTGGCGGGGCTCTGGCTTCGCCGGCCGGGTTTCAGCGGGGGGGGAGCGGCGCTGGCCTTTGCCGTGGTCACCGGCCGAGCTGCGGCACCGCGCCGGAGGCCCTGCCCGGCCCCTGCCTGCCCTGCCCGGCCCCGCTGCCCGCCTTGCCTGCCCTGCCACCTTGCCAGCCTGTCCCACTGCTGGCCCTACCTGCTTCTGTGTCCCCCCCTCCGCCTGTCTCCTGCCGGCCGCCTTCCCCAGCCGGTCCCGCTTCTCCGGTGCCAGGCGGGTTCCCGTGTGGAGCGCGTCGGGCTCCTCTTCGAAGTCTCTGGATCAAAGCTGGGCTCAGGTGAACGGGCGTCTCCAGATGTGCCCTTAGATGGGAGATGTGATTTAGTTTGGTTTTTTTTAAGTTGACACGAACCTGAGAATAAGGCGAGTTTGTATTTCTTTGCTAAGGAGTAGATACCAAAGGGCGTGGAAGACACCGCAGATCTCTGGATGGCTTCTGCTTCTCTCCTGCTTCAGCGTAAGCAAAAAGTGGCGGAGCAGGGGTGACTTTCCAGCTTTGCCTTCAAATGTGGAAATGGAGGAAGCGGCTCGGATTGGCTTTAAACTGTAACGTGAAAAAGACACGTGGAAAATGCTGGAAATGGTCGTGCAGGGTTAATAAACGCTGTTCCACCTTCTCCGCTGCACGCGAACGTGTAACTCGCTGGACCGCAGGCGAAGCGGTTGGTGCTGGAGTTGTGTTTGTTGACCTGAAAACTGCACTCTCCTGAAGTCCGGAGGGGCTGAAGATGTGTTTGCCTTTGCTGACTGTGTTTTTCCTGTCGGCTGTTAATTTAGCAAACCGCGTAGAGTGGGTTTGGAGTCTGCCGTCGCTTGGCTCTTTTTTGCGTTGGGTTCTTATGCTTCATGGTCGCGTTAACTGCAAAGGTTTTTCCGGAGGTTGTGTGCTCCTGCGATGTTTTGCTGTGGTTCAATGAATTTAGAGTGTTTTGAAAACATTCTGTTTTTTAAATGGCTCTGGTTTGGGAGAAAGGGGTGTGTGTAAAGGAACAGAAGAGACGTCTGTGGGTGTTGGAAAACAGCTGAGGGAAGGGAGACTGTGTAATGAGGGTACCAGAGGGTTGGTATAAACACACCAGCAACCTGTGGGTGAATGTGTTTAAAAATAATTGTGTGCTTGGGTGTCTAAAACACCAGGGCTGGATTCTAGGTAACTCTGAGCATCTTTACATCCTTCTAGAGCTGTGGATACTCAACACTTGTTTTTCTTTCCCCCAGCAAATGAAGATCTTTGTTTAGCACCTCTGAACGCTGGTCTTGAGGAGAGCTGCTGCGGAGGGGGGGACTGGGACCGTGCTTGGTGTTGGATTTCAGCAGGAACTCTCTGGCCCCGATGATTGCTTCAGGCAGGAGAATTTTAGCTCTTGATAGCACAGCGGTATGAGTCAGGAGCTGCAATAATTTCTTTTTGCTTGACCTGTAGCTAGTACACTGACTAAGGCGGTCCCCACTGCGAGTACGTGTTTCGGGTGTATCTGCCGTGTCAAACTTTGCTTCAAGAGGTTAAATAAAACATAAGGTGAGCGCAAATGCAGCCTTGAGTGTGCGGTTACCTGGTGAAGCTGATGAGCTTGGTACAGGTCAGACAGGTTTGCCATTAGAAAACAGCTCAGGAACCAGGAATAACTTTCTTCTAGTAACTTTGTAGGAAGATGCGTTCAGGTTTATACCTTCCTTATGCGAAACTGATGCCAATACGTCACACTGCGGTGCTGTTCTCCGTTTTCCAGGTGCTACGTAAGTGTTCCTGGTAGCTGTCTGACGAAAGGCGATTACTTTTTATATTGTGTGGAGAGGTGAACTGAAACGCGAACGGCTTGCTCCAGGTCACGAAATAAATGAGCGTTGGGGAGTTCTTTCCTCTCTAGTTGTGCTTTAGACATGCAGTTAATGATGAAGGTGTGTCTGTGTCATGCGTTAGTGCTGCTAGGCCCCAGTTACCGTAAGGTAATCAAACTTCATTGAAATCTGCAGTGCTTTGGCTAAGCAGAGTTGGTGCTTAACTTTGCAGTAATTTTGGTACGATTTGGAGTGAGTACAACAGACCGTGGGGTGGGTAACTCACCACCTGGCATCAATCCGTACAGGCAGCGTGGAAAGCGTTGCCATTAGGAAATGACACCCGCTTGGCACGTGTGTGGGTCGTTCTGCTTAATGATGGGAAGGTTTTAGTTCTTTATTTTCCTTTTTTTACATGGGCAATTTAAACTGCTGGGGGTTTAGAGCAGAGATTGTAATTACCCGTTATTGTGTTGAAATAGTTCCTGGCAAAGATTGCTCATGTATTGACTGGGGGTTGCTTGTGTTCCAAATGATCTGTTGGAATTCAAAAACTTCATCTGTGCTGGGATCTGTCGCTTTGGGACCTCGTGTGTGCCTGTGGTGACCTTCAGGTGAATGTGCCTAGGATCCGCTGACGGGAACGCTTGTATTTGCATGGACCTGTGGGAGGCCTGCTGACCGAGAGGTCGTATGTAATACTTTATTGTCATTTCTTTATGACATTACCCTTGAGAAATAATTCTCGAGCGGAGTATTGGAGCTGGGAGGATGCTCGGGGTTTTGTGTGTGTGCTTGTTTATTTGTTTTGGTTTTCTGCCTTCTGTTCCTGGAGGAAGGGGACCGCTGCCTGAGGAGGGGAGTGGGTTCAGCAGAGGGCCCTCCGCATTCAGTCCCCTGCTGCACGTGCTCCGTTCTCCCTCGGATAAAGCTGTTATCTGTCTTGCAGCTAAGAACCGGTCTTCAGTTTTTTGGAAGACTTGTGGAGAGCATAGTTGAGGTGTTCCCAGCAACGGTTTCCTTTTAACAACTGAAGAATGGAGCGCTGGTTTTGTTTCTTGCCAAGGTTTTCTCTGTTCCGGGGCTCATGCCTGCCTTCCAAGCTTAGCTCAAAGCGCGAGTCTCTGGGACTCCTCAGTAATACAGCTGGCTTTGCTAGCAGAGGTTTAGATTTAACCATTTCTCAGTGTTCAGCAACTGGCTTAATTCCGGTCAGACAATCTAAAACCATGCAGAGAATTTGTGTCTTCATCCTCAGTTTTATTGGCAGGTTTCAGTTACACCTGGCTGAGGGAGGCAGGAGGAGCATTTATTTTGTACTTTGGCGCTAAGAAAGCATGTAAAAAATTAAACTCTTCCAGATATTGTAGTTTAGTGAGTCTTTTAATCAATGGTTCTTTAAAACCATGCTAACAGTTTCTGTACAGGCATTTAAAGGAAGAAACGCAGTGGCCTATTCATAGCTAATGTTTTGGGATCAGATTTGTATGCAACTGAAAGATGAATGTGACTGAAGAGAGCTGAGTCTGCAGGGCAGATCTGGTTTTGATTTTTAATGGCTTAATCAAACCGGAAGGCAAAGATGGACCTCAAGGGGCCGTCTAGTTATAGTTCATCCCCCTGTTCCGAGTGTTTCAGCCCTTTTTTTCTGTGATGCTTTTGCTCCAAGGGTGAATTTAAGGCTGCAGTAATCTCGGCTCTTACCACATCTCTTTCCCTGTCAGGCTCAATTGCTCAGTTTAACAATTGAAGGAAACGTAATTGAGCAACTTCCCTGGGTGCTGTTTAACTTCAGCCTGCCCGGGAAAATGTGTGAAAATTTCTGCAGGAACTCTCTCGGTTTTCTTTTCTCCTAATTTAATTCTGTGCTTTCACTACAGATGTTAATGACATAACAAAAATAAAAGAATTGGGAACGGGGTAGCTGTGAGTAATGAGGGAAGCTGGCATGTCTGAATGGAGTTACGCAAGTGACTCTACCTGAATGAAATGGAAATTCTGCCCCAGAGGTGAACTGTGACTTCACCCAAGTTCATGTGACAGTCCTGTCCGCGAGCTGTAAGTACGGTAGGTGCTGTACGCAGCTCCCCGTTATCGAATAAAAGTCTTCTAAGGTTCCGTAAGCGCCTTGTTTTGTCTCCTCAGTTTTGGTAAGGATTAGAGAGAAGTGGATGGCAGGACTAAGTTTCTTCTGCCCATCTTACGGATACGGCGCGTTTGGTGGGCACCAAGTCTTAGCAGCTTTTGCCTGCTGAAACTGTGTGGTTTTTGCCGTTACCTGTCTGTCAGGGCACTCCCATGTCCCGGGCTCTAAACTGCTTTTGTAATTACTGCTGCCGTTGTCCGAGGAAAAAGCAAACATTTCTTAGCAAATAGCTGCCGTTGGATTCAGATAGCCAGCGGTGCTGGCTGTTTGCTTTGCAACCTATCTGCTGTTCTTGCTGGATAGGCGATATTCTTCCAGAAATCTTGGTGGTTTGTGACAGGTCTAAATTCCACGGGAGAATAGCAGACAAACATGTTTTTCAGTCATGGCACGTTGCAAGCCAGTCTCTGGGCTGGATGCCCGGGCTTCTCCTGGTTTCTGACTATGGAGTAATGTGAAAACTGTAATGACTAGGTCTGCTTTTGTAGTTAAGGGATTTTTCTATTGACAGGTAGTTTCGGGTCTGCCCAGGTGTTGGCAGAATGGGAGTGGTTGGGGTGGTAGCGAAGCCTGGAGGGGATGGGCAGTGTGATTTCTGCCTCTGTGAGTTTTGTGCAAACCCCAGATCTTCCTCCTTTCCCGCTGCTCCTGGGAGTTGGTGGTGTTGGTCTGCCACGGGAAAGCATGTGCGTGGCTGGCAAAATACGTAAAGGAGGAATTCGGGGCAGGTCATGCTGTGATGATGTGAAGCCAAGCTTTTAAATAAGGTTTAATTTTGAAATGTGGAACTGTGTCATAATCTGCGAGCCTTTACTTTAACAATGTGATTTTAATCGTACGCACCCTCACTGGAGAATTTGTGCTTATTTCTTAGTTGTGATGCTGGTCTCTGAAACTCACTGGCTCTTCTGCTGAGGACCGAATTATCTTAAGACTACGTAATTTAAAGTACGTTCAAATGCAGTAGCTGAAATACAGCGTCATGGTTGGATTCACAAGCGGCTTGGACAGCCAGAGCTGGTTTTTCTCTGAACCCCCACCCGCCTTTGGGCAGTGGACTGGCCCCTGCCTGTAAGGCGTTCTTCCCAGTAGGTTGCTTTTATCATCTGAATAACTTGATTCTGTCTCGCCTGTCCTTTTAATCAAAATCACCGCCAAGAAAAGCAGAACGTCGAAGTTGTCAGAGAGTCAATTTGACAGCTTGATTGAACTTGCTCAGGTATTCATTAAGTGCCGCTAGAGAGAGCTGGGAGAATGGGAAGGAAAGACTAACAATGCTCTAGTTCTTAATGTGCAGAGCATATTCTGTGCATCTCCTGGTGTGCAGGGAACGGAACTTGTTTTGGCGCACAGATGTTTCGGCAATTGCCGCAACACGGGCAGGATACCTAGAAAGAGTCCCGGGGCTCAGAGGACCGTCACAAACCAGAGCGTTGCAGCTACGTCCATGGGTTTGTCTAAGATGCCACTGCCAGAAACGAAGGGCCTGAGCTGCCCCGTTTCGCAGCTTGGTAAATCAGCTTTAATCTGTGACTGTGAATTAGCACGGCTAAGTGACAGGCAGTGTTTTCTGACGGAGTTGAAACCGGATACCGGAGTAAGCGCTTTGTCCTTTCAATAAACTATCATGAATTTTATTGTAAAAAGCACAGCGTATGTTACTCATTAAACCTCTTTAACTTTTGAACTCGCCTTCACCAGCGATTTTGCTTTCTGATTGTATATTCTCTTAGGGGAATGATTCGCTCTACAGCATGTAGTGCTGAGGAATCTGGATCCAGATGTGTGACAAGGCCCCCTGTAACTACAATGTAAATAAGACAGAAGTGTGTTATAAAAAAATAAATCTAATCCGCAGCTATTTTTTTCTTGTTTCCTGTGGCTTTGTAAACATAAGTAATGACTGTGTACGGGGCTATACAAAATACAAGGATTTAAAAAATAGCCAGCTGCTCCACGTTGGCTTTCAGTGGATTACTTAATGAGCGAGTCAGATTGCTGTATATGCAAAATGATGTCTGGCTTCTAACGGCCAGGCACTACGAATTCACACTGAAACTTTAAAGCAAAGCTTTGTTCTCTGTGGCTCTCGTGTACGTTATTGGTCATAACAGCCAGGATTCAGTTAATAACTCGCGGACATCAGAATCCAGCCCAACTCCAAAATAAAATAAAGCTGCATTGCTTTGCCGAGAGCAAATGTGAGTAAAAATAATAAAGGCTATTTTTACATTTAAACCTCTGCAAGTGTAGGGCCTATATTTATATAGAGCATGTGGGCAGCTTTAATACGTCACATTGAGCGTATAGACAGGTGTCTGTAAGATCAGGGCATTGGGCCCTAAAAATAAAAAAAAGAACAGCTCTGAATAGGATCAAAGAAAATATTGAGTAAATGGATATCGTCTTTGTACGTGTGCATGTTCTAAAATGCATCCAGGCTTAAGAACATCAGTTTAGTTTTTAAAATTTCCTTTTAGTCATCTCTTTCTCAATCATCTTTCAAAATCGTGTTTTAAAATAAAGTTGCATATTGCACTCCTAAGCTCTTTAGCATGATTTCTATTTTTGCGGGCTTATTTTTGGCAGAGATAAATCTGATATTGTGACCTACATTTCTTTATTTGAGCTAGCCAGGGATAATATCTCAACTGCGATTTCTTTCATGCTTTTGCTGAAAGGCATTGCTTTACGATACATTTTCCAGGTGCGTGAGATAAGAAGGGAAGGAAGTAGCTACAGAGAGTAATTAGAAATAATCAACAGTCTGTGTTCTTCAAAATAACTTAATGAAATGCTCTGCTCTGCAGTGTTATGAATCATCTTTGGTCTTGATCCGTTTTTGTTCACGTGGTCTGATGTGAGCAAGCTTCCGTGGTAGAACTTCTCAAGTGCGAACGTTGATGCTGTTTAGGTCGTGCTATGGACTCTCAGATGTTAGCTTGCGTTAACATTTTGAGTTATTACTCTCTGAGCAGCAGCCTGCGAGCTCCTCTCCCCAAAAACACCCTCAGGAGTTGTAAACACATCGATACGTGTCTTCCCGAAGCTCTAGCGAGCGATGGCTGGTGTTCAAGATACCCAGGTGTGTTTGTCCTCCCTTGGACTGAGCGCCCGGGTCACACGGGGCCTCATCATCACAAATTGGTCATGCACGAATACAGGCGAGGCTGATCGGTCTCTGGCTTTGCGTTAATATCTCCGCCACAGCCAAGGGGTTTTGAAAGTGAAGTCTGGCACTAATTTATGAGAGCAATGTGGGGGGAAAAAAAAAAAAAAGGTCAGCAAGTATGAAAGGTGCTGACAAGCATATAATAGCTAGAGATTGTTAAAAAGGGAAAAAAAAAAAAAAATTAGTCTTAAGACGGCCTTTCAAAGTAAGCAAGCTGTTGTGCCTGAGGTTTCGTAGGCATCAGAGCGGGGCAGAGGTGGAGTAACTTGCTGGAGGACACTTGGGAAGGCTGTGGCAGAACTGGGGAGCAATTCGGGGATTCAGATTTCCTAATACCGCATTGCTTGAAAGGAAGCTGACAGATGGAAGCGGGGCTATTTGGGCAGGCTTGTTGTTTAGAAAACTGATCTTTGTAGTTACACGCTGCGTTTGTGAATAGATTCAGAACTCGGAGAGGCTGTGCTAACTCAAACTCTAGCTCTTTCATTTCTGCATGTTTAAGGATGACAAAATTGCACCATGAAAAGCAGAAATATTAGAAGTTAGATGCCAAAGTGATAGCTTCTATTTAAAACATCATCTCTGCGTTTATACTCTGCAGCTGAGGTTAGACTGACCTTGCCTTTCATGAGGTGGACGAGAACACATATCACAGCAAGAAACATCTGTGCAAACTGCGCCGATTCACTGCCTGCAAGCACATCTGCACTGCAAGTGTGCAGAAGGGGAGTTCTGAAATCACTGACGTGCTGCTCTCGGTCAAATCGCTGGCGTCATCAAAATAGCCTTTCTGGCACGTGTGAGGCATTGGATCTATCTCTTTCCTGAAATAACCTCCAATTGCTTATGGCAGGCTTTCGGGACTTACTGCTGGGACTATTTTTTCCATTTTCCAGGGCTGGGTTTTAAATTTCTCTAGGCCTTCTCCGATATCTAGCTGCTCAGCAGTCAGACCTGAGTAGCAACCAAAATCCTGAGCGTGAGCAATGGAAGAGGACGGAGCAGGTTCTGATTCTTCTTTCTAGAAACTATGGATATTTTGATATTGTAACTTGCAGCTGAGTTCCTTGTGGGCTGAAGAGAGTGAATGTGATTGATGACATGGTTTTTTCATAGCCCCAAATTACCCCCCCCNATACACTTGCACCTTAAAGGAAGGAAGCGGCGCTAGGATCCTGGAAATGCGCCCCAGCTGGGAGCTTGGGATAGGGTTTTCATACTGAAAATGGCCCTGGGAGTAGGTCGCTCTTCCTTCCTGTACAAGTTTTTTATTACCTGTGTATTTCCTGCTGTTGCCGCTAATTCTTGCTTTGTTCTGGTGTTCCATTTAGGAGCCGTAGCTCTTCTGCCCGCTTGTAAGTGCAACTGGTATGGGTAATGGTGTGAGAGAAGGTCAAGTGGATTTCAAACGGCAGGATGTGGAGCCAATTACTTCAACCCATCTCCCGTCAGAGGTAAGAGCCGGGAGATTGTTGGGTATATGCAGTGGGTTTGAGAGAAGAGCTGCATGGCTACTCTCGAAATTAAACAGCTGGATGGGATTTCAGCTGTGGAGTCCTGAAAGAGCTGCAGTGTACGTGCAAGCCACGTAACGTGTAGCTTTGGGTTTCTCTGAGGAGAGCCAAACAGTTCCAGCCCTCGGGGAAGAGGCTGGGCATCACTCGCAGCTGACAAGCCGGCAGGGCTGCGTTCCTTGTTCAAGGTTACGTCTTGTTATGTCTTTAGTGGGGGAGCTGGGAAGAGAGCCATAAGTCTTGGTTTCCCTGCTCTCGCTGCTGTTACGAGGCTCCTGCTAGAAACGCTGGAAGAGGCGCTGAACCTTGGTCTGAGTTAGACCAAAACTCGGGCTGAAGTTCACGCAGTGCTGCCTTTGCATGGCTACCCTTGCGTTTAGCACCAAACAGGCAAAGATTGGAATGGAAAATTGACCTGAACCACATATTTTGGTAATAAAAATTAACTTTTTAGCTGTGAAACATTCTGAAAAAAGAAAAATGTTAGCTCCTCTTTTCCATGAAAACACAAAGCATATCAAAAGTTAACATTCTTAAGCCTTGTCGTGACTTGTCTTCCAGGCCGTAACCTTTACGGTGTTAGATTTCAAGTCATTTACTTGCTTTCTGCCCATGTGTTACGAGAAGATAGCTGCTTTATAAATATGAGCTGTGGCAGGAATGTCAATAACAAAACCACTTCCATTCCATTTATCATAGTAGGAAACCTGTCTTGTTTTATTCTTAGGGTCTTGGGAATGATGTGGAAATAGGACTTGGGTGTACCGGAAGGGCAAGAAAGAAAATTGCCTTCTGTACAAGGCTAAATCATGAGGAGGTAGTGGCTTAGCTTTTAGAAATCTTAATAGGGAGAAAATGGTACACGTACAAGGCGGCAGATCTTGGAACTTTGCATCTTGGCAGACAAGTCTAATCTTTGTTCTTCCTGATCTGACCAGGAATTTATTGTGCTTGAAATTTTGAATTTTGACCCAAGTCCTTGAGAGGGGGTAAATTCTGCAGCAAAGGTAAGATATTACAACTGTTGCTGAGGATTACCGCTGTCATACTGAACAACGCTTTGTTCCAGGATAACCAGGAGAAAAAGAAAGTACTCAACTCCCTGATGTCTGGTGCATTGGCTGGTGCTGTTGCTAAAACTGCAGTAGCTCCACTGGATAGGACAAAAATCATGTTTCAAGGTAAGTCCCGTTGGCTTTTGCAGAATGCTCTTACTTTATTGTTAGCAAAACCCAAACCAGCTCCTCTGATGTGCTCAGCCAGCCTGTTCTCCAGTGCTTCGCCCTCCTTCAGCCCGCAGAGACCTGGCAGGATGCAGACAGAATAGCGACGTTGCCACAATGAATCGAGTCGAAAAACCTATTGTTTGATTCTTGGTAGGATTACTGCAGGTGCCAATCAGCTGTGCATCTGGCCCGTGCTATTGCATCCGCGTCTCGTGGTAGTCAGCAAGAGTTTCTCTGTTTCAGTGTAACGCGGGCGCACGTGTTGCTGGTTAGAGACAATGCCTGTGGCTCATGAGCGTTGCCTGGCCGCATGTACGCTGTGACATAAGGGCGAGTTTCGGAGGGCAGAGTAAATAAACACTTGAGGGGATGATTGGTAACACTCCAGATTTCTGTGTCCGTTCGATTCGGAGAAATAAGGTAGGGAGTGGAAAGGAGCAACGTAAGGAGATGTGGTGACACTGGAGGGAGGTAATTGAGCTGTTTGAGTTTCTTGCTAAAGGCTGGATGCCAGGCTGTGCCTGCTCAAATGGATGCAGTCTTTTCTCCGAAGAGATGCATTGTATTGCAGCTGGATTGTTTTGGGGCGAGCTGAAGTTAATCGTGAAAAGTACTGCAGGAGACGTTGAGGCTGGCAGACCTAGCTTGGTATTTCAAAGCCCTTTTTGGAACCTGGGAAGTGCGTAACTGAAAATGAAATTCAGCTAATTGGAATAGAAAATTCTCACGTGTTTAGCGGGATTGGGATTCAGCCCCATCACGGGCTCTGTTCAGTTCCCCTGTTGCAGTGCGGGAACTGTCAGCTACACTAATTGTCCCAAAGGGAAGAGTGCAGGCAGTTAATACAGTAGACGTTTGGTGAGGCCGAGAATTTTAAATCTGGTTGACATCCCAGATTAAACGAATTGGGTAGGTTTAATCTAATCCCTGGATGAGATTTAATTTTGAATTGACTTTCATTTGACACGATTTTCATTCTCAACGTAGCAGGGGCTGAGGTCTGGAATAGCAGGGCTCTAGATCGGGCAGTTGAAGCTGCAGGGAGCTAAAGCCCAGGCTGGGATCGCATCCGTGACCAGATGCTTGTGCAGCAATGCGTACGTGCTGTGCTTTCTCCCCGGATCACGCACTGTAGTTCATCTAAGGTTGGAAATGTCAGGATCAGAGGTGGGGTGGAAACGGCACAACTGGGGTGAGTCAACAGCTGTCTGTGTGTAGATCACCTTTAATTTCTACAGGCCTACATTTGTAAAAAGACCGGTTTGGTTTGGCCCATTAAACTGGCTGCAAAGGGTATGATTAAAGCTTGCCTGTTCTGACCAATTTCTTAGCATCTAATGGATTTCTTGGTCTCTTGCTCTCCTAAAGTTTTTTACTCTGGGGCCTCTTCCTTTTCTGTGAAGAGGGAAAGCATCTTTGGGTCATCTGAGCTAGGAACGTTGTCCCTTGAACTAGAGACTCAAGAATTTTCCTGTGGGAGAGGGAAAAGAGCCCTTTTCTGTTGCAGAGCCAGCTGCAATTGGTTACTGAGGTGTTTTTCTTTATTAAAAAAAGTGTTGAATTGCATAAAGGAGCAATGTGGTGAAAATGTATTTGCATGTGATTGTTTGATACACTCGAGAGGTTACAAGTCTCAAAGGAGTTTGAAAGAAACTGCAATAGACACTTAATTGGAACCATGTTTCATTAGTGTTGCTGTTTGGGTTTTAGCCTGGGTTTCCTTCCCGCTGTAAGGAATGTTACAAAACAGAGCTGCTGTATGCCAAATAAATCTTGCTTCCAAATGCCTTGTGTATTACATAGTTAAAGAGATGCTGTCAGTTTGAATGGATGCAAGAAAAGAAACTGAGTGTTCATTTGAGTTTTGCTGGGATGAAACCATTCTTGCGTGGAGCCTCGCTAAGCAGAGCCGTTCCTCGCTGCATTCTGGCATTAGGCTGGAACCTGTGCATGGAAATGTTCTACTAAAATAAGTGGTCGGTGCAGTTTTGCAGGTTTTTTTTTTATTATTATTGCTTATTCATTTATTTTTAGTGCTTTAAAGTAAGAAGCGTGACAGAAACTGAGTGTTTTCATAACAGGAGGTAGAAAAATGAGCTTATGTGGTAAAGAGAGTTTGGGAGCACTTACCTGTGGAAAGTCTTTGTTTATTATAAAGAAGCTGTATTTTCTTTTGTATTAATTGTTCTGCTTCTATTTTTATTCCTTAGATAAAATGCCTGTATAGTTTATTTGATCCATCTAAATGTATTGCAAGGCCTAATGCTCATTTTTTCTTTTTAGTGTCTTCAAAAAGATTTTCTGCCAAGGTGAGGTGATGTGTCTGTCTCCTGTTGACCTGAAGTGTTTGATTTATGGTAGTAATAGCCCTAACAGCATCTTCTATTTGTATTTATTTAACTTTCTTCCTTGGGTTTTATTAGCAGCACTTCTAGTGAAAGAGCATAGAGAGAAAGACTGGAAACAGTATTGTTCATTGTACTCCCTAGGACAGTGCTCTTTCACGTTCATGTTTTCGGCCAGTGCCTGGCACGGAGGGGCCTCGGTCCTCATTTGTACTCCAGGTTCTACCTGTGACATGACAGTAAATGTGGCATCGCTCAGGGCTTTGTTTTATTAGACCTTCTCCTCTAGTGGTTTTCTTTCCCCCAACCACCAATGGAGTTGTTTCAGAGAATATAGGAAATTTGAACGCGGGAGCTGATCACTGTCATGGCTTGCTGAACGTGCACTGTGGCTGTTCCGTGTGTGCTGTGCTAATATGTGTAATCCAAATGTTTCTGTCTTATACTAAGAAGATTAATTTGGGTTGAGAAATGGTTTGTGCAAACAGCAGTCCAGCTCCGTGCCTTGCCCTCGGAGGGAAAATGAAGATGTCTTGAATGTAAAACTCCGTCTTCCTGACTCCGGTTCTTTTTCGCTCTAATGTATCTGATTCAGTCTCCCCAGAGAAGACGTTTTAGTTGTCTTATTCTGGAGCCAGGGTTGCGAGCATAAACAGCTGATACCAGCTCGCAGTGGTTGGGGTGGGAAGGCGGGTTTGGAGAGGTTAAGCTATAGGGTCACCTTTTCCCCCTCTATTGTTTGGAGTCCCTCTTATCATGATCTCCCTGGCTGACCTTTGATCCGTTGCCTGCAGGAAGCCTACAGGCTGATTTATCGCACCTACCTCAATGAAGGCTTCTGGAGTCTCTGGCGGGGGAACTCAGCCACCATGGTCCGTGTGATCCCTTATGCTGCCATTCAGTTCTGCGCGCACGAAGAGTACAAGCAGCTCCTGGGGAGTTACTACGGCTTCCAGGGAAAGTAAGATGCAGCGTGGCTTTGATCCTTGCAGAGGAGGATGGAGCAGTTTGTGGGACCATAGATGTAGGGGGGGAGCACGTTTCTCTGCTTTGTGCAGGCCTGCTGAGTTGAAAGCTCTTGGTACAGAGTTGTGCCAGCCCCTCTCATGATGGCTCTGCAGAACAGGGTGCGCGAGGGGTCTAAGCGAAGGGCTGGGCTTCTAGTCTGGCACAGGGGAGATCTTTGGGAGAAGAAGACCCTGTCTGCTAGAGGCGTGAGCAAGAAGTGGCCTAGACATTGAGTTAGCACTTCCCGGTGCTGAGAGCGGGCAGGCAAAACAAAGAGCTTGGCTTTGCAGGAGAAGCAACAAGATCCAGCCTTGTGCTGTTATCTGAGCCGTCTGTGTGGCCTGAGCCTCTTGCTCTTGGGCACGTAGTGTCTGAGACGCCCCAAGTCAGGCTTGCTGTCCTCAACAGAGATTTTTCTCTAAGCCTCCGTCTTGAACGGCTGTGGCAAACCACAGCTGCTTCACCCCCCACCCACCCAACTCTCCAGTACGCAGGCAGGGAAGGGATTCAGTAGCTGATAGAGTAGAGCCGCGCTCAAAAGCCACGTAGTATTTCCATCTCCAGGTGATCTGTTTGGTCTCTTCTCTCACCTTACTTTAGAGCGCTGACACCCTTTCCTCGATTCATTGCTGGCTCTCTGGCAGGCACAACGGCTGCCATGTTAACCTACCCCTTGGATATGGTCCGTGCTCGAATGGCTGTCACGCCGAAGGAGATGTAAGTGCCTAACGAAAGCAAGTACAAGCACCACGAACAAATGCAGAACTTTCTTTTAAGGTCAGATGACTTTATTCCCATTTTCTGGGTCACTTCTTGCTCGGAGCCTTTGGTGTAATAAACCTTTTACTGCTGGGGTCTGAGCGCTGATTAAATGACCAGAGCCCTGGTTAGTCCAGGGGCTGGAAGGAGATCGATACTGAAAGACCTCACTAGTAAAACCCGTGTGTTGGTTCTTCGGGAGGCCAGCTGGCACAACGCCTCCGGAAGGGATCTAACAGACAGGATGGCATGTTGTGATAGGGCTATAGGAGAGCTGGTCACTGGCTCCTCCATTTTCAGACAGGCTTCTGAAATCCCTTCTGAGCTGTTTGATGAGCTCAGAGCCGAATTAATTAATTGTTGATCCTTCAGAAAGTCCTGTTGGAAATATTACTGGTGCGTGCAGTCACTAACCAGCGCAGATTTGGTTTCCCTGTGTCCACATCCTAGGTACAGCAATATTGTTCATGTCTTCATCCGAATATCCCGAGAGGAAGGATTGAAAACTTTGTATAGGGGATTTACACCAACCATCCTTGGAGTGATTCCGTACGCTGGGCTTAGCTTCTTCACCTACGAGACGTTGAAGAAACTACATGCAGGTAAAGGCAACTTGGTTTGCTTTCAAATGAAATGGTGTAGGCTCTTGGCCAACTTGAGCTGTTTGAATTGAGCGGTACAAGTCCTTTTCCTGGCCTTGAAGCCAAGTGCACGGTTCTGTGCTTGCGGAGGATGCCTCGTGCTTCCCGCTCTCCAATCCCAGACTATGAAGAGGGCAAGCAGCAGAAGAGCAGTAGAGGAACAAGAAGGTGCAAGTCCTGGGTGCAGAAGGACTTGGTTACGTACCAAGTCAGCTAACAGCCAAGTTGGGAGCAAAATCTCAGGAGCTCTGGCTCTCAGCCCACTTGACCTTAATCATGTGTTTATGACAAGAAGCTTTCTACACTCTGCTACTTTCTCTTTCCCAGATCACAGTGGGAAATTGCAGCCATCCCCTCCGGAGCGGCTTTTGTTTGGTGCCTGTGCAGGCTTGATTGGCCAGTCAGCTTCTTACCCCCTGGATGTGGTTCGCCGACGAATGCAGACGGCGGGGGTTATGGGACACACGTACAGTTCCATCCTTCTCACCATGCAGGAGATTATAAGAGAAGAGGGACTAATCCGTGGCTTGTACAAAGGACTCAGCATGAACTGGGTCAAAGGTCCGATTGCAGTGGGAATAAGCTTCACAACCTTTGACCTGACGCAGATCCTTCTCCGTAAATTACAGCACAGCACTAATGTTGAAAGGTAGTAGCTTAATCCCTACAGCCCTTGCTGGGGAAAAGTACAACACGTGTAGAAAGAGCAATGCTAGTATTCCCTCACTTTGTCCATGCTGTCCTGCAGCTGAGAACTTACCTTTCTTGTTTGGGTTTTTTTTTTTTTTCTGTTGCTGTTGGATTTGTTCTTTTTAATGAGCCTCTGAGTTATTTGGAAACCTCGACCTGAAACTAACCCTCTCCTCAACAAAATTCTTCTTAGAATTCTACAGAACGGAGTCCTCTAAAGTAGCTGCCTCACCCTTCTGTTTTACTCTTTGATATCAGGAGTGGAGCCTCCCAAACAAACATGTGCTGCTGCTGGCTCCTCACCTGGTCTCTGTGGGCAAATGAAGTGGTGGATGATCAAAGAGAGGACTCGGTGCTGTTGGAATGAACCCCTGACGCTGGGAAGTGACTGCTGCTCCTGGTGGGCAGTTCTTAGTTACTGAACGCGCCTTAGCTGGAGGCAGTCTGCCAAGTGCAATATTCCAGTTAGTCTGTAGGGAATTCCAGATTCCTCTGACCTGTAAGCATCGGTCTCCATAACACGGGACGCAGCAGTGTTTAACAGGTCCAGGTCAATTCTTTTGTTCTGGAAGTTGAATGTGAACTCCGGCTGGAAACGCTGCCCGTTTTCAAATCTTCTCATTTCTGGGTTGAGTTGCGTAAAATGTCCCTTGCTTGCTATGTCCCTCTGAGATTACCAAAGACCGTAGACGGCAGGGGAGGAGAGTGCTGAGCGGTTTTGTAAATCAAATTCTCATGTTTGTTGTCCGTGTTGTTGAGTAGAGGCTGCGCCTGGATTCACAACTGGATTGAGTCGAACTGCAGTAGTGCTTTCGGGCTAGCCAAACCCTTCCGTTGTTGTCACGGTCTTAAAGGCAGCGTTTTCGGAGGGGTTTGGCAGACTGCAGTGTAGATGCACTAGAAGAGGAAGTGTTACATACTTAAAATTTAAGCAGTTTTATCCTTCAGTATTATTGTTGCTGCTTTATGCACGATGCAAGAACAAACATCTCAAAGATGCACGGGTGGTTTAGCTCTCCCGAAAGGCTGCTCACGTCTGGTGAATGCAGCCTAGTAATTGAGTCGAGCTGCTGGCCCTGCTTCTGAACAACCTTGTTGTCTTTTGGTGCCTGCTGTGTAGGTTGTGTCACCTCCGTTCATTAGTCCACATCTAAGCCTGCTTGATTTTATTCCTAGAATTCTTCCGGACCAACTGGGTCCTTGGGAGAATGGGCTCTGCAGCCAGTATCGACCCTTCAGAAATTACATACGGTGCCAGTCATTTCCAGTTGCAATTTGAAAATGAAGGGTAAAGGACCTGTCAGAGTTTCTATTTCAAATCCATCTTCAGGGAAATAGAGATTTGGGGGTGGTTTTGTTTTATGTTCCATTCCTATATTAAATTTGGAGTGCAAGAGAGGTCAGAGCAAAGTTTAGGCTTCTCTGAGAATCAGATTACATAAGCCAAGATTAAAAATCCCTTTCCATCTGATACAGTCTGTAATGTATAAAAGAAAAATAAGGCATAATTTAAAAGCTGTTGGTTTCTGGTGTATTTTAGCTGTGGTAGTTTTGAGCTTTGTCTCATGGCTTTATTAATGGGAATGGAGGTAAGTGCACAATTGGTAGAAATAGCTTTCTCCTTTCTTTTGTCTTTGCACTTGTTCTATGGAGCGTAACTGGCTTCTAATGCCAAATATTTCCCTAGGAATTGAGCACCTGCAATTCCATTTTGTGGACGTGGCGGAGAACCAGCATACTGAAGTATTAGCATGCATGTTGTTCCCATAAAACGAGGGATCGATCATACTTCAATGGTTGTGGATGGGCGAGGTATTAACCTCAGTAATTTCTGCCTCCAAGCCCACAAATCATGATTTCCGTTGTGAAACTTGACTGCAGTCACTAATTTACCTTGTAATTAAAGAAATGTTAGGTGGTGGTGTTTTAAGAGTCTTTAGAGATGATAGCCGTGAATTCTGGCTATTTTTTGCTCCCGTTGCTACTGGAAGATGATCCGCTGTTCGCTTTGTTTGGGTGAAGTTTTGTTTAGTCCTTTGCAAGAGCTCTGATTTCTTTTCTCCAATGGAGAAGCCAATTACTTCTGCTCTTGTCTTTATCTTGTCTGGCCCAGTGAGGAAATACTAAGGCAGTTGCGTCCTGCCACAAAAGCGAGGTGCAGACCAGCGACTAGGTATGTCAGCCGTTGACTGTGCGTACGTGTGGGGATGTGTGTCTGACTCTGCGTACAATCCATGCCAAGTTCTCGCTCGTTTTGGAAGCTGCCAGTTCAAAGCGCGGTCCTTTCCGCGCAGCCGATGGGTACTATATGAAGATGAGAGGAAGCTGAACTGTGGAGTCCCAGTTAGAGCGGGCTCCTTTGCTCCACGGTACGGTAGGTCATCTCGGAGGCAAGCGCAGCGGACCTTGTCTTATGAGATGTTGAGCATCGCTGAACCCCTATGGCAACAGAGGTGGCTTAATTCCTCCTGGGTCCTGACTGAGAAAGGATTTACACTGGATGACTAGCCTCTTGTTTGGGACTGAATGGGAGGGCAGATCTGCACAGGGGACCTTCTGCCATGTCAGCAGTGCAGCTAGTATATTAAAAGAAGGGGAAGCCTGTGGAGGAGGCAGCTTCTGGCTGGCTGACCCCGGCATCACCCACCTTGCAGCCGAAACACGGTGCAGGCAGCTCATGTGGAGCCTGGGGACTCGGAGCTGAGAAACGAGACCTGAAGCACAGCCAGACTTGGAAGCATTGGGCTCAGGTTGTTCCGTAATTAGCAGCTGCACCACTTCATTTTAATTCAATGGAATTTTAGCCAAACACGTTTTTCCAAGTTTTGCAGGCTGAGTGTTTGTTCAGAGACAGATCTTTGAATTCAGTCTGTAATGGTTTTGGTGCTTTTGTTTCTTGGGCAAAAGTCTTCAGAATAACTGTGTGTTACTGCTTTGGGTTGTTTTAAATAGCTTTTCTTTTTTTTTTTTTTTTTCCCTTCCTTCTCTGATTTGTATGTAGAAAAGGAGAAACAGAGTGTTCCCTTCCCTTCTCTTAGTCCTTGCATGAATTGAGACAAGTTCCAGATCTCTCTGCTGCCTGGCATGAGTGCCCGAGGAGTTTTGGGCATGCTGATTCGGAAAGGGGGGGCTGCCTGTGTGCTGGCCAAGAAGGTTCGTTGCCTTTAGCTCTGAGACAGGAGACAAGTCTAACGGGAATATTCTCTAGTCCTTCTTTTCTTTAGAACTTCCTTACTATGCCAAACTCCCCAGTTTTTCATCTTCTTATTCTCAAATTCCTTGCTTTTTATTTTCAAGTCATGTTTCTCTTTGTTCCTTAACGTGTTACCGCCAAACATTAATTTGTGCTTTTTTTTTCCCCCCCCTTGTCTACTCTCCCTCCCTCCCTGCTTCTGCACCTTTAGGCCCGCACTAGCACTTCGAGAAAATCAGGTCCAATGAAATGCATCCAAAATGACAAAATTTGATAGCGATGCCCGAACAGCCCAACGAGGCTTCCCGCTCACAGGCAGGGATGCTGGGAGGGGGGCAAGAAGTTAAAGGCACTAGCTGATGGGGCAGAAGGGTTTTTTTTTGAAAGGTTCTTGAACTCCTTGTCCAACCTGGCACCTTTGCTTCTCCTAGCACCTTTCCTTCACAAGCTGTGAAATGCTGCTGCTTCTTGTCGCTTCCTCTTTCGGTACCTCCACGTGATGCCCACTGGCTCCGTGAAAGTGGCCTCAGGGAGACCTTGTCCTTCTGGGAGGCTCCGAGGGACAGTTAGGGAACTTGGGTCTGTGAGAGGTGGGACCCGAGCTGGCTTCTTGCAAACCCTTTTGCCCTGCATGCCCCGTGCAGACCTCTGCCAGTTCCCCGGGAAGGCAGAGCCGCCGAAGAGCCGGCTGGTGGTTGGCGGGATCGTGGTGGAAGGATCGGGAGAGGAGTCCACAACCTCCTGAGGCATGAAGTCACTGAAAGCCGTGGGGTGGGCAGCGCGGTGGAGCATTGGTACTCCGTGGAAGCTCTCCAAAAGCAGTTTTGTAGCTTCTGTGGACAAGTAGCGGTACTTCTGTTAACTTCTTAGCGCCTTCCGCGTAGGAGGACTCGAGCGCTGTCATCTTCACCCTCTGGTGTCTTTCACACAAAAGCAGGTGAGGCGTGAAAGGAAACTTTGAGCAGAAGCGCAGCGGCAACCCCGAGCGAGTCTGGTGCCGGTCCTGGGAGGGCAGGAGGAGGAGGAAAGGTGGTGGGATACTTCCCATGCCGTTTCCCCAGTGCCTGACTGGGTGCTTGGGCTTTGCAGAGAGCCAGGATGCACGTCACGCACCCTTCCCTCCCTGGACTGGGCCGGAGGAGGAGGTGGCCTTCCTACAAAACAGCCTTTTTTTTTGTTTGTTTTTAAATTGTAGGGGCTGATTCCTCCCGCTACCCCCGTCTCCCCCTCGAATGCCATGTGTTGCAGGGTTTTCCCCGCGCTGCTCACTGCCTGTGTGGTCTATGCATATATTAGCACAAACACTGTTAAATGCCTTTTTGTCCGGACGTGTCCTCACCATCGATGTGCGCGTGTACGTATGCGCGTCATTTTTGACTGCTTTTCTTGGATCTGGAGTTCTATTTTATTGCAGTGAAGACACTTTGTTATATAATGTTTATATATTTTAAGATTTGTGCCAAGAGAGGATGTATATTTAATAAAAAACTATAATTGACTTTGCAGGCTCTCTGAGGGTGTCTCCTGTTATATGTCGCGCGTAAGCGAGAGGAGCCTGGTACGTCTGGGTGGATTATCGAGGGACGAAACCTGGGGGTGCCTCTTGTGGGGCTGACTGTGCCCCCAACCACGCAGGTCTCCTGGGCGTGGAGCACCCAGATGGGCTTTGCATGGAAGTTGGGAGAAGCTTGAAGGAAGGAAAGCAACTCTGGAGGTGGTTCAAAACCAGTGGTTCCTCCAGAAGGAGGCCTGTGCTGTCCCTGTCCCCAGCGCCGCAGAGTGGGACGGGGACGGGTGTGCAATGGCAGCAGGTGGCACTGTCGGCTTAGGCATGGCCCAGCGCCTTCCCCAAAGTTGGGGACCCCCGGCTGCTGCTCAGCCCAGCTCAGCTCTCGGGGCTCCCAGCGTGTCCAGTGTGGATGTGGCACTGGGATGCCTTGTGAGGTAGGAAGGTCTCGGAGCTGAGGACGGGTCCAGCCTTCCCAGAGTAACCTCCCTGTAGCCCATGCTGCTCTCTGGAAGCCAGGGCAGAGCTGATGGCCCGGTTGTTCCCCAAGGGAAACGGAGACCCAGAGGCTGAGACTTGCCCCAAACCTCCTGGGAAGCCTGTGGCGGAGCTGGCGAAGGGTCCCAGTCCACCTCCCCTGGACCCGCCGGTTGAGGGTAGCATCCCTGCACGCAGGGGAGCGCCCACCGGGGTTGCTTTGGGCTGCCAGCCACGGAGAGAGCTGGGATTAGGAATCTCCCTCTGCTCCAAGCGGGAAGAGCTCCGCAGGATGCGGGCGGTAAGGGCGGCCAGGGGATCTCATTTTTGGATGGAAGCAGGGTGGGGAAGGCAGGGCTCGTGGCTTCCCTCCCCGCCAGGGCACGAAGGAAGACCTCCAGGACCCGCCGCAATCCAAGCCCTCTTCCCAGCCCCGGGGTTTCTTGCCAAGCGTGGCTGGGTGGCCGCCGAAGGTGGGTGTGCAGCGGGAGCGATGGGAGGCCAGCTGTGGGTCGCAGCAGGGACTCCTGGTACCAGTCTGAATCCTGGCGCCCGCGGAGCTTCTGCAGCAACGAAACCTCGTGGTCCCAGCTGCTCCCCTCTCCGCCGAGAGCCCGAGCGTGGCCCTTGGCGGAGCAGAACCCAGCCCTAGCCTAAATCAAGCAAAGCTACGAAGAGTAAAACTAATTCTGGGGAAGAGGAAGATGGGGGGGCTCTTTCATTTTATTTGATGTGGCCCAATTTCAGTGCCCGTGGCTCCGTCTCCTGCTCTTGGCTAGTCCATCAGTCATTGTCCCCGCCTGAGAGGGTCACGTCTGGGCAGATCTCGGGGGAGGAACTGTCTGCATGTCTGAATGCAGCGCAACCCCCGGCCCTAGCAACCCTCCTCCTGCAGCGCAGCCTCCCCTGCAGCTCGGCCCCGGCCGCTTCCTCCACATGCTTAAGGAAAATTAGATAAATGAGCCATCAAGGCAGTCGGACTGGCTTTTAATGGGAGGGCGCAGGCTGGAACGAGTCCCTCCGCATCCCGGCCCTGGGGGAATCTTTGCACCTTTCCACCCACCTGGCCCTGATGGTGCTGCTGGAGCCAAACTCCTCCTGGCCCTGGGCTGGTTCATGGTGCCGCTCTGCTTTTCCCAGCTGTTTGCTAAAGGGGAATTTCCCTGTGATTTTTTTTTTTCCTTTTTATTTTCTTTTTTTTCCTTTTTTTTTTTTTCCTTTTTCTTTTTTTTTTTCCCCTTTTTTTTTTTTCCCTTTTTTTTTTTTCCCTTTTCTTTTTNTTTTCCTTTTTTCCTTTTTTCCTTTTTTCCTTTTTTCCTTTTTTCCTTTTTTCCTTTTTTCCTTTTTTCCTTTTTTCCTTTTTTCCTTTTTTCCTTTTTTCCTTTTTTCCTTTTTCTTTTTTTTTTCCTTTTCCTTTTTTTGCAAAAGGGCTTTTTCTGCGTCTGCAGCTTGGGTGCTCAGGAACCCAGCAGAGGAGGGCTGTCCAGATTAGCCCTGTTAACACCAGGCAAAGGGCTGCCTGCTCATCGCGGCCCTTAGCAAGAGGGAATTAAGACCATTACAAGGCCATCAAATAGGATCAGAGCCCCTCTCCCTTTCTCCGAGCAGCCCAGACCCGCTAATCCTTTTTCACGCAGCTGCACCGGCACCCACCGTGCGGTGGGGCTGAGCTGGACAAGGGGCCGTGTGCCCCGTCCCCCCGCAGCCCCCCTTGGGCTGAGCGGCGCGTTCCCAGCCCGGCTGCCATCCCGATGCCGAGGGAAGGAAGGGCACCCAGTCGGGCTGCGATGGGGCGAACGGGAGCTCTCCTCCTCGAGTGCGACGGGGCGAGGGGCAGGGTTTGTTCAAGCGCTCGGTCTCTTCCCATCGCTGCAAGGACACTTTGCCGCTCGCCCGCCTGCCCCGTCGGGGCTGCGAGGGGCAAACAAAGCAGCGGCTTCTGCCGTGGCAGACTCTGGGTTACTTCTTTATTTCTAAAACAGCCAACGGGCTGCTGGGCCTGAGGATTTCACACAAAACAGCGGGATGACCCCGAGGAGTTCCGACCCAGCTGGCCAGAGCAGGGACCCTACAAAAACACGCACGCCCTCAGCCGGTGGAGGCAAACGCTAGGCAGAGCAAACCCCAAGCTCCGCGCTGGTTTGGGTCTCCGACCCGGCTGTGAGGTCTCCTCCACGGACCATCCGGGGCTGGCAGGAGCCGCTGGCCTCCAGGAAAACACAGCGGCACCGTGTCTGCATGCCGGGTCAGAGCAGGCAGCAGCGAACCCGGCTGCGGGGCTCCAGCTCCTCCATCGCCGTGCGGGGCCAAGAAGGGGAAGAGGGGCTGGAGGGACGCAGCCCGGGAGCGGCGGCAGGGCGAGAGCAGGCACAGTGGTGATCGGCGGCAGGAGCAGGCAATGCCCGTGCCGGCCCGGATGCGTAAAACCTGTCATGCCAAGAGCCGGTGGCGGAAATGTCCCCACATGCGTGTCCACATGTGCCACCAGCACGTGCACAGGGGGAAACCAGCCAAGGCAGGAGCAAGGGGACCAGCAGCGGGGCACCGACTGCACCCTGAGGCATGTCCCAGCTCCTCCCAGTCAGGAGGCTGCCAGGTACTGGTGGAAGTAGAGGCCGAAGAGGCTGGTGATGACCTGGCAGGCGGCCACCCACCAGGTGAGGAAGGCAAAGAGTCCGCGGAAGAAGAGGGGGGTGAAGATGCCGCCCAAGACGCCGGTGATCTGCTGCACCACGGCGCGCACGTCCTCTCCGTCCTCGCCGCTGGGACGCGGTGGTGCTGCTGTCGCTGCTGGAGGGAGGGGAAGGGGCTCCGTGTACAGCCCCCACGAGTGGTGGCCTGCGTGACAGAGGGGACAGGTCCGTGGGGGTTGGTTCCCCACGCTGCAGCCCCATCCCCATGCTACAGACGCGCTGGTGGCTGAGTCCCAGCACGCTCGCTGCATGCATTAGGCTCATACCGACTGCAAACCGTATCTTGAGAGCCTGGGGACACCTTGGATGCAGACGGCTTGATGATGACATGCAGGTCTCATCCTGCCCCTCCTGAGCCCCCCTGTCCCCCGCATTCCCCCTGCCACCTCCTTACCCAGCGTCTTGAGCAGCAGCGTGCAGTGGAGGCTGAGGATGATGGGTCCCAGGTACTGCAGGCTGACCACGGAGACGTAGCAGTAAATCCTCGTGATCTGTGGGCAGTGGGGGGGATGAGCAGGAGGCCGGCGGCCGTGCCAGGACCCCCGCTCCTACCCCAGCTTCCGCATCCAGACCTTGCGCTGGATCTCCAGGACGGCGATGCGCCCGGCTTCCTTCTTCATCTGCTCCACCCAGCGCTCGGCCAGGCCCAGGTACGCCTGGAGGTGGTGGCGGGTGACGACCAGGCGCAACAGGCAGAGGCCGACGATGGTCCAGAGGCGCGCGGTGTTATAGGCAGAGTCCGACATGCTGGGGCAAGAGGAGGGGGCTGTCAGGGAGATCCCGGGGTCCCAAACCCCCCCGCGCCCCAGAGGATGTCTGATGGGAGAGGTGGTGGCAGTAGGGAGGATGGGGGTCTACTGGTGGTGGAGGAGGTGGACTGGTGCACCTGTGCCTCAGTTTCCCCTCGGAGCAAGGATGCCGGGACACAAGAGTCGGACCCACTGCCGGTGCCCCACTTACATCTGCACTGTCTGCTTGCCCATGGGCGCTTGGAGCAGGAAATCCCGGGAGATGGGCTTGATCCACATCACCACCACGAGGACGGGCGCCAGGAAACTCAGGTGGAGCAGGACCCTGCGGTGGAGCCAGCAGAGACCCTCCCTTGCAGCCAAGTGTCCCCGTTCCCCCCTTCCCTGCATCCCTCCATCCCTCCATGGGCAGGGACTGGTCCTCACCCACATCCCTTCCAACCCTCTCCCACCACCCAACCTCCTCACGCCCTGCAGCCACGGAGCCCGGGGAGGGTGTCCCGGCCCCCAAGATGCCAGCACCGACCCCCTCGCCTCCTTCCCAACCCGCAAATTTCACCCAACTGGGTCAGGGGCTTGTCGGCCGCCATCCGGAGAGCGTCGAGGTGCGTCTGGGCCAGGCGCAGCCCCGGGAAGGTCAGGCAGGCCCCCAGGAAGGAGCACAGGGCCACCAGCCCCAGCTTGAAGGCCAGCTTGGCGAGGGGCAGCCTGCGGAGAGAGGAGGCAGCGTCGGGGGGGGGGCAGGTCGGCCCCATCCCCGGTGAGCCCCAGAGGGCTTCCCACCCCAGACTTCCAAAAAACCTCCCCCAAAATCCCGTTTCCCTCCCCATCCTACCACCAACTCACGTCCACTCCCAGCCCCGCTGCTTCAGGATGCTCTCCAGGTTGCTGCTGACGCTGGCCAGCCCTGCGGGGAGCGACCCCCCCCCCATGAGTGGGGTGCCCACAGCCCCCAGGCACCACCTGCCCACCCACCTCTCCCCGTCCCTCCTCACCCACCGGGCTCCAGGCCAAATTCCAGGTAGTCCTCACGGACGACCAAGGCCACCATGGCGAGGAGGAGGAAGAAGAAGGCGAAGGTGAGGCAGACGGAGCGCTCGCCCCCCTCCTCCGAGCGAAAGTAATGGCGCATCACCGTGAAGAAGACCTTGCTGTGGGCGAGGGGCGGCCGTCAAGGAAACTGGGGGGTTCAGGACCCCCCCCAACACCAGCGGGACCCCCCTGCTCATTAGCACGTCGTAAAGCATCTGCGTCGTGAGGCCACCACCACCTTCTCCGCGGGGAAGGCTCTCACTAGGCACCTTTACAGCTCATCAGTGAGCGGTTTCTAAATCCATAAATTTAAATTTTCCACCTCAACTGGCTTTTAATGGGGAAAAAAACCCAAGGACGGCGGGTTCTCTCTCCCGCCCATCGGCAGCCTGGACCCGGCGGGTGGCACCCCAAAGCCGGCGGAAGGATACATGGAGAAGACGACCGTCAGCAGGCACCAGAGCACCCCGATGTTCGTCTCCTTCTGGGGGTCCGCCAGGCAGTAGTAGCCCTCGGTGAAGACGTACACGGCGGTGGAGTAGACGGCAAAATCCACGAACCACTGGTACTCCAGGAAATAACGCAGCACTGGTGTGACAGAGGGACATGTCACCGCGCCGCGGGGACCCACAGAGGGTCCTGGGCATGGCTGAAGGTCCTGAGTCCAGGATGATGCTGGGTGCCAGGACACCTGGGTCCTGCGTGCAGAGGGAGCGGTGGGTGCCCGGGAAGGGTGCTGGAGCTGACGCTGTGGGGGTTACCGAGAGCATCCACGGCAGTGATGGGGCTGGTGTCCAGGCGGAGGTCGATGTCCCGGGGCACGGAGAGGGGCTTGTCATCCGTCGCGCCGTTCATCCTCCTGCAAGGGAAACCCGGGCTCGGAATGGCAGGCAAAGAGCTGGCTCGTCCTTTATGTGGGACATCGCGGGACGGTGCTGAAAGTCCCTCACGTGGTGGCACGTCCCCAGCTTGGGGCTCCTCATCACCAGCACCGGCCACGAGCCCAGCTGCAGGCTGTCAGTGCCACACGTCCCCCGGGGAGTCCCGCAGCACGCGGGGATGACTTCCATTAGCCCCAAAAAACGCAACATTTGTCATTTTACATCCCTCCTGCCCGCCGGAGCCGCGGGCGCGAGCTGAGCTGACCTGTCCCGCCTGGCCTTGGGGCGCTGCTTGCCTGCCAGGGCGCAGAGCTCCTCGTCCGAGGGGTGCTTGTAGCGGTGCAGGCTGGAAGGGAGCAGTCGGGTGTCAGCGGCGCCGGGTGTCCCCGAGGTCCCACGGGGACAAGCAGGGAAGGACGGGCCACGTACCTGCCGTTGCAGAGCAGCCAGCGAGCGAAGGAGCAGTGCGGGGCCATCTTCTGCATGACGCTGGCTGCCAGCAGGCTCACCACCACCTGCACCCCCATCACCGCCTGCGCCGGGGACACCCTCAGGGGTCCACCCTGGCACCCGAGCTCCCAGAGCTTGGGGGGACCTGGGGAGCGCCCCCACCAGCCTGCAGTGCCGGGGCTGTCTGCTTCCCCCAGCCCCTGTCCCTGCTATGGGACACCCCGGGCATGCAGCATCCCCCTGGGCATGCAGCAGCCTCCTGGGCATGCAGCAGCCCCCCGGGCATGCACTCTCCCCCCCCCCAGCATGCACTCGCCCCCAGGCATGCAGCACCTCCCGGGCATGCAGCAGCCCCCTGGGCATGCACCCCCCGGGCATGCACCCCCCGGGCATGCAGCAGCCCCCCGGGCATGCACTCGCCCCCGGGCATGCAGCAGCCCCCCGGGCATGCAGCAGCCCCCCGGGCATGTACCCGCAGGCATGCAGCATCCCCCCGGGCATGCACTCCCCCCAGGGCATGCACTCGCCCCCGGGCATGCAGCAGCCCCCCGGGCATGTACCCCGCGGGCATGCAGCATCCCCCCGGCCATGCACTCCCCCTGGGGCATGCACTCGCCCCCGGGCATGCA
>VYXH01004736.1:0-16762 GCA_013397275.1 Burhinus bistriatus
CCACCTCGCCTTGCTGGCATATCCTTCCGAAAGATGACATAGCCATCCATGACAGCACTCCAGTCATGTGAGCTATCCCACCATGTCTCAGTAATTGCAATGAGATCATGGCCCTGCAACTGCACACAGATCTCCAGTTCTTCCTGTTTGTTCCCCATGCTGCATGCATTGGTGTATAAGCATTTCACAGAGGCAGATGAATGTGTAGTTTTTGCCCTTGAGGGGTGGTAGGCCTTCTGATTCTCAAAAATACTAGCACAAGGTAAGTTTAAATATTTTCTTTTAAATGGATCAGTTCTAATTGCCACAGTCCTACGATTAAGAACATGCTGTCTGTCTCAAAAATCATGTGTTAGAAAAAAAAGAAAAAAGTTTTGTTGAAACTGTTTGCATACTAGCTGATGAATAACACAGGCAAACTTACGTTATTTTCTTCATAGAACACCAGTCATAAAATTTAGAGTCTCAGTCTTTCAACCATCATTTCAAACAGGTTTCCTATTAATATCACTGAATTGTTATTTAGTGGTTTGTTTCATTGCTAAGTCAATCCAAATCAAATAACTTATTCAGGTACAAGAATTTTGTAATACAGGAAGTTTTCTTATAATGTTTGTTTCAATAATTGCTGGCTTTCCTAAAATCAAAAATACACATAAATATCAACCATCACTTAAGGTATCTTTGTCACTTGGTAGTCAACACATGACTGTCTGTTGTTTCATTTATATTAATTGCTGCTGACCTAAACCAACACAGAGATGCCACAGGGGATACTACAATGGTTTTGATGGATGGACCTTTTCTTTAAAAACCCAGCTTGCTTTTAGGCATAAAGTGGGTTAAGTCATGCAGAGGTTGCAATATTAATATGTCATACAAAACACCCAGAGAGAATAAATGTCATAATATTTTCAATGTGTATCACTAATGTATTAAAATATTTATTATATTCCAAATTAAGTCCAGTTAAATCATCAAAAGGCAACAACTAAAATGGCTGTAAAAATGACAGAAGTTGAAAGCGCATTTATTTTTTAATATTTTGGGTTTTTAGGTTGTAAATCCAGAAAAATTAATAGTTTTGAGCAGCATAAGTAATGAATCACCAAGGAAAAGTGATTCAAACTGTTCCTGACTCTGAGGAAGATTTTCAAGACCTCATAATTGTATTCCTTGCATTTTTCACATCAGTATCCATGGGTACTGCAGCTTATCTATATGTACAGCAGTGATAATTTACTGAACTTAGAATTTCAATCATTATAAATTATTTTAGTTGGTGGATTTATAAAAGAATTCATACACTAAAATAATATTTAGTCAACATTAAGGATGTCTGAGTAAGAATAAATCACTACCCCCATATCGAGTCAGCAGTTCTATTACCCTAAGGTAAACTGTAAGTAAATATTGTATAATACAGCCATCAGTAACCTATGGGTCTGAAATGCCATTTCAAAGTGCATAATATTTTTTTTCTAATTTTAGTGTCTGCACAGGACCTCTTGGTGAAATCTCTAGGTTTTGACAGTAAAATTACTGACTGTAGATTGGTATACTCTGGGGTGATTCATGCTTGCATTACATTTTTCATTATTTCCTCAAGCTCCCATTAAACATGGTGGTTACAGGCCAACTGTGACTTTTCAGTTTTCCTTCCAGGAAAGCTAAGTGGGTTTTACAGAGGCTTCTCTGTGAAAAATATATGTCTAACGAATACCCATACTTCCTTAGACCTTTACTGAAAAGAACTGCCATCAAAGAAACCCATATTTGTCAGCAAAAGAAAGAGTGAATAGATCCTCAGATGATGGCAGTGGGCTAAGGGAAGCATCACATGCTACATCACTGCAGGCTCACATCCAGGAATGAAGCGAGATCCTGATTTTAACAATATCCCTTCTTCAGAAGTAAGTCAACGTGTGGAGGTAGGGTCCACTCTATACCTCATAGGCATACTAACTGATCCATGGAGGAAAGTAGTAGCATCCTTGCCTCCGACACTCACTGCAAATTTTGAATAAGTAAATTTATCATCCAAGAGAAAAGAATTTTGCTCTGAGGACGCTGACTGGCTTTTTTCTTCCCAGAAGTCACATGAACACCCAATGTGCAACAAGAAAAATATTTTTTGTAGGATGAAAGCTAATAGCCAAGTCTCTGACAATTGACTATCAAAATTAGAATTGTATTCCAGATGGATTTCGGTACCAGCTTCTATCACCTACAGTCAAACACATTTGTTACAATGTTAGTTCTTACCAGTCTAAAGACACTCCTGCAAATCAGACATTAACTTCAGCAGGACTGAAATATCTTAACCTGTCACGACAAAGACACAAATCCATGACGTGCAGCTACTATATTACAAAGTCAAGATCCCTGATGTTGGTGAATCCCATTGCTTTAGAATGGCCCTTCGGTGGGAGGAGGAGTGTCTGCCTGCCCCAAGTGAAACACGACAGAAATCCAGTCCTAGGCCAGAGAAGGGGGCAACTCCCAGCTGGAACGCATCTTAGCAAGGATGCTGCTGTTATTGTGCAGTCACTATTACTAGCTGGAAATTCTGTCACAGAGGAAAGACAACCAAGCACCCAGTGGATTTCTACCACTAAGTATGAGTTAAGTCACAAGATGAGAAAGTCAGCATTTTCTTACAGCTGAGACAATGAAACTCATGTATTTCCAAAACAACTGTACCCTGACCTTTCTTTCCTGTTTTAAGAAGATACTAATCATAAGGTCATACAGATGAGGCTGTAGTGTGAGAGTTTACATAGAGAACATTATAAAGGTCACCTGCAAAACAGTGTTCTTTTAGCTTAGGTCATAGATATTTGTAATTAAAAAGCAAGATCAAAACACCTGCTCCCCTGTCAATTGTTTTTCCACAAATTTTGGTGTAATAATTATACCAAAGTAGAAAAAAATCAGATCACCACAGCAGCAAAGCAAGCCTCACTATTGCAGTAGTAGAGTATGAAAACAGAATTTTTATTGCATTAGCAGTTGCAGCGAGCATTTGTTCTCAAGGTAAAATATGCTCAGTTTTTAAATCCTACAGTACAATATAGTAGTTATAAAGACTTCACAGCCTCCAACTTCATAAAATGCTCAAGGGTGAATTGAGTAACTGTAAACGTGTCTGCTTTGCAGTCTACTGGAATATTAAGCATCGTAGTAGATTGATACAATAGATACCAAAAAAAAAAAAAGACATTTTTGGGGGAAAAAAAGAAGGAAAATGTCCTTCTCCTTAGAAGCTGGAAGCATCAAAAATATTCAAATACCCACATTTTGACTAGAACTCCAAACACTCTTTTCCATCTTATTGAAAAGTTGTCCTTCCTCTAAATATCTCTGATAATTTTCTGGCAAGTTGCATGCAACATAATAATGGCAACAAAATAATTTAATACAAGAATATGACAGCATATGCAACAAGACAACATGCTAGAAATACACAAGCCTCTGACACAAATTGCATTAATATCATGTAATAAAAAAAAAGGGAAAGAATCACATCTGTTTGCATATATATTCAGAGTTTTATCTAACTCATCAATATTCCTTTTAATAATGGCAATATCTCTGCTGGGTAAGTGGTGGCCATGAATACATCATTTATGAAGAGCTTCTTTGCCATAGCAGAATGAATTTCATCTTTTTTAATTGGAATGAAGAACAACAAATTCCACTTACGCCTTCTATTTTTAAATGCCGTTGTGCTCATTTTCTATTACAACTGCAATTTTATCCATTTGTTATGGAGTAGATTTCTTTCTTAGTTAAAGAACTATCGTGCAGTTACTTTGAATGATGTGCCTCCTATCCAGCCAGAGTCCTCTGGCTACTTCTTCTTTGACCTTGGGAAGCCACTAATTCTCTGAACAGGGATTTCCAAACAGATATGACTTATGACTAAAAAAATTGGCTAATCTCCTCCCCACTAGTTTTCTAATTATTTGTTTTAATTGCAAGTATCTAATTTACACAGAAACGTCCAAGCTATTTTTTTCCTTAGTACTTCTATTTTCATATATTGCTGCAGAGTTTCAGACAACCATATATTTGATGTTCCATTCTTCTGTTCTGTATTATATAGTAAGTTTCCTAGGTAATCTATTTTATCCCTTCATGAACCCTGGAGATGTACAATTTTCCATTTTGAGGAAAGAAGATGATTTGGTTCAGAGTAAAAGACAGGGACTATGTACATGATGAATATGGAAGCACAGATCCTATAAACTGCCAAATATCCACAAGGAATTCTTTTAAAGCTTTGATTAGCATATTCTAGTAGAGGAACATTTAAACACAAATGTGTGTATATATGCAGATGTACAGATTCAGCAGAAACTTAGATCTCACAAGCTTTACTTAGAAACATGTGAATTAAAAAATAAAAAAAAAAGCCTAGATATAGAACTGACCAGAAAACCAATATTCTGTTACATAAGGAATATCAATGTTTTAGACTTTGTAATAAACTGCTAGTAAGAGAAAACAAGAGACAGATTTGTGGGTTTTGTTTTGAATTTATCCTTCTGTAAAAGGGCTACTGCCTACTGCCTCAACCATTTACATACAACACAGGAGACTCAGATTCAAGTACCTATTCTAAATTAGCCAATTAAAAATTTCCTGCATCCTGAATAAGTGCCATAAGCAGTACTAAGGTATTGGCTATTCTGTGCTATATTTCTTTCTTTTGAACTAATATTCAAAAATTTCTAATATTTGAACTAATATTCAAAATATTTCAAATCTGAAAATATTTCCAATCAGAGTTTTAAATTTATATATTAGTATTTCTGGGGGAAAAAAAAAAAGGAAACCAAAAAAATCAGAACAACCTCCCCCAATCAAATAAAGTATTTGTAATTTGCCTTTTTTAAAAAATACTACACTTTCTGTATCAGGACCTCAATCTGTAATCATAGGCTATATGAATATGCATCATATTTAAGGTGCTGCAGGCTTTGTGATATTTTAGTACTTGAGTTTTTTCTTTTGCATGTCTCTTTCTAACATAAAAGATGCCCAGTGGGGATTAGGTTTGTATTGCAACTAAACAGGAAGGTGTAAAAACTTTTTTAAAGCTATTTTTTTTCCTGCAAATAATTCTGTTCCCTGAGAAAGATATTTTTCATATTCATGCTCAATTATATGTGACTACATCACCTATTTACCAGTTTTTAAACAGGGAGACCCAAAGTTTGGGTAACAATTGTGTCTTAAATTAATAGTTAAAACGTATAAACCCGATGATTCCTTTTTGCAACAGAATTTGCAAGAAAGGGACCAGAGACTGCAGAAGTTCATGTACCTAATATTATTTTTCTTTCCACTAAGTTAAATGGATCTAGTCTTGTGCATAAATTTACTTACATAATCCATTTATAAGGATCTAAGTTCAAGCATTAATAAACTGGAGGAAATGAGACTAGTAGGAGAGGGCAATGGATTATTCTCTATTCTTTCACTTCTTCCTGCTCTCCTCCACAATAGTACATTTATTTAGCACTTAGTATTTTCAAAGACCTTTACATCTTTAATCTTTCCTACAACATTGCTTTTAAGAACATCTGTGTGTTGTATATTTCTGTTTTAAATTCAAGGTGCTGAATTTGAACTTTAAATCCATTGAGAAAAGTAATACTTTCCTTAATACTTTACTTCAGAGACCATAGCTCTTAAGTGGAAAGATTGTCTTCCTTCTTGTGTTTCATACATAACAGAAGTTAGCGAAGGGATCCAAAAGTATGCACAAACTAGATTAGAATAATGTTATCTGGACGGTGTCTTTTGATGGGGGTATATCTAACTTTGAAAAGGCTAAAACTGAGTACTAAAGTGAATGACAAGACCATAGACTTTACTGAAAATTATGTTAGAGAAACACACTTAAATTATTACTAAATTAGTTCATTGGCAAATCTGTTCTGATTTAAGTACAATCACAAGAACCACAAAATGTCTTAGTCCTAGGCTCTGACTTAGAGTTTGCTTAAATGAATAGCATGAAACTCTATCTGGATATAAAGATGAAAAGGAAAATATATTTTCTTTTTTATTAGTTGCATCAAGATTTTTTATTAAATGGAAAATGTCAGAATTCTTACACCTTCAAGTATTAGCTTTTCCACTATAAAACTACTAGATAATCTTACTGGAAATACACTCTCAGTTCCAAATATTCTATTTGTATTTAGATCCATTTCTGTTTCACTCAGAAAGAGATCATTACAGCAAAGTATATATTCTCCATTTTGATCTGTAGAAGTGCATTTTTGAGACGTGTCTTACTCTAGTCTTATATCTCCAATCATTTAACCAAAGATGCTGGTATTCAGATAATGGAAAAGTACAGCAAATATTAATCTATGAAGTAACATGTAAAATTACCATTTTACTGAATTATGACAGGTCCTAAGAAGATACTTTTTCTTTCCATACATTTTGGGATAAAGTTTTACAAATGGTTTAATATTATCTACTTGTTTCTTCTCCCTGCTCCTTGGCCATGTATTCCTATCCCTCATGTTATCTTTTGGGTTTTTCCCTCCTGTCAGATTAGTCATCCTATGTGATCTACATGAACATGTAATTGCCAGTGCTGATACCAGAGGTGGCAGGTGAGGCAGCAGCCTTAGATCAATAAAAAAACCCTAACCTTAGCTGTGTCATCAGGGATAAAGGAATGAGGCAGAAGAAACACTGAATTCTCTAGGGCACTTGTAGAATCTAACCCAGAACAGTATGAACAATGGCCATTATAATGTCTTGGCTATACAACAAAATAATGAATTAATCTACAAGATATATTTTCTGTGGAAAAAAATTGAGGCATATTCCAGAAAGAACATTTTTTATAAACAACTCTCTTACATACAAATTATAAACATAAACGTGAACTCTGACAAGTTTATACACACACACATATAAATTACATATAAAAGTTACATACACACATGTATATGCACATACATGCATAGACATATATGCAAGCTCCTTATATAAAAACAATGGTAACTTTCCTACCAGCTGTATTTGTTACATGGAAGCCAATTAAAATGTTAACAAAATATAATACAGAAAATGTCAGGCTTATCTATATCAACTTTCTCCCAACACATTTTCTTCTCCAGTATGCCATGTCAAATGGTCAGGCAGAGGCTCACACATTTACAGTCGCTCAAAATTTCCCACCTGCATGCGTCTGGCAGATGTGATGCAGGAGTGAAGGGAGGCTCTGCTTTTCTGCATGGGCAGCTGGAGGCTGGGCTGGATTCCTCAGGGTATCTCAAACAGCTCTACATGCTCATATTCAGGCACCCGAGCAGAGCCCTAAAAGACCGTTCCATCAGTAGCATCCACTGAAAACCAGTTCTTAAACGTATTTAAATCAAAAAGGTCCCAGAGACCTCTTGTTTGTTCACCAGTTGAAATACTCGTCATTTTCTTTATGGAGTACCATTATCCCTAACATTAACAACACCCAAGGGAAAGAGGGAAATCAACAAACGTTCTTCTAAAAGATATTTTACCAGAACTAATTACTATTAGTTTGAGGTGTCTAAACAGCTTTGAAAAAATGTTTTTACGTTGCCAGATATGCCACAATTCATACAAGCAGCCTAGGAAGAGGAGGCAATCAGCTCCAAGTCTCCCCATATCCCAGGCTGGTTCCCGTTCCACTCTAACATTTAGTGCCAATAAACTGGTACTCTTAACACACCGGTGCCGATTCTCAGTAGCCGTGCCAATGATTTAGCAATGAGCAAAGGGTGACGCCAAGAATGTCAGGAAATGGAAACCTATCCCTAACAAATTCTGTTTTGGTAGGTGGCTGACAATGAAGTTGTTTGTTTAGTTTAAGAAGAGGATTTTCTAAGGATAATACTCTTTTCACTTTTAATATCTGGAGGTAAAAAAATGGCTCAGAGCCATGACTCACTTCTATGACTTACTAAGTGCATTTCAGTTTATCCTTCTCCCTACTTTAGTATTTCTTTGGTTACACATAGAGCTTCAGAAGTTTGTCAAATCCTTTTTTCCAAATTGTAACTTTTTAATTTTTCATTTTCCCTATTAGTAAATGCAAATATGGATCTGTATACACAATGTTTACAGTACTGCATTATTCAGTCTATGTACTTAAATACCAACTAATACTAATAATTACAAATGTACGCACATATTAATAGGAATAGTGAATAAGAGAAAACATCAACAGGTAATACAGCATATCCACTAAAAGAAAAGACGCTATAAACCAGCAAAGCAGAAGAAAGTTTTACAACATTTCACCCTTTTGGCATACTTCCTGGCAGTCTCTAGTAATGACTATCTGAATTGCCTTCACTGCACTCCCATTCAGCTTCCTGGATTCTATCTAATCAATCTGAAAGCAGCTGCTTTAAGGACCCTACTGATTCTTAGTTGCAAGACACCGAAATGCTTTTTTTTTTCTTAAAAAAGGCCCCTGAAACTCAAATACCTATGTGCTTATAGTTGTTGCCCTCATAGGAGCATTTCTAGAAGAAAGCTATTTGCTTTAGGGTTTTCTTAAAAACTTATTTATCCTAAAGGATTCCACTTATAAGAGTATCATACCAATTTTTATCTTGTTGTATCATCATACAATATTCTAAATTAGATTGTGAAAGGTCAAGAAAATGCCTAACGTTTAACAAAAGAGTTAGTAAACTGGATGGCATGAAACTAGAAGCGTTTCATAGTCAGAGCGCCAGTGGTCATTGTTCTCCTGAACTGGCTCCAATCCCACAAGATTATTTTATGACACTAAAGAGCTCAATAGATGATAACAGGAATGGGCTATTAAGCAACAATACAATGCAGAAAAGTCTACATAGGATAGAATCTACATAGAGATAAATAAGCTTTTGTATTAAATTATCGAAGTATTACATTGGATATAACTATTGATGGCAGAGTGAAGACACCACTTCTAAAACATCCACTTTAGTGAAGCGTCATCTTTTGCTGCCTCTGACATGACAGGGTCCCTATACTCCTATTTAGCTCTCCAGCTCCAGCCTCAATAGTGCTGGCTCCTGCCTGGGGGACACTATAGCTATCATCTCAGTGCCTCATCCTGCGAGGGAGGTGCAGCCTGCTTTAGCACTGCCATTTAACAGCGTGAATTAGAGAGCAAAGAAGAGACTGGAAATCAGTCAGCATGGTATTTTGGCAAAGCATTTAATTCATGCCATCAGCACAAGGAGAAGGAAAAAAGAAAAATAGTTGTGTGTCCATCTCTACTATGGCTTTGTACACTAAAATGTAGAATTGTTTTGTCTGTGCCAGTATAGTCACACTTTCTAGGGAGGATTCATTTTTTATTAAATGATGCTTTATGGAAGCATAGATATTTTTATATGGAAACAGGAATTATGCTGGTACACAACACACTTCTACTTATGAAAATCCTTCCATATTAAAGCTCTTTCAGTATGAAGGAAAATTGAATTACACCACTGTTTAAATTAAACAGCAGTACTTCAAATATAGACACTTCATTTAACACAAGAAAAGGAAAGGAAGGCAAGAAGTTGATATGTGAACTAAGCATTGAGTTTATTACTAGGACTTATTCAAGAGCAAGAAATTTTTAGCAGGTCATTTGATTATCTTAATGATACTGTCTTCATAAACATGTAATTTTATTAACTGAGATCCACCATAAATAAAAATGCAGCAATAAATCTTTGCTTTATGTTTTGAAGAAATCTGAGAAAACATCCTTCCTTAGCCAAAAAGAATATCCTTGTCTTAGAAAAGACACCTTGTATAACATGTGATAAACAACTCTCTTTGGCTCTGGAAAATCTGTTGGAGGCACAGATTACTTCAGCTCTACAATTTTACACAGATTACTTAAAACATCCTCAAACTGATTGTGAATACTTTTAATCCTTCCAGTCTTTAAATTGAGTTAAAAAAGAGATATCTCTTGTTGCCCTAAGCAGCATAATCTCCAAGGCAGAAAAAGTATCAAATCAAGTTTAGTTTCAAGGAGACTAAGCACAGGAAAAATTCAACCAAAAAAAGACTGATAACAATGTGTCCACAAATAGCATCCCTCTTCATGCATTTGGTGCTGAGTTAGAGTCTTAAATTCCCACTCTTTCTTGAAACACTTGGATTTTATTCCTCTTTACGGCATTGGCAACCTTCTAGATACAAATTTTCACAAAACATGCTGCAAAACATTCACAAGAAATCAAAAATTCTAAAGGATAAAACCATAATTTGTCCTCACCTTTGTGAGTACAACAAATGTAGCAGTGAAATCTTTCAGGCACAAATTGCATAACATAAATTAAAGCATCTTTAGTACAAATTCTTGACTCAAAAACTTTCATCTTGTACAACTTTTAAGCAAGACCACTTTTGCTGAACATAAAGTTTATAATTTTGCCTTCTTTTGTTTAAAAAAAGAACATATCAATTCGGCAGGATATCTTATGCTTTCTGGGTTGATGAAAACAGTTTCATAATCTGGGATGTTTTGTTTTACAATAAAAAAGTAATTATTATCTAAGACCACTATCGCAGCATATACTGAGGACAGAAAAAACATCAGTTCTCAAACAAAACAATTATTTGTAGAAGGTAGGTCTGAGCAAAATTCAGTCCGTACTCTTTCACAAAAAGCTCTGTTTATTTACTTTACCCTTTCATGGCCACCTCAGCTATATTCATAGATTGTTACTTCAAGAAGCTATAATAAAAATTATTCATTACAATCTTTGTGAGTGAGGAAATGCATGTTTCATGAAAAAGAGTACATAAATTAAAGAAGATCAGTTACTTTATCTAATTTAACTCAAATCAAAATATCACCATATGGCAGATTTAAAAAGTTTTGAGAGCCTCAGAAGTGGAGCGTGGAGGACATCCCACAGCTCCCAATCACTGCCAAAAGTGTAATCGCACTGTAGAAAAGGCCCATTAAAGGATACTCAATCTATTCTCAGCAGTTCTTTCAAAATATGTTTAGTATGAGTCTGGGAGAAAAGAACAATCCAGAATTAAACATGAAACATACTAAAACAATGCTCTCTGCTGGACTGAAAGATAAGGAAATAAATCATTTAGTCTTGCTGAAAAGCATGAGAATTGATGCAAAGGTGACATGCAGAAATCTCAGTATCTTTTCGGAATGCTGCAAGTAACTTACTTTCTGTAGGTCCTTTACTTTGGTGGTATACATGTGTATATGATTTTGCTCCAGGAATCACACCCTGACACACAGTCATATTCTGACAGTACATTAAAAACAGGAAGTTTGCTGATGACAAAAAACTGGGAGGAGCAGCTGACACACCAGAAGGCTGTGCTGCCATTCAGCAGGACCTGGANAACACAGGAAATTCCATCTGAACATGAGGAAAAACTTCTTTACTTTGAGGGTGACAGAGCACTGGAACAGGCTGCCCAGAGAGGGTGCGGAGTCTCTTTCTCTGGAGATATTCAAAACCCGCCTGGATGCATTCCTGTCCAACCTGCTGTAGGTGAACCTGCTTTGGCAGGGGGGTTGGACTAGATAATCTCCAAAGGTCCCTTCCAACACCTACCGTTCTGTGATCCTGCGATTATAGTGTTTCTGGAACTGCCTCAAGTAATTGCAAAGAAAGAAAATGAAGCCCTTCTTTTTGTGACAGCCTTTGTGACAGCCTATAGTAAAGGTTTATGAATCACCACTGATTTCTGGGATGCAAAACCAGTTTCAGCTCCTCAGCTAGGTCGAATTGGTTTAAATGTATTGATTTTAGTATTTCAAAGTATGTTAGCACCATACACTGTTCCCTAAAGCCTTATCCATACCAACAGAAAATACTAAGGAAGGCATAGTTTTAGAATGTTAACTAAGTACACCTCTCACCAATAGAGCACTGTCTTGGCCCTAGCTATGTGCTTTGGATATTTCTTAAGTTAAAATAATTAGACTAAACTGCAACCCAACATGTATTTTAGAACATATTTTGATTCTCTTATGGATTAACTGATACCGCTAAAGAATTTGGTTTTGAGAAGCTGACAAGTTTATAGTTTTATTTGATTTCACAACAAAAGGGGTTGGTTTGGAGTTGGGAATGTAGCAGGTTGAACAGCATATCGGTTATGATATGTTCTTAAAACAATTAGAATTAGAAGTACGGGAGGTTTTTTTAGATTTCTTCTATTGCACCTATGGGAAAAATATTTCTTTCTTTTAAGAAAAAAATAAAAAAAAGGCAAAGAGAAAGAAGAGAAACTCTACGATAGAATTCAAATCCTTATACCTTTCAAAGGTATAACTTCTTTTTCACATATTCCTTCCGCAAGATTATGCTGCCTATCTTACTTTCTAAAACTATGTGGTTATCAGAGAGGTTTCTGTGGCTCATACATATATTGGGGAAAAGAAGGCATCTGTACTAATGTAGTGATTTTTAAACAATAGAAACAGGTCCAAGTTCAGTTTAAGCATTTCATAAAAATAACAGAAAATACAACTAGAAGGGACCTGAAGAGGCAATCTAACCCTCTTTTATCCAAATCAAGATAAATTTTGGTAATACTAAACAACATGTATAAAATAATAGAACTTCATAAGCTCCATGGAAACATTTATATTCATTACATCTTTCAGCATGGCCAAAGCACTCAAATATATGTACAGTTTAAGGCAATGATACTTATGACTTAGCATTCCTGGATCTTTAATTGAAGTCTTGAGCCTATAAGCTTTTCCATTTACTATCTAATGGACTTCAGCACTCATAGACCTGTACATAGTCCAAGGCACTTCAAGAGCATATGCAAAGACAAAAATGAACATTTACTGACAACAGGTTTTTAATAATTGAAGTAACACCAGTGTATGTGCCCAAGTCTGACTGTCATATAGTCTGAGCAGAAACTTGGCTGAGAAAGTTAAACATTTGGAGAAAAATACAAGTGAAGCATTCACTGCAAGCATGAGAGAGTATAAAAAACTTCCCAAATTGCCAAAGGCTGCTAAAACCCTACATCTAATGCTATACAATACATTGACCTATGTATAGACATATTCCAATTTAAAACACAATGCATTTGTTTTTCAAATGTGCAAAACCAGCAGCTTATTATTTGAAAAGATTACTGACTAGATACTAACGTATTCAGAAAGCAGTAAGGTAATGTACTTTAACTTTCTGCTACAATTTATACAAGAAATGAGTGCACCAAAAGCTTCAGATACGCTCTCATAAAAATAACGAGAATTTAAACCCTTTTTTGTTTTGATGTTTTGTGACTTTATTTTTTACTTTATTCTTTTTTAACTTGTTAGTGGGGCATTAAAAGATCAAGAAAAAGAGCACACTTCCCTTGTCCCTTGAGTCATCAGTTCATTGTTTTTCTTTTCCTCAAAGCTCAGCAATTCTAAGACATAATACTTTCAACTTATTTTTTCTTTCTTTTTTTAAAAATCCAAACAACTAACTTGTGTGATTACAGAGAAGAATTTAAAAATTGAAATCTGAAAATTCAGAACCAGAGGGAGACAAAACAGGAGCCATAGTTCTGGAAAACACATTCTCATTACACAAATGTGCAATTTAGTGCAGAAATGACTACATGGAATTTTAGAGTTTGCACCATAAAAGATCAGATGATGTATTATTCTCCTTCAGGCTTTAATTTAATAGATTTTATTATAACAAATCTTTTAACTAAAAAAATTCATCCAGTCTCATAGTGACCACTGGAAATTCATACAGTTATCTAGAGAAGGTTATTTTTTGGTTATTCCATGTAGAGTTTTATTACTAAAAGCAAAGTATCAGTTGACGATTCTGTTTTCGAAAAACAAGTTTTCTGAATCCATTTCTCCTGCACCACTAGATGAAAAAAAGCAACAATACATGTATTTTTATCATCATGCAAGATGTCAGCAGTCTAATTAGGAGGACCAGGCAGGAAAAGATGACACCACAAGAATATTTTTTCCACATGTGAAAAGAAAAAAAACCCAGTTGTTATTGGGCATATTACTACTTAATGAAATTTTAAATACTTAATCTGACAAACATTGCTTAACTAAGTTACTTTTAATTAAGCTAGAAAAAAAAGAGAGAGAAGATACGCTAAAATGTTAATGTAGCTGCACTTATCAATAAATAAGTCTTTTCAATACTGCTGACAGGAAGATTTAATTAAACGTATGTATAGCAAAAGTATAATATAGCTGCACTTATCAATAAATAAGTCTTTTCAATACTGCTGACAGGAAGATTTAATTAAACGTATGTATAGCAAAAGTATAATATAAAATGTTTTCAAAGACCTTGCCAGTAAATGTAAAGTTATGGGATTTTTTTTTTTTTTCCCCCCAGATTTCAGGGAAATGATGAAAAAAGATGAAGACATCTTCATATCCTTTGATTTTAACAAATGATTGAATAAGTTAATTAGGTCATGCAAGCTCTCCACACACTACATTGAATCTATACTTACTAAATATTAAATCCTGAAATAGAGCTCTTAAAATCTAAGTAAACAGTCTTTAATTATAAATCACATGTATAGTCAATTTTGTATTGCAGTGGCAAAGTCTAAAAGGACAGGAAAGGCTAATTTACTACTGCATAGATCTCAGGCAAACTAAGATACGTAATTGACAATTTCTGAAAAGTCAGTATTACCAACTGGACTCTATCAGAATAGTAATACATAAACTAATACCAATACTGATTCTTGCAAAGAGAGAGTCCAAAGTAAGTGTTAAAAATTTCGTTATGTTATCATGTATATAAGATTCAATTTTTATTATGATAAATTTTTATGCAAAGCCACTGTGACTCAGTCCTTAAGTATTTCTGGACAAACCTGCTTATCTCCTGAACTGAATGTATTTAACATTCTGGATTTCAACAAGTATTGGCTGCAACTTAGTTTATTTATAGACTAGCTCAGGGCATCAGGCCTTATATAGGAATAATTCTCAGACCATGCAGAAATGTATTGGTGGAATGAGAGGTACAATCTTAGACAATACTTGACCTTCTTACAGAACATCTTCCTGAGCTATTCCTTTTCCAACAGAGCTCAAATGCATTGTCTGTTTTCTGGCAGAACAAATTGCTTTTTACATTAGTAAGGGTCTGTAGTAGAATACTCCTGAAATGTATTCTTTAAATCTCAGGAGAGATTATGAGGATCATGTAGCAACACCAAACTGGCAATGTATCATTTGAGATGATGCTAAGGAGGATGCGAATTTTAATTTTGCCAAGAATTATTTTTTTAATTCCCCCTACCTTCAAGTTACCTAACATTTTAAATTACTCGTATACTATTCATTAAGCATAAAAGCATAAAATATTTTAATACATGACCAAACACCAACTCTCTATTTTTATTTCGACTGAATATAATAAGAAATATCTGAAATATTTCCACTCTTAGTAAAGTGTACACCAACTAATTTGATACAGCAATACTATAGATAACATCCATAGAGTAAACACTGTAAATTAAATTAATCTATTTTCTTGAGTACCATCTAAAGAGTATTACACTATGCAGCATCAGTGAAAATCTTCCATATGATTTGGGAGTGGCCTAGCATCTTAATGAAAAGAAACCCCTCACCTTCCCCCAAAAACTACAAAACAAACAGAATTGCCACAAGTAGTTTCTACTGTACTTTTTCTCTCTCATAGTAGGTGCTAGGATCCATAAATAATCTCTGGTACCAGGAGTTCACACTGTTGTCCTACTTGTCCTAAAGCTCATGCCCCACTTCTTTCCATTAAATGATTTCCCGATTACTGGTGCTCATCATTCTCTGAAAACTAGAGTCCTAAAAACTGATACACCTGAATCACTCAGAAACCTAGAATTATACAGCATTTCCAGTAAGAACATGGACTATAAGTACTTTTATTGCAGTACCTCCAGCAGCTCCTTAGGAGTTTGAGGATACTTTGGGAAATGTCTGTCTTTGGTATAATTGCATTTTCACTGAGCTTTCCTGTGAGAAGATGAAAATTCATACAGTGTGTTAAAAAAAAAAAAAAAACGTTATCCTCCACTTAATTTTCCACAGTGTTACCTTATCAGCTTCTTGGAAAGAGTAGGTACACAGCTATGACACAACCAAGAGAACCAAGCTTGTACCCANAACGTTATCCTCCACTTAATTTTCCACAGTGTTACCTTATCAGCTTCTTGGAAAGAGTAGGTACACAGCTATGACACAACCAAGAGAACCAAGCTTGTACCCACTGTGCCTTTGATCAAGGTGAAGGAACAGGAGAGGGGGTATTATGTGAAGTACGAAGAACACATTCTGTTTCTATTTGAAGATTTTATAAGGAAAGCTGCTGTAAATTTTAAAATAATCAAAGATTTGAAAACAGTTTTAATGATGACAACTATGGACAGAATTAGGGAATCAGAAATCAGATTCCAGTTTTTCCTTGTGATATTAAATTTTAACCTATACTTGAGAGCACCTCCACCTACCAAAAACTAATGTTGAAACACAATGAGTAAGTCAATAATGAATTTTGCATTCATGGAATCATATTAATAATCTAATTTCATTTTACAGTAAAATGATACTTACAGAATCACAGGGGTTGGAAGGGACCTCTGGGGATCATCAAGTCCAACTCCCCTGCCAGAGCAGGGACACCTAGAGTAGGTTGACATATGACGGCGCCCAGGCAGGTTTCGAATGTCTCCGCAGTCGGAGACT
>VYXH01004741.1:4731-22043 GCA_013397275.1 Burhinus bistriatus
CTGAGAGAGCTGGGACTCTTTAGCCTGGAGAAGAGAAGGCTGAGGGGAGACCTTATTCTTGCTTGTAAGGATCTAAAGGGTGGGTTGGAGGAGGATGGAGGCAGACTGTTTTCAGTGGTTCCCAGTGACAGGACGAGGGGCAACGGGCACAAGTTGGAACATAGGAAGTTCCATTCAAACATAAGAAAAAACTTCTTTACGGTGAGGGTGACCGAGCACTGGAACAGGCTGCCCAGGGAGGTTGTGGAGTCCCCTTCTCTGGAGATTTTCAAGACCCGCCTGGATGCAGTCCTGAGTAATGTGCTCTGGGCATTCCTGCGTCAGCAGGGGAGTTGGACTAGATGATCTCTAGAGGTCCCTTCCAACTCTAAAAATTCTGTGATTCCGTGATTCTGCACAAGGTCTCTGATTTGTCCAGTTGCCCCAGAATAACATGTACCTTTTGTTCCATTTACATGCCTCCCTATGTTTTCTTCCTTACGACTGACGGAAAGGTTTTGTGGAAAAGGCAGCTATACCTGAGCTTTAACAGATGAGTGGAAAAACTGCCAGAAGTCACATTATCAAAAAAATTAGAGAAAAAATAAATTACTTTATAACATGCATGGCTAACCCAAACATTAAATCATAACTTAATTTCCATTCCACAGAATGTATTTAGATATGCAAAACTGCAGTGGTTCTTAAAGAAGAGTCAATTGAAAATCTACATCATATGGGAGAATATAGAAATACTTATTTGAAAATTAAGTTAAAATTAAATCTGGTGTCTCGATTTGTGTTTCTGCTTTGTCTTGTGTCGGTATTATCACTTGTTTGTTTGTCTGTCTGAGGGGTTATCTGACAGTAAGAGACATAATCCCAGCATATTTTGTATTGACAGACATACATGCTACCCAGCTATGAAAAAGGATTAAAGTTTTATTATCTGTCAAATAGCATGCCCGTTACATAATGTCAATAATCTTTTAAGGAGATGGACCTGCCCTTCATAGCAAGGGATCCAGCCAGGCAGACCTCAGCAACGTCCCTGGAAGGGGAGCAGATACACACAGTGTTTCCCTGATTATCCTCTAGCACTGTTAACAAAGCAACATTCAAAGCTGCACGACTGCCTGCCTTCCTTCCCCTTCTTAGCTCCGTGGGCACTAGGGGTATGTTTTTGTTGTTCTGTTGATTTCGCAGAAGCAGAAGGGAGAAAACGGAGGGGCCTTTTCTCATGGTGAGTTTTCCTGTTTCCAGGCTGCCTTGTTTTTCCAGGCTGTGTTAAACGTAAATAAAATTGACAAGACAAGGCAAAAAAGTTGAGGAGGTGATGTTTTCATCCTGTTTTTTGAGCCTGTTACAAGAAAGCCTTTGATGGCTTCTAATAACCTCATTATCATAGGTCAGTCAAGCCTAGCAAAAGTTACAAGCATCGTCTGGGCTCTAGCCAAGATGAATCTAATCTGAGAGTCACTAGTCACCGCTTTTCTTAAACTTCTGTGGCATACTACAGGTTATCTGGCTGACCTTGGCAATTCTGGTCTCTCCTCGTTCTCCTTTTCTCTCCTCCTCCATGATTTTACTTGGTATTTGTTCTGGTTCTGACACCTGTTCAGTACGTCTTGGTTGTCAAATTGCCAAATGGTTTCTCTATACTTAGAAGCAATTCTGCAGCAATTATTCATTTCTTGTAAGACAACAGTGAGTTCAGGCACAAAATTCTCACAGTTTGGAAATGCATTAGTGTACTTTTAGTGTGGCTATTGAGTTGGCCATGGAAGACAACAACACAACCTTTTTTCTTTTTTAAGTCTACTCATTACAACAACTAAAGTAATTAGAAGAAAACTGTATGCTCTTTGCTTCTTTAAAAATATGACACAGTTTTTTACTGGGGATCTAAAATAGCTTGAACCTTCTGGGTTCAAGCAAGCTCGTCTCCTGCCTTTGGAAATGTGCAAATAAGGGTAGGAGAAGGGAACGGTTGCAGCTTTTAAATTGCCTGGCATTGGGTAAACTTGAATTGTACTTTCAAGGTTTATGTTACATTTTGTGATGTACATTTCAGTTACATCAAGGGAGGCTACAAGGAATAAACACATGTAGTTATATCAGCATTTGTAAAAATCTAACACTCCAAAGAAAGAAACCTCAAATAAGGATGTGCTATAACACCTGTACACACGCAATGGAGCATGCATCTTGGAAGGTGCCTTAGGCAGTTTCTTCAAAGTACACCAAAGATCAAAATCTGCCCTTAACCCAAAGAGAAGTGAACTAAGCACAGCGCTGTTAAGAGTTTGGGTACTGCTGACTATTGATCCACCTCTGACTGTTGCCTGTAAGAGCAACACCATGTGAGCCATTCAGTCTGCCTACTCACGTTGAAATAAAAGACCCATAAGGGGTACTTTTATCTTACTTACAGACAATTCTTTATATATACAATGGATTGCTATGAATCCCTAAACAAGAGAGAGCAAAGATTTCTATTCCAGAACACCCCCACATTGTCTTGTGATGCAATTGTCACAGAGCGCTAAAACCAGTCATTGCCTCTCATGCTAAAAAATAGGATGCAAAGGACTATGACTGTCTCCTGATGCTCTGTGTATCACAAAGATGGGCTTGTCAGAAGTCACAAACTCAGGGCTGCCAGTAGTTTACAAGTTATGGACCAGGCTCTCTATAAAGATCAGATTCATTTGCAAACCAATTATCACATACCTAAATAAGCAAATAATAATAATATAAATAAGTAGTATATAATAGGTGTTATATTACATTTGAGGGAGAAAGTTATTTTCTTCCTGCCTGTGGTGCATTTGTGTCACACTGTCAAATGTTTGTCAAAAAAAAAAGCTCACATTAGCACATGATAACATGCTTAAAGGGATTTTGGCTTCAAGTAAACACCCAGTATCATGAGATCTGTGATGAAATCATGGGAATTAACACTGATTGTCACATGGTAGACACTCCAGGGCCTTTTGCTGATACATTCAGCTGTCAGACATGCAACCAGCCACCTGCCTTGCTACAACATTTTCTCTTATTTTCTTTTGACACCATAAGCATAACTTAGTCAGCTACATATATTCTTGCCAAAAAAAAAAAAAANAAAAAAAAATTTACCAAAAAAAAAAAAAAAAAGGCTCACAGGCAGGTTTTGTCTTTTCTAAAATTGTTTTTGGTACTGATTTTTTTTTTAGATCTTACTAATAGAAAATTCAGAAAAATAACACTGGTTGCTTTCAGAAACTTGACTGCACTTGGGATTTTTGAGACTTCTAGTCTCCTTGTTTAAACATAAGTCACAGCCAGGGGGTTCTGCCCCTGAAATACAGTAGACTATCCTAATCTTCAGATACTGGAAAAAGAGCATTTATTTGGCTCTGCAGCAAATTACCTAGAGAATTTGCGGCATGACACGAGCCTCCCATCTTCCTCAGGCAACCATTCAGGGTAAATGGATCCTTCCAAGGATCCTTGGAAGACCATTGCAAAACTTGGGTTGATGCCAGGTCTTGAATAGCCTACCGTCAATCCAGAGAGCCTCCGGAAGAGTTTGCTGGACCAAAGATATCATGAGTTAAACATTTTAGGCTTCACCAGTTACCACTTGTTGTAATTTTACTTTAGGGTCCCACTTTTGCTGGAAGTAAGAGCAGCTGCTGCCTCTCCAGAGGAGCTTTCAATCTCACAGAAGAAAAAGCTCAAGATTTGCTACAGGAGGAGAGAGACATTTGGTCTGCTACTAGGCCAAAACCTTAGCTCTGTGTGAGGAATAGAAGAGCAAGGATAATACAGGAATTAACCATTGCCATCAACTCTCCCTGATCATCCGGGAGGCAATCAACAACCCTCAACCTCAGGGAAGTTTTGCTGCTCTTTCTATGAAACAGAGATCTTTTGTGTATTGGTGGCTACCAGATCTAATATCAGATTGTTTTAAGTCTATTACTATTGTATCACAACATACTGTATAAATTTGGAACACGCATTGAACCATATAGCTGTAAATGTTTAGAAAGGTGTTTCTGATATACCTCGAGCAACGAGACAGAAGACTAACAAAAAGAGTAGTGCCACACTGATACTTACAATAGGCACTACTTTGGCGTGAATCTACCATAAATTAGGTTTAAAAAGTGTAACTTTACAGTAAATGTACTCGTAACATGGATGAATTTGACTGATTTCATATATATATATAACATCTTATTGAAGCAATTAAATAAAAATTAGCAGAACTTACTATGCAAGCTAACTTGTAAAATTTTTATGAATCTTGGCTTGGCTGTAAAATAGAGTCATAAAAATCTAAAAGACACTTAACACAGTGTCTCTTATGTATTGAGAAATGTATTGAGTCACACACAGAAAAGTAATAGTGAATTAGCCAGTAGTGAGTAGTCAAGGAATTAGATAAATGTTTGATTCTCTAAGAAACAGTACATTATTTATGTTGGATAAAAAAGAAATACCCGTGGGGAGTTTTAGGGAAACCTACGGAGAGTTAACTGAGCAATGCAGTAGCAGATTACACTCAGAATGGCTATTGGAAGGAAGAAATGAAATTACTCACATAAGATTATAAGGTATTTCAAATTCACTATATCCAGGTGTCATTGTGGGTTCCTCAGGAAAAAAATGCTTAGAAACACTAATGCTTAAAGGTTAACAAAAGCAAAGAAGATCCCTATGAAATCATGCACTCCTCATAAATCTTTAGAATTGTCAAATTGTTTTTGAATACTGCCTTGCATACCAGCCAAGGTATGCAAATGTATAATGAAAACAGTAAAGTTTAAAAGAATGCAACAGAAACAAGAAAATAAGGACATGGCTGTGTATGAGAGGGATTAGCAGATGAACAGGAGGAAAGATTTATCAGAGATATGCATGAAGCATATTGTATTCAGGAATTGTCATATATAATACAAGTCATATGCTAAATACAGGGTTTGGGAGGAAACTTTCAATGGTCAAATTTAACATAAATACATATCTTTTTTCCCCTCTATAAGACCTCTTTATATTGACTATTCTTTGAAAAATACAGCCTTCTGAAGAGAAAGATGAATGCATTCTGGTACCTTAATTTCTACCTTCCTAGAAAAGGAAAAAGCTACAATAGCTAAAATATGCTCGTCACAAAACCTGAATCAAGAATTCTGTTTATGCCCCATGATCTGGTTCAGCCCATTACAGAGATCACAGATGTGGATTAAAGCTTTCTCTGCACATTGCAATGCCTTCCCAGCATCTTTAATGAAACTCCTCTTGAGATACAAACATTAAGCTGTGTTCCTTCTGGTCTGTTCTTCATCAGGAGTAAAATTCTGCCCTCAGACTTTATTAATGATTCTGATGATGATACATGAGATGAAATAAAGCAGAGCTCATTCCACAAAACCAGCATTTGCTTTTCTAGGCTAGGAAGAATAATAAAGAAACATATTAAAATTGGCAATGACAGCTACTTCTGTTAGAAAATTAATGATATGAGACTCAAAGTACTGATTGCATATCCATAAGAGGTTTCATGTTCAAAGGGGTAGCATTTGATTGAACTGAGTTTACATTTAGAAAGATGGGATCTGTTTCTTTCAAGCACTGTGTTAGATTTGGATTATTTTTTTTTAAACACATTTCACATTTCCTTACGTTTTTTCTGCAATACATTGCATGCTTTTGTACGCCACTTAAAAAAATACTTAAACTTTGAGAAGGCTAAAAGTACATGATTATTTAAGCATGACTGAGCAACCTGGACAATCCATAGCTGGAAATTTTGCTTTCCCCTATTTCCAACTAAATAGAAACCACTTGAATTGTTCAGGAACCTTTGTGTGTATATTTTAGTGTCTGCAGTAGGAAAGGCATGCCCACCTTTTCCTGCCTTGCAGCAATCCTCCAGTAATAGGCAACTTGGGACACTGTAGACCTTCTCACTTAGGAAAAGATCAGTAATTAGCTACAAAAATGTCATTAGTTCTATTGTCTAAACCTAAGGTGCTTTTTAAAATGAACAACAGTATCTGCAGTTTGATCAGAACGACAGCAAGAAAAAATAAAGCAAGGAAAAACCCGTTAATCAATTCAGTCTTATTATTTTTATTCTCACCTCTTGCACTGCGGCTCGATATTACTGCATCTGGTAAAGCCTGAAGCATGGCCTTACAGATTGTTTCAGACCTCAGGTAGCTCAGATTCCCACCATAAAGCTCCTTGTATGTAATTAATAAGTTAGTTGACCAGATGCTCTAAACAAGGTGTAATGGATTTGTCAGCTTCATTTTGGTATGGCTGTCATATGCTGTTGCCTGAAGGAGTGTCATGAATTTAAGTTCATCTTGAGTACATGGATGGGGAAAGGAGGTGAAGGTTTGTGCTGGACTGAAAAAAGAACGCCTTGAACAATTAACTGTTGTACAGGTGTGGGTGCAAACATGCTCATGTTATTCTGCAGTGTGCCTAGTCCTCCCAAATTCAGAAAATCCAAAACATTCAACAGTTCCACCAGTGGCTGACAAAGGAAAACCAAAACCATACAGGCCAGCTGGAAACCAGCCATGTGGCGACTCTAATGGAAAAGAGCTCCTTCAAGTAGCTTAGCCATACAGCCATTGGAGGCTGCAGGGAACTGGGAGCTGGTAAAGAAATGGACAGTAGTGCTCTTCAAAATCAACTCTTTATTTTTTCTTTTGCTTCGCATTTCATCCAAAATATTCTCACTCCCTCAGAATAAAAAAAATAGTAGCCATTAGTACAGAGTGATCTCGTTATGCTTAATAGCTACTAACGCATTTTTCTTCCAATGATTTGTCCACTTTTGAATCCCTATGAAGTTTTAGCACCCACAGTATCTTATGGCAGGAGTTCCACAATTAATTGTACACAACTTCTCATTTCTAGCTTGCGTTTTGCTGCCTGTGTCTTATTTGTTTATTCTTGTGCTGACATCATCCTTCAGACAGAGTATCTGTTCTTCCTTATTGATGTTTATGCGAATCCTAACTACCGCAATAAACTAAATTTTATGGCAGAATCCTGAAAATAAGTTATTTCCACAATGCTCAAATCAGTACTGAATAGAGATAACCAAGACAGTTTAATAAGCTATTTGAGTACCAAAAGTAGCACAGCAGCCTCCCTTGGCTCAGGAGGATAAATTAATCCAAATGAAGAACCACACTGACAGAATACTTTTATGCAGTAGTATATAAAACCATATGAAGTATTTAAAACCATATGAAGAAAATGTGATCATATAGAGCAAAGTCTATCAAAGATTGCTATACCAAGATCAAGTCACAGCACTGATTTTTTCTTCACATCCACAGGGAAACACACATTCATACCACGTATTGGCATTGATGCCAGTGTTGTAGCATCTCTGCATTAAAGAATCCTGCTTGCCACAGAGGGTTGATGAGACCAATCTGGCACACAGAGTGGGATAGAGCTGTCGCGTTGCACAGCAGCCCCGCATTATGCCATTGGGCTCAACTTGTCACGTAAGCAGTGTGCTAAGCGCACATCTGTGTAAGGCCTGCAACAACAGACACACACCTACCACGTACCCTAATTTGCCGGATGATTCATCTCATACTCGTATCACCTGAAGCACATATGAAACTTGCACAGAGAGTAAAGAGTTTTCAAATTATTTCAATACTTTCGTATTCCTATAAAGAAGACTAGAGAGCTCCAGGAACTGTTCTTGAACAAGATCTCCCACAGGAAGGGGTAGGTAGGTTTCAGTAACTGCTGTTAGCACACTGAGACGGTCTCTTGTTTATAAGCCACTGTTTTCTCTTTATTCATCCCGGCAACCGGACCAAGTAGAGTTCAGTATTCCCACCTAAGGAATATCAGCTGTCCCCAGAGCAACAACAGGGTTGGGTGTGAATTAGTTGGCACTAGAGGAAAATACTCTAGAAATGATTTGAGATTAGTTTCATATTTCTGAAATATCAAGGGAAATTTATATAAAAAGTAAGAAATTTCAAATATTAACCTTGTTCATGTATGTGTAGAGATGTAGGGAATACTCTCCAAAACTTGTACTTTTTTGTGCTTGCCTACTGTGGAAACTGCGAGGATTTGTCTGTGTGCCGGGGAACAAATGAAACGGATGCAGAGGGAAGCGGAGCTGTGCTGTGAATTCTACAACAATTTTTGTTTTATTTAGAGATACACATCTTGGAATCCATAATCAGCTTGTTCCCTCAGAAACTTGTCAGAATAGGCAGTAATAAATCATTCAGACATTCACTCAGTCATTCACTTCATAAGTCCCACTGAATGTCACGTACCTGGAGACTGAATGTACGCAGCACTGAAAATACAACTGTGTTATGAAACAAGCAAATCACATAGGAGATGTCCTACTATTATGATAATAGTAGTGCTAAAAGTTTTCCAAAAAAAGAACACGACTCAGTGTGAACCTAAAGAAATAAACTCTTGTTATCATCATGACCAAAAAGGTTGACAAAACTATAAAACATTAGTTTAATATTCTTCCAAGAGTTTTTCCATCTGGCAAGAAACTACAAAGAATGCATATAAAAACTGTGACACATTCAGCTTCTGCTTGATCCTATGTAACCTCCATCTCCATAGATGGTAGTACATGTATGATGGCAATACATGTATGTTTTCAAGGGCAGAAGGGCTCCGAGCTAACAGATCTAAATGATGAGGAACCTCAGCAAATCAAGATGTATTTGAAACTCTGCCATGGAGCAGAGCCTTCTGAAGTTCACATGGATATCCTCTCTCTTTAAATAAAAAACACAGAGCATAACCTACTTGCATTCAGCAACTGTCTAGCTGTTAGGGGATGCAAGATTTGAAGCGACTTCCCCGTCTATTAGATTTCACCTTCTTTGGATATTGCTAGCGCAGAACTTACCAAATTTATGTGGTAGGTTTAATTAGCGTCTCTGGACTGGGATTTAATTTTTAAGATCACACACTCCTTTCCCTGTAGCGCAACAAATCAGCAGTAGATTGCCACAAGGTAAGAGCAGCTTTATGCCGTAACTAAAGGTAGGTGAGGTGTGTGACAAGTGACAAGTGTTCATTAGCAGGAAAGCTCATTCAGGAACTATCTGCCTCCTGTTCAGTTGACTGTGCGTATATTCCACACATCTGAATTAAACACACTACTGTGTATTTTTGCCCAGGCTCATTTATATACATAGATCACAAAAAATGACAACATAGTGATAATGTTTTTGGGGGAAAGGGAGATGTTTACACTGGCAGATATTTTTAAAACATTTTCCTGGGGACAAAGAAGAATACACCCTGAATCAGGTGAAGTTTAAATCCAGTTTCTGATTGAGGATAACTGTTCGTATACCATTCATAAACAGAAATCAATACCCTACTATCACAACAGCTTCTGTATTATGAAGACATTAAATAGTGTTATTCTTCTATCACTTTTTAAGAGATGATGGAGAAAATGCTGTTTTCTAAATAGAAAGACAAAACAGTACATTCCTGATTCACTTTTGGAGAACATGGATCCTGAGTCTTGGAGTTTATCAAAAGAAAACTCTTTAGTGGAGACCCTTTTAAACATATTTGTAAAACATTTGCTTTGTGTGACTTTGGATTTCAAAACTGTGCAGGTGTACCCATGAGCAGACAGCTCTTAAGGTTTTTCAAATGAATCGGCATGAAGATAACTTTTCCTCACAGTAATATTGGACCTCTTAACTCACCTGACTTTTGTTTTCTGTCCATTTCACCAATGTATTTGGTTTGCCTATTAGGTATGTTTTAAATATACCAAAACCACTATATACAATACAACATTGGGACTACTGGAAACGCGGATCAATAAAAGGAAAATGAGATTTACAGTAGTTATAGCATTTACTTTTATTATGGAACAGAGATGCATTCCCATGTTACTTGCTATAAACTCAGATGTTCAGCGATTGCTGGGCTTGTCCCTGACCTGTGCACCTCCACAAGAAAACAGCAATTTCTCTTCATTTGCGTGTCACATGGTTTTATAGGTTAACATAGCACAGACTGGCAGGAATATCTGCTCCTGCTGAAAGTGTGACTATAGTATCAACTAAAAAGACGAGTTCTGGCAAAAAGCCAGAGTGAATATACAGAAAACTTTGTGGCATAGGTCCATCGACCAGGAGTGCTAGAGAGGAAAACAAAAATCCCTTGAATATTTAAGCAAACCTAAACTTCCTATACCTGTTGAGGAATGGTTGAACAACCTGACAGAAATCAGAATTAAACTTGTGCCTCTGCATGCTAGTCATATAGAACAATAATGCATCAAAGCAGTACTTACAGCTAGAGAATATCAGAGGACATGAGTGTTCATCCATTGGGAAATTGTGCAGCTGCAGCTGGCACTCAGCATTGATGGTAAGCCTATGGAGAAACCAAGCCCCTGTTACTGCACATCGGCACAATGAACAGCCCAAGGAGGAGGCAGGGTAACCTTAGGTATCGTGTAAGAGTGCTTTGACATCCGTAAGTAAGGCCTGAAAGGGAAGGACTGTATTTGCAGATTTTCATTAGCTATTTAGGCCTGATCCAAAACAAGAATAATATCTAAACCACAAATAATTTCAGACACATCATTAAGAGTTTCTTGATCCCAAGATATCTGTGCGTATATTTTTCTCTAGACAATTCAGCATTGAAGGACACGGGATGGAAAAAACTACTCTTTACAAAAATAACAGGAAATACGGCTGATGTGGTGGTATGTCATTCCACAAAATTAAAAACTCATAAGAATCTTGTAAGAAACATTCTCCACATTTACTAACAGTGTGAACTTAAAACTCTTTCAATCATTTTGGACTATCTCTCAAAAACTTAATAGATTTCTGTATGCCATTCTCAGTTGTACAGATGCAGAAATGTCTCCAGCCCCACTTGAAAGCCTGTTTTACATGATATCCCTAACACAAAGGACACTATGAATGAAGTTGCTTTTAAAGGGACTATTAAAAATGGATAATCTTCAGGCTGATAGCTTATGAAGTAAATCTATTTACCCAGGTAGATTGCATTAAATGCTAGTTTCTTATCCAGTCTTTTTCATGAAACAGACACTACATTAATTGCATACCTGAATTTATGCAGCAAGTGTGGGGCATAAAGTTTTTGTGTTGGCTTCTTTTTTTTCTTTTGTTTTTTAAACTAATTCAAAAGCTGGATTGGGAAAGGTTTGTCTCAAATTTAGTGTGGCAGAGAGAAAAAACCCCTGTCACCTGGGAGGAACTTAACAGTGGTTTTGCACTGATACTAGAAGAGGATTTGCAGTGTCACAGCAAGAGTGCATTCATACCGAAAAGCAGGCAGGGAGGAGGATGGAAAGGCATGGAGCGTGATTGAACCTCGTACACTTTCTCCTGAATACAGAACATTCATCAACACCTGACAGTATCAGGACATACGGTAGTTACTGCTTCCATGCCATTTCGTAAATTTGTGTGTGCTCACTTAAGTCAGATAAATTGCTTTTGAATTACACAGTGTTATCAATGAACAATGATCATTCTAACAGGTCCTCCCATGTAAAAAGGAGGCTGACCTGAGTAGGTGAAAAGGACTCAAAACATCTTTCACAAACTAAAAATGCTCATTCAAACAATCCACCGGGTCAAGTATTACCCCTTTTTTAGCTGTCTTAGACAAATTTTGTAGTCCATTCAATAGTTTCTTTAGTGACAGGTATGCAAGTCTAACTATGATTAGGTAGATACTTAACTTGCCCTGAAATACTGAAGCATGACTTAATAGAAAAAAAAACAAGAAAAAAAAACCCAACAACCCAACCGAGAGGGTATTGGAGCTGACATCCTAGTCACCGAAGTCTTTAGCTAAAGGCTGCTGAAATAGCAAGAGCTCTGTCACAGTGGAGCAAGCCTAAGAAAGGAAGGGCACTAAAAATGTCAGTAGCATTTCCAGCTGTTTAATTCCTTTCTTATTGTTCGCCAAAGACTTGCTATTGGAGCCCAACTGCAATTGCAAGTATGATCAGAATGAGCTGAACACAATCACTGAAGAAAATGTAGCGTGAAAGGGATGTTTCTGAATATGTTTGCCATGTGGAATATGGCTTAAGGCAAAACTCCCTTCTGAACAATTCATCTCTTCCATAAGTAAACACACATTTTGATTTCCACAGGCTTTTTTTATGCAAATATATACGGTATTTCTAATACCATACAGTTGATGGTATCACAAAGACTCTAAAACTCTAAAAGCCTTTCCTCCAGCAATTCACCCTTGTGATGAGATGTGACAGACTATCTTTCAGTGTAAATTATTTGAAGAATCAAGGATTGGCATTAGCATGAATCTAGAAATACTTTATCCAGCCCTGCACCTAACTCTGATCAGAAAGGTTTCTGACAGGTTTTATGGGACCACATGCTCCTGATTTTATTACAAGCTCTAAAAAGCCCAACTTCTACAATTTAGACAGACCTATTTCTACTTCTCAAGGCTTCTTTTTTAGGAAGACAAGACTTTGTTTTTTAAACTCTGCAGTACTTACTCCTGAATATTTCAGTGTTTGTCAAGCACGGTCAGGTAAGCATCAGGAAGCAAACAGCAGAGGAGAACAAAGATACCACTGAAAATTACTACTACTATGTCAGAGGCAGGAGAAGCTTTCAGCCCTACATGCCGAATGCTCACCTGAGGGTGTACAAGATTTTGCCGTCGTTCCATATGCGGAGGAGCTGGTTGGGGGTGGTGATCCAGTGAGCCTCCGCCGTCTTTGAATTACGAAATATCGTGTCCGGGATCCAGATCAAGCCAACCATGTTGCTGTTCAGAGTCAGTATCTTCATGGTGCTGTTGAAGCGAAGACGGCTATCTGTCCACGTCTGGGCAAAAAATATATCAATTTGATATTCCTGCAACAAAAGCATGATATGCAAATTGAAATCAGTTCCACACTTTCCACTACTGTTTGGTCTTTGATAAGGTCTATCCAGGTGTAGAGCAGCACGATACATTCAGGTCAATGGATAATGTTTCCTTTTTTTACTGCCCGAGGAAGTATTTTTTTCCCTTTTTTTTCCCCCTTTTTTTTTTCTTTTCCTTCCAGCTACTTGGGAAAGCAGGCCAAACATCTCACTTGCCTTGGTCCTGTGCCATACCAATTTCTGCGCTAGCATGTTATTTTCCACTGTCTCTGAACAGTCACAGCTACAAGATATAATTTGCAGAGACTTCTTTGTCGCAGGGCAGACTGATAAAAGAGGTGTGAAAGAGGAATGGGAGCAACACATGAAAGGTGGAGAATGGTAAACTCCCCTGATTATGGCAATGCCTTTTGAGGCAGGGACGGGTGTAAATTCAATAAATTAACTGCTCTGTTTATTACTAATTGTTCAGCCACTCTTTTTCAGGTCATACTACAGCAGAATTGAAAGAGCATGCTCGTGTTTCTTTACAGGCACCTCATGTACCCCAAAGCTAAGAGCTGAGTGGTCACTAGCTTGCTACCCTGAATAGGTTAATATCATAATTTACCTGAATCATCCTTTCTTTCACTCCATATTTACTGCTCTGTTTCTGTAGATAAGCAGTCGTAGTAGGTATAACAGCAGAAACATGGACAAACAGACAAAGTGATATAGGTGAACACACAAACACGCTGATTTATGCGTTTAATACCCCATGGAAGAAACTGTGTAAAAGCCAGTATTTGAATTGTGAATTCCAGCCACCGGTGGCTGGGAAAGGTCACGTCTGCATTTGCTTATGTTCTTCTCCCTCTTTCCAGACTGCTGTACCTGTGAACCCTGTGGAAACGGCCATCTGACTGTGTTGTGAAAGACCCTCTCAGCATCACAGAGCTGGCCACATCCATGACAGGGGTGGAGTTTGCTGATGTGACACAAAGCATATGCTCTACAACGCAGCCTAATACAGGGGCTGGGTATAATCTAGAGGAAACTATCTCCTTAGATCCCCTGGTAGATGCACTCTTGATATATCTGAACAAAGGAGAATTAAGGCTATGTGGAAAATCTGGTATGCATTTGCCTTTGACCACTCTGAACGTGCTTTTATTGCATTTTTATTGCTCTGTTCCTAATTTTTAAAAGAGAAAGTATAAAAAGAAATGCTATTATACAATCAGTATGTTTTTGTCGTTTTTTTTTTATAGACAGTTAGAAGAGCTTGTACTCTGAACTGAAGACAGCATTTTGGCTAAGAGCCATCTGGTTCTCCTGCACTATTACTTTTTTGGCAGGTCATCCTTTCAAAGCTGATGTTATAACACCAGGAAACCTAATTCACTGACACTGTATACCTAGTCCAAAACAAACTCTGGGCCTCTCGTCTCTAGATGGCAAACGATCAATAGGTGCATAAGTGGTGCTAGCAGGTATCCAAATACCAGGTAATAGATCGCCTTAGGAATTAAAGCATAGCCACCAACAGCATTAAGGACCATTTTTCTTCATAGCCTATCTCACTACCATTTTTCATTGTATTATTAGCTTTATTTTCTCAGGGAAGCTGACAGATTTGAATCTGAAGAGACTTTTCTTTCATCTTGATGAGCACAAAGTTGCACATCTCCACACACTTAAAGGACGCAATGTAATCTGCACAGCATACCCTTATTGCTACCTTGCTCAAAATATTCACCTTAATTCACCAGGTTTAAAATGGCAGAGTGCTGATCCTGTTTCCTGACACTCAGCTGTGTACCATTTTAGTCCTTGAAAGTCCAGTGACAAGAATTTGGCACATTCAGCTTCTCTAGAGAAGAATATGCCAGACATGTCTATAGGTTTCTCTAAATGCTGAGTGAGTAGAGTTGCTTTTTTTAGCTCACACGTGAGAATCAGTATTTATAGAATCAAAGACCATTTGTATACAGCTGGCTAATGACACTGTTGTCTTTTTACAGGACAAGTTTTTGCATGATACTCATATTTGAGGTTATTTTATATGAATACTTTATTTTGACTAAATCTAGGAGCAGCCATAATTACCTTCTAGTAGATTGTACATATTTAATTATATCTAGGATTTTAGGATTTAAGATATTTAGGATTTCTATGCCACCAAAGGAAAGAAAGCCCTTGAGGTCCGTAATACAGTGTCCTAAGAAGGTACTGCAGCTAGATCTGAGCAAAGTGGGCACCAGAAGCAGCACAGATGTATCATTCTGGTTTCCATCCTGGCAAACTACTCTGGCTGAGAAACAGATTATGTTAGTCTAGAAGCAAAGCCATGCTAATAGCATTGTCCAACTCCCATTTTGTATCTCCTTTACTTCTTACTGCAACTATAACATGCCACCAATCACCATCATTCAAAATATCTCTGCAATGGGCCACTGTACCTCCATTCACCTTAATAAAAACATTTCAACTCAAACTAAGTGGTTGACAGATCTTCTCAGTTATTTAGTTCTTTAAAAATGCATTTTTGTCCTTGTAACCTTAGGTCAAAAAAAGCAAAGCAACATTTTAAAAAGTCAATCAAAGTTGAAACTAGTTACATTGACTTTTTCAACACTTTATCATAGAATCATAGAATGGTTTAGGTTGGAAAGGACCTTAAAGATCACCTAGTTCCAAACCCCCTGCTATGAGCAAGGACACCTCCCACTAGACCAGATTGCTCAAAGCCTCATCCAACCTGGCCTTGGACACTCCTAGGGATGGGGACTCCATAGCTTCCCTGGGCAACCTGTTCCAGTGCCTCACCACCCTCAGAGTGAAAAAACTTCTTCCTGAGATCTAATTGAAATCTCCGTTCTTCCAGTTCGAAGCCATTACTCCTCGTCCTATCATTACATGCCCCTGTAAAAAGTTCTTCTCCAGCTTTCTTGTAGGCCTCCTTTAAGTACTGAAAGGCCACTATAAGGTCTCCTCGGAGCCGTCTCTTCTCCAGGATGAACAACCTCAACTCTCTCAGCCTATCCTCATAGCAGAGGTGTTCTAGTTTTCTGATCATCTTTGTGGCCCTCCTCTGGACCCTCTCCAACAGGTCCATGTCTTTCTTCTGTTGGGGGCTCTGGACCTGGACACAGTATTCTGGGTGGAGTCTCACGAGAGCAGAGTAGAGGGGCAGAATCACCTTCCTTGACCTGNGAACACCACTCGTCACTGCTCGCCACTTGGACATTGACCCATTGATGGCAACTCTTCGAGTGTGACCGTCCAGGCAGTTCTTTATCCACCAATTGGTCCATTGGTCAAATCCATGTCTCTCCAATTTAGAGAGAAGGATGTCATGTGGGACAGTGTCAAATGCCTTGCACAAGTCCAAGTAGATGACACCTGTTACTCTCCCCTTATCCTCCAAGGCTGTAACCTCGTCATAGAAGGCCATGAAGTTTGTCAGGCATGTTTTGCCCTTAGTGAAGCCATGTTGGCTGCCACCAATCACCTCCTTATTTTCCATGTGTCTTAGCAGAGTTTCCAGAAGGATCTGTTCCATGATCTTGCCAGGAGCAGAGGTGAGACTGAGCAGCCTGTAGTTCCCCGGGTCTTCTTTTTTACCCTTTTTAAAAATGGGAGTTTTGTTCACCCTTTTCCACACAGCTTTGGAGAACTTCACCAGACTGCCACAACTTCTCAAATACGATGGATAGTGACTTGGCAACTACATCTGCCAGTTTGCTCAGGACCCATGGATGAATCTCATCAGGTCCCATGGACTTGTGCACATTCAGGTTCCTCAGCTGGTCTCAGACCTGGTCTTCTCTTACAGTGGACAGTACGTCACTCTCCCAGTCCCTGCCTTTGCCTTCTGCAACTTGGGCAGTGTGATTAGAACCTTTACTAGTGAAGACTGAGGCAAAAAAGTCATTGAATACCTCAACCTTCTCCACGTCCTGGGGGACCAGGTCTCCCGTTTCCGTCCTGAGGGGGCCCACATCTTCCCTAGTCTTCCTTTCATCCCTAATATACCTATAGAAGGCTTGCTTGTCGCCTCGATGCCCCTGGCCAGATTTAACTCTATCTGGGCTTTCGCTTTCCTAACTTGATCCCTGGCTGCCCAGACAACTTCTCTGTATTCCTCCCAGGCTACCTGTCCTTGCTTTCACCCTCTGTAGACTTCCTTTTTCTGTTTGAGATTGTCCAGGATCTCCTTGTTCATCCACTCAGGCCTCCAGGCGTTTGTGCCTGACTTCCCCTTTGTCAGGATGCATCGCTCCTGAACTTGGTGGAGGTGGTCCTTGAATATGATCCCCTAATTTTTCTTATTCAAAGTATTTACAATGTTCAGTCAGAATGTACAAAGTACAAAAAAAAAAAAAAAAAAAAATCCCAGAA
>VYXH01004741.1:22067-80354 GCA_013397275.1 Burhinus bistriatus
AAAAAAAAAATCCCAGTAAAAATAAATGCACATTTCCATTTAATATCTGAATTGCAATTTCATTCTTTTTATTCTCTCCATTAATCCTTTTTAGAAGTGAATGTTAGATTAGTACATCCTTTACATTAATCTTTGTAATTGCTTCAATCTTCAACCAAGCAGATAATGGGGTATGATATGCACGTATTCACTCTACTAGGAAGTGACAGAGGTCGCTTTCGAAACTGGTACTCAGTTCTTCACTTTTAACGGAGCTAAGCCTGTGCACACTTCAGGAAAATTGCCTTTATCTTCACTGACAACAGATACTCAGTTCCCAGTGAAGTCAACAGCTTCCATATACTGCTCTGCACAAAGCTGCTACAGTGATCTCCAACACACAGCTTCCAACAAGAAACTGCCAGAAGAAAAGTTTCTATGTATGTCTTATATATAGGTCAATATGATATAGTAATATAAGAAAGGAATGTTTTTCCTCTGCTACCTGCCGTTTAGATGAATGCCTATGTTCAAAGACCTTTATGAAATGTAATGGTTGCACTTAGAGAGTTCAGGCAGGACATCAAGTTTCAGCAAAACGATGCCTCAGATGAAGCGTCTACAACTCTAATAGTATTCTTTAGGTTCTGTTCTACCGCTGCACCAGAGATTTTTCTAATATTCTTCTGATTCTTTCTTTTCCCATTCTTAATTTTTGGCAGCAGCCATTGATTGCTATAATGAACACAGGAAGAAATAAAACCCAGCAAAATATTCAATGAGGTTTCTCCCCAGCAGCAGAAAGGTGAAACTATGTTTTTCATGAAATGATGCCAAGGTTATGTACAGTAAAGTATTCTGCCACTAAGTTTTCCTGTCTAACAGGCAGCTAATTTGCCCTGCTACCAGAACAGGCTCAAGTTTTTTCCTTCTTATACCACATATTCACACTGCTCCTGGATGCATTAGCTGAAGCTACGTTCCAGAGTAGCCACACTTCTGAAAACACATTCTCCTTGAGAAGAAGTAAGGGGCAACTATATGGGGAAAAATAGGTCTGTACGTTAACATGAAGGGAAATTCTGGGGGAATTGTATTTCCTTTCATATATCACATATTTCTGAAATAATATAAAAATTCTTTGATGCAAAATTCCGTTAAAACTTGAAGGGATTGATAGAAGAATAATTTATTATCAATTTTAATAGATTTTATCATGTTTGGTTTTAAAAGTAAATTCATAAAGCAAGTTACATATTATAAAGTAAATTCCCCACACTTAAAAATTTAATCAAAATGGAATTTGTTTAGGATTCCACAATCTGTCCAAACCTGTTTACATAAGGAAAGAGGTTTTTTTTTTAAATAAATGATTTTAAGAAATTGAAAGAACGAGAAAGTGAAACTAGAATATGAGAATGTTTCCCCTTTGAAGAATCCTGGCATATACAAGTACTCAGCTTAATCTCTAACTGCGTAACATCAGGCCTTTTAAAAAATTTTAAATTGTCAATAGGTTATACTGTTTCTGGAAAGACCAATGCTTTTCAGTAAAATTAAATCAGTTTATTTGTATTCTGCTTCATCACATAAAAATATAAAGCCTAGTTCCTGGCAGCTAATGTATACCTCTGAGTGAAATGTCTTTGTTTTCTTTTCTTTCCCCCATGATGACTTGCTTATGACCAAAGAATTTGTCATCAGTTCTTTTTTGCAACTTACCCTGAAATGAATATGTTATCTTAAACATTTCATCATATAAAAAGCCAGTTTGTTCTAATTGCAAGACTTATTAAGAAACATTCAGTACAATCTGAAAGTAATAAGTAACATTCTGTCAGTGAAAACCTCTCTATCAGCTCCAACAAGGTAATCTTTGAAAATGGGATTTTAAAATTGGCACTTGACAATGCTTACTTAAATTCCAAAGTAATTTCTAAACCAAAGAAAACAGATTATGGTCCTTTTACCTGTGCAGTATGCAAGTAATTGTGTCATGGATAACATTTCTTCCCATTCAAATTTTATAAGCTCTCCTTTAAATCTGAAGCTTTTGCTGAGAAAAATGACTGAATGACATGAGGAAAAGTGGCTGATTTTTTTCTAAACCAAATGATGATTTAATTAGATGGCATTTTTCTGTTTTGTGGTTATGTACAGAGCAACAAACTAGAGACGATTTTTCTTTCTTACTTTCTATTGATTTCTGGACAGGGGGACATAACGCACAGTTAACAGTATTAGGTGCAAATAACTGTACATAGTCAGGGTTCCAACTACTTGATTTTAGCATATTTTTTACATTTTCAAATATTTCTAATGTAGTTTCATGAGTTCCTTGAAAATAATCAAACCAGCAGTGAATTATTTGCCTTTCAGCTGTGTAGGAATGATTAATGATTGGGAACACCTTGAAAGCATCATGGTTTGAGGCATCTGTAGCCACAGAGAAAAATACACGCTTTTCAACCAAGTCTTTCATTGTTTTCTCAGTCAAAAGAGGAGCTAACGTTGTTGGCAATACATGAAGCTTTTCTCCTACTATGATGTATCATTTTAGCTGTGAGTTAATCCTGGAAAATACAATTTAATTAGCTGTCACAGTCGGGTGATCCATTTGAATGACTATGGATAATAGTATGGTATGCCTTTGTTGCTTATGCTGCAGCCTTCTCATTTTCTGCATTTTCACAATTCCTCACAACAACAGTAACAACAACAGCAACACTGTCAAGAGTCTTGTCCTTGGAAAAAAAGCAAGAATTTCTTGCATGATACTTTCCAGGTTCTTACTATTACCTACCAGACAATACACCATCACCTCAAGACTTCATTTTCCTATACTGCAGGAACCCTTTGGGCAACTATTTCTATCTTCTCTGATCTATTCATAGTTATTTCTCTAACTGTTCCAAAATGTTAACTTTTTTTTTTCATTGTAGAGCCTATATCTTGATTGTTGATGGAGTGAGACTGTACTGATTAATTTTATTGCTGGGATTTGTATGAGGCTGGTACTTGATCAACTAAAAATACCCAAATAATTAGAGTCCAGTTTAGATTATGATCACTCTGTGCCCACCGCACCCCTTGTATATCATGCCAACACACCACAAACACTGCTCCCATAAGCTTGAAACTAGTCTAATAAACTGTGTAAGGGTTAAAATCTCCTTCAGTTACCAAAAGGCTTGACTTCACTAAAGTGTGCAATCTTATTTCTAATTCTTAAACTGTTCTGGAAATAACTATTAAACTTTCCTTTTATATTTCAGTCCAAACCAAATATGAAGTACACTTAAAAAAATTAATAATGGTAGAACCCTTTACATGCAAACAGTGTCCTAGAAATGTTAAGCATTACAGTTTAAGGTTGGGACATGGGACAAGGCTGTTCAGGGAAAGAGGAGAGAAATGGGAGCAAAAACTCTGAAGGTTGGGAGTCTCCCTCTTTCTGCACTCAGCCATAGGCCACAGGTGAACATGCCCAGAAATGTTCTTTCTCTATGCCCTTGCCATGCTCAGATTAAAAGTACAAAGAGAAGGCTTTGGGATACTGTGTTTTAATAGGAAATGTCCCAAACAGTAAAGCGACACCTGTGATGTCTGTTTAATTAGTTTGCAACTCGGTGCACTTGAAGAACATTAAGCGAGGGTAATCTTCAGAGTTTGAAGTTCATTTTGAACAAAATAATATTTTTTCCAGCCCAGCTCACTGCTGAAAGGAAAGTTTAATCAACAACCGAATTGCCAAATACTACCCTGCAAAGGGCTGTCCTGATTGATTCGGCTGCCCCTTCAGCTGTATGACAAACGAGTGAAAGAAGAAATGCTCCCTGAAATAGAGGCTGAGTGGTTCCCTTTTCCTGAGCTGGAACATTCACACACCTGATACCAAAACACAAAGAGTAATTCTGGGGAGCTCAGTCCGCCTTTAGCTTCCCTGAGTCATCATATCTTACCCTGGATAAGTGGGCTAGGAGAGGATTGTCCTTTGTTTAGGTGGAACATCTTCTGAACAGGCTTTTGATCATTTGAAGAGGTACAGGCCATGCTCATGGCTAGTTTTGATCTTGATGGAAACAAATACTCTCACAGCAATCGCTGCATAATGTGTGCAGTTTTTTCCCCAGATTGCATGGTGTATAGACTATAAAAAGCCAGGAACTATGGTGATTCCAGGAGAGCCCTGGAAGGCTTAAAATGTTACCTTAGCATTACTCCTTGACCAATACTGCTTGTTTTTGAACCATGTGTGTAACTTGCATTCTAGTTTCAAAAAATCTCTCAGATATTCTGTGGGAAGGAACTGAAAGTAATGGAATGGTCTACCCTTTTCCAGCAAAGCCATTTGAATCCTACACACTCTCATTTTGTGGAAATAATGCAGAAAGAAATAAATGAAGTCTGCTGGAGAAAACCTAGTAAAATAAACAGCGCATTTCACATGCAGTGTATATTCAAAACACTTGTATCATCAAGACCAACGGAAGCCTTCTGTGAGGACAATAATTTTCACATGCATGTTCTGAAAGTTTTCCTCGCTTTCAGCACAGCCTGGGATGAGTGGAGTAGCACCATCAGAGCTGCCTGTAACTTTCCCTGAAGTATCTCTGCCAGTGCGGAGCTTCATTTCAGAGGCTCTTCAGGAGCCAAATGGGGGGCATTTACTTCACACTACATATAAGACTAGGTTTTTGGGGCCTAAGGGGTGGCATATCACGGCTCACCTTCCCATTCTCCACCAGCCTCCTTTGTTTCCACTGTCCGTGTTCCTGCTCCCCCTCCAGCTCCTACCTTTATTCCTAACAGTCTCTGAGAGGTGGAAGAGCTCAGGAAACACTTCCCCACTTTTGACCTTTTTTCTTTTCTTAATCTGAGTTTATCTTTTCCAGCAGCATTGAGGCTGTACCTTCAAAAGACCCCTAAAATAAATATACAAACTGAAACACAGAATGATTAAGTTTACAGTGGTAGTAAAATATATATCTTTGAAAACTTCCCAAACTGTTTTATGTCTAGAAATACTTTGAATAACTTGCTCTTTTCTGAGAATTTGCTTTGATACTTTCATAAAGTTACAAGCATGATGGTTACATGGAGAAAATACAATGAAAGAAGCAAAGTCAACATTGAGATTGTCACCACGGTATAATGGCAATTCAGGTTAAATAACACTGGCAAAATATTTCAGCAAGCAGTCACAATTGTCTTCATAGCTGAACACTTTGAGTCAAAAAAAAAAATGCTCTTCTCATCACCGCCTCAGCAGGAGTCTCGGAGTTGGAGGATGGAAATGGAAGCTTGCCTCTTCACTACAGCGTTGCCCTCTGGCTGCTCTAGGAGATTATTTCACTGATTTCTGGCTATTATAAAGAGTGAAAGACAGCTAACCTCACACATAAAACAAAACATGCAATTATCACGTAGCATTTCCTTTCCCTGAGAAAACATTTATCTGTCTCGCTGTGCCTATTTTGGCTCCTTGGAGGCTAGCTCCTAGCTCTGGTCCTGCTGTATTCCAAATAACTTCTTACACACAGTGAAAGGAAGGGTTGGAGATGTTTTTCTTGGCCCATCCCCAGAGATCCCTTCATGCCTCCTCCTCGCTCTGCACTGATGGGTTATCTGTTCTGGTTTGATCAACCATTCCACAATCAGAAACACAGCATGAAATTAGAAAGAAGGCAGCTCATTTTAGAAAACCAGCTGTAAATCTATTCTCTCCCCATCCTTTTTGGTGGAAAACTCTTCATTCTTGCTGAATATCGCTGCTTCCCATTTCTTTTGGGACTCTTCTGTTGGCTTCTCTCTCTTTAAGCATTCCCAAAGACATCCTGACTGCTATTGATGATGCCACAACTGCACTTTCACAACCTCTTCTCTTGGTGTGTCAAGAGGGCTAGGGTTCACGTCCTGTTGCAGACAGGGCTTGATGAGAAGCTCTGTCTTTGATGGGCCATAAATATATGCTCTTAAACTGGGCCACCTTAGAAAAAGGGATGTCCAAAGCACGCAAGGAAGTCAGAGAGGAAGTAGAGGACGGCGATACATTGCAGTGGGCAGACTTTTGGTCACTGCTCTCTGGTGGGCAATGTAACTCAAAATGCTAATCAGAACAGTCACTTCTAAGAAGACGGCTACTGGAAGAAACAATGTTGTTGGGATTGACAGAGAAAGTACAGTGCCCACTCTGACGTGTAATTTAAGGCTTTACTAAGACAGCAGACAGGTTGGGTTTAAGGGGGGGGGGGGGCGGGGAGAGAGAGACAGATATTCCAAATGCATAATTCAATGTGGTAAGAAACCAAGGTTGTTAACTTGTGAATTTAGTAAGACTAATGCACAAGGACAAGTTTAACTCCTGTGGAAATATTAAAGATACTGAGGACATCAGTCACTGAACAGAAGAAACAAAGAAAGAGAAAATTAAAAGTCTGTGAACATATGTTAATCGTTGTACTTAATATAACAAAGTACACTATTAAGGTTTCCTAAGAATGCTTGATATCTGAAAAAATATAAAGCAAATTATAAAGATACTCAATAGTATTCACATATTAAAACAAAAGATGTATCAACTTCATAAGCATAGTTCTTGAGACAACTTATTCAAAACAGAAGCTAAACTTCCCTGTTCACAAAAATAAATGCACTCTCAGAGACTGCACGCAGTAAGACTTTATGTGCATAATCTCTGTATTAAAGATTTTGTTTTAATGACGGAGAGAGAGCCTTTTGGCCAAAGAAGTGGAAGAACATTTTGAAACATCTATTATGCCATTGGCAAGCTAGAAAAGCAGAGGTTACCATGATGTTCCGTGTATTGTCACTCTTAGCACAAGAACAGCTGCAAAGGAATGGGAGACAGGGCAGTGGTGAAAAACAGACACCCATCTCAGGCTGAAGGATCAGATACAGTGAGGTTCTCATGCAGAATCATGAGTGAGAGGAAAGATGGTAAGGAGCACATTGTGAGGAGGCAGGTGGCAAAATCAGATGGGTAAAAGTCCTGTTCCAACCGTTCCCCTTCAGTGTTGTTTTTAGGGTATCTCCTCAGGTTATGTTGTATCTTAAGACCCCACATACCACTCAGTATCCAAGTGTCCCAGAAAGTTGCTCCCTTATCCTTATAACACTGTGGTTAGGAAAAAAAAAAGTTATAACCTTCTTTTTCTTTCTCAAAATCTGAGATACTGAGGACATCAGTGTCTTCTCCAGGGTTGTGTAGGAATGCTACAGCTCACCAGGGATTTAAACCCCATTCTTTCAAACCCTCTCCCATTTGAAAGCATCCTGTCACCTATCAGTGAACATTTTCAAGGGTCAAAATAAATAAATACATATAATTGTGCATTTTTTATGCTTTTCCTCAAAAGAAGCACTAACTCCCCACAGCTAAATAAAGGGAGACTACAAACATGGCTCAAGCACCGCACACCCAGTCCTCCACTTTTCTTCATTGGCAGCTGACTTCCTTACCCTGTTTCTTCCAAGGTAAATCTGCCACACAGGCAACTAAAACTGAGAAATGTAGACATACATCAGTTGGTGCCACTCGGTCTTGGGGCCAAGTATTGGTCCCTGGACACCTGTGATTTAGTAGAATAGATATACCCAGGTCACAAAGTTTAAACACAAATAGGATCCAAAAGGAAAGTTTAAAGCGCTAGATGACAGAAATCAAGTAAATAAATGAAGCAACAGTGAGCGAGGGAGTTATATCCTGTATCCATAGGACATATCTTGTATCCACAGGATGTGAATAGGTGTTACTGTCATTAAAAAAAGTGATGCACGAAAAAGCCAACTGTGCACAAAGTACTAGAAAAAGCTAATTTGTAAAAGCCCTTATTTGCATTTGAGGGAAATGCAAATGTTTAACCACCCTAAAAATGAGAACAAGACTGTTTTGCCATTTAGGCATGGAGAGACACTCTGCAGTGAGAGTCTCAGCTGTGCTTGAGTCCTTCTTGCTCTCGGCCTCCGGAGGAGCCGGGACAGCCCTGCACACCTCTGCACTGCTGGCTCAGGCAAAACCAGACCCCTCTCTGCTTCTGCATTACTGGAAGCATGCTTGGAGGGGAGGCTGAGACTCCATATTCGAAATATGTAGCCTGTAAGACTGTGCTGGTTGACTTCAGCAGGCTGAGCCTAGCCTTCCCACATTTCCAAGCTGAGGACACCCTGGTTCACAGCTTACCTCTTCAGAGGGAAATACAGCAGGCTTCATCTAGGCTTCATAACACAAGCACAGAGACATTTCAAAAAGGGAAGTGTCTGGAGGCCTATCCTTGCCTCAGTTTCATCACCTCTTTGGCATTTTTTTTTAAATATTTTGATCTGGTTTTGTGGGTGGTTCCAAGGCAATACCTGGGCTCCACTCATCCAGGTCATACTTCCTACCAAGCCTTCTTGTGTTAAGTTGACACTCAGATTAACTCTGTATCCTTTTAAGACCTTACTTCTCAAGCCAAACTTGATCAAATTCCATCTCCCCCTGGATTTCAGTCCATTCTTTTTTGATATGAGACTCATATTAAATCACCTATTGACATTGGTAATTTTTCATTGTCCCTAGTCTGGGGGAAAAGTGACACCAGATGAAATAGCAGATGGCTGATTGCCATTCACTGGGCCATTCAATGACAGCAATTTCAGGAGTCCGTGCTGATCCTATCAGTTTTATGTGAGCATATTCCTCTTACACTCACAAACTCCATCACTCACCAGTGGAAGAAATTTAAAAGGAGCCTATCAGAAATTTTCCACACCTGATATCATTAGGGAAAAAAAAAAAAAAAAAAAAGAACCTAAACAAAAATTTGTAAGATCCATCTTGCAAAGCTCATTAGGGAAAATGAAATATAGTCATGTAATGATGTGTAAAATAAACTCACTCCCTAACACAGTTTAACCTCACTCCCTAAGTCAGCATCTGTTCTAACACTGCAGGATTAATAATTGATACTGGAGTATAATTTTTACACACTATATTAGAAAGAATAAAAAGTAATTCTGCAACTACTTGTGAACTGGTTATACTGTTATCAATCAAAAGAGATTAAAATGGATGTAGCTCATGTGGGAAAAATACTTCAACTCCAGTGCAGTTTCACTTTCTAACTAGAAATTAAACAAGTAATATATGTAGGTGATAACACAGGCACTCCAGTTACGTTGTGCCTAAATCCCCCAACAGTGGACAGGTAATTAGAAGTAAGACCGGCCGCACCTCCAACCCAAGTGAGGAAGGCGCTCCATCTGCTGCCATGGTAACACTGCCACCTCTGCTCCTCCCACCGCTGGTCCCCTCCCTGTTGCTGTGGTAACCACTTGATATCAGCCCCCCTTCTCCTACCCCTGCATCCCCCCCACCCCACTTGGACACACACCCATCCTTTGGCCGCAGGCTCAGGGCACGCACTGTCATCGGCACCGCGCAACTGGAAATTTAATGCAGGGAGATGTATGGAAAGAACTGGTTTCTCTGACAGAAGAGGCTCTGGAGGTGCTCTGTGTTTTGTTTGGATACATTTATGCAGGGATATGCTATAGGGGAAAGTCACGGGGTCAATATAATGCTTCTACATCGCTTTCTGTGGTACATGGACTCAGGCTAATCCTTTGCCCAGCAGTGAATGTCATCGGTAATTAACTCTAGAGCAGTCTTTTTGCTGGCATTTTTTTCCTTGTACTGTTTAATGACAGAGGAGAAACAATAATATTGACCCAGCCACATTTCTCTAACTCAATGTATTTTGGCTTATTCAGTCTGCATTTCTTTCATTTCTGAATACTGTTCTTAAACTGGTAGAGGTTTTATTCTTATTTCTATTTTGTTTTTCTTTTCCCCAATTTTAGTGAAAGGAAGATGAAAAGAAATGTATTGCTCAGGATCTTACAGTATTTCTTTCTGAATCCTGCTAAAAGTTCTCCAGCCTTGAACATTTTCCACTGCAAAGAATATAAACTTTGTAAGCTTTCCAGCACAAGCTTTCTGAACTTTTCTTAACCACTTTAAACTTTCCCAGATTATTAAAGCTCTTTTTGCCAGCAGAATGGGACAAATCTTTCATGGTCTACCCCACTGCTGAACTGTAAGTAGCAGACAGCTGGAGGTCAGCAAGAAGACATGTGGAAGTCCAAGGGCTAACATTGGTTTCTGTTTTTACCTGATACCAACACACAGTCATGTTGTTTTCTTCACTTGAGCATCTCCAAACTTGGTGCTGTTGTAGCAGTGAGAGAAAAACTCAGCTCTAATTTGACAACAAGTTATGCCAATACAGGAAAAAAAACAGATCTCTTTTCTATGGCAATTTTCTATTTCACTGTTATTCTCTAAAACATATTTCATAATGCCCAGCTGTGAAGTTTTGCTTTAAAAGTGTTTCATGAAACAATTCATAATATACATTTCAATTGCCTATGAAAGGGAAAAGTTATTATAGCGATTTCAATACCAAAAACTAGTCCATTGTGAACAACATGAAAGAAGTGGACATGCGTTTTGCTAATGCAACCCTGTGTAAATCCTTACTTTTTAATTTCCTAGCATATCAGTAAGAATGGAAACAAAGGACCCAAAGTACAAATTGTTATAAGTAGATTCTTAATATGTGGAATGAAAGCCATGAGAAAGATGGTTGAAATTGTTCTGGAGGCAATAATTGCATGGAAAATGAACTAAAGAATTTGAGAATTCTTGAAAGCAGCTATTGAACAACTGAACTTTTAATTACGTACTTTTAAAAAAGCAATCGTCAGTCCCAGTTAATAAATACGTACACATAAGTCAGCTGTCGTCAGAGTGAACAAAGCTTGAGGAGCAATCCTGATGCAGTCTATCTTTTTCTCTAAGCTCATAAACAACACTCATCACAGTTGCAAAATGGCCACCTGTTGCAACTTTGCTCATTTGAATTTAGTGACCTTCGTAATAGAAGTGGCATTACCAGTCGAGAAGAAATGAGTGATCAAATATTAAACCAAAGATTTTTCTCATCTGAACCTTCACTTGAGGTTCTTTTAATCTTGTTCTTATTACAATACACAGATTTAGGAGTGCTTCAGAGATGAATGAGACCGAGCAATCACAACAGCAGACATGGGAACTGTTCTACCTGATTTTATGTTCTTTGATAATAAGGCAACACTAATTACTCTGCAAGTGAGAAAAAAAATTGAAGTTCTACAAATTAAAAAAAAAAGGCTTCCAGGGGAAAAACTCTGGACAGTTGCCAGTGCTATACTCATGAATGCATCTAAAATTAAAGAAAACTGATCATGATTGTGTTTAAAAAATGAAGATTAAATGTATAACTGACGGCTTTTTCCAAAGCATGAGAATCTTTATCTAGATGAGGGTCAGCAAAGACAGGTGGACATTCCTCAAAGCATTTATGTACCCAAATCCTAGTTTTAACCACTCTAAAAAGCTTAAGTTCAGGAGAACAACTCAGGAAAGCTCTGACCAAATTTGCTGAGGTGCTTCCAACTTCTTAAATGCCTAAAGATACGCTATGGAGCAAACTCAGCAGAGTCCTTGTTAGCTGAGGTGACAGGCGAGTCACCTCAGGAGATAGCCTGAGGAGCCTGAGGTGAAAGCTGAGGTGAGAGCCAAAGGGGTTTGGACCATGAGCTCCCGCATCCCAGAACTATTGTTGGGTATAGGCTGAGGGAGAAGAATGTTCTGGATGGCAGCACATTTCACCCCTTCCATTGAAGATGTGTCATTGTGTCACCAGAAAAATAAGTTTCACAGTGTCAGGTAACAAGAAAGAAAGTCACTTTGACTGCAGTCTACTGCTACTTGCAAAGTTAGCTGAAGAGTGGGAGACGAGCAAGAGTTTACGCACTTCACGTTGCATGATTACTGGATAAAAAAGAAAAATAACATACTAAAACTTTGTCCTTCTATCTTAGTTTTCCAACCCTGCCTAAGAAAACAGTCTGGCTCTGACTTCCAGGTTCACGGAGGTATTTAGGGCTATGCAAAACAGTGCTTCAAAGCATGCCCTCGTTCATTAAATGTACTTTTTGTTAGTTTAGGTATCCCAGAACTCAGAATAGTGCCTGTTATAAACACTGAAATGGAAATGAATCTCAGAACTTCCCCAATGTTTAGGTGGGCTGGGAGGCAGTCAAGCGTATGGATTATGTTCCCAGAGACAGGTGATGAACGCTTAAGTCTGGGGTGAATGCCACAGCTCTTAAGACCTCTCATTTCAATGTGGCAGGCATTGCAATAGGTCAGGAAATGTAACAAAAAGAAGGCCCATTTACACCACACCTTAAAATTTTCCATAATAGCTTAGAAAACAATTATGTCTCATAACAAAGACTGAAATAAAAAAGCCATTCAAGTCAGTGGAGTAAAACTTGATATTTGATATAGTTCAGTCATATTTTTACAGAGAAAACTAAAGAAATTATAAATAAGGGCACAAACCTGATGTGACATTAAAATACATTTATGTGGGTGAGAATTCTGAAGTAGATAAAAAGATAATGTAATCAAATGGCAAATGGCCTAAACTGATCAAGATGAATAGCAAGCAAATGGAACTAAATGATCAAAGTGTAATACCTGCTGCCACAGACAACATCTATGTTAGAAGTATATTAATAACTTGAAGCATCATCTCCATTCCTATCAGGGACCCAAATATTAAATCTATTAATCACAAGTGAGCTCCCACTCCTGCCAGAAATATTTTCATATATGCACCCAAATTACTTGTACTCCACACATTAATGGACAATGAAGGCTAATAATGAACATTAGGAACTGCATGGACAACTCAGCTTAAAGTTGGTCTAAATTATACACCCAGACTTATAATGCTAAAAGCCCCAAATCTGGGACCTAAACAAGGTTTAGTTTAGATATATGTATTAGGAAATACAGTTCTGTTATGCAATTAAGAGTTTCTACATCAAAATCATTTTAGTGTATTGCAGGTGAGGTTCTTAGTATCACCAGAGATTATGGGGTCTGACTTGTCCCATTATAGAAATCTATTTTCCATACATATACCAGAAGCAGTATCAATGTCAAGTAAATGACTCAGATTGACTTCATAATTATTGTTTTTATTTCAGTCAAAAAAGTACAGCCATTTCTGAGTATGAAGTTATAATAGCAACATCATTTTATTTAACATTATAAAAAAAGTTCTTGCAAACTCTTGAGAGAAGTTCTTGTGACTTGGCTCAAGAACACAAAAGTTGCAGGAAGGGTAGCTTTGTGTTAAAAAACATGCCTTTATCTATGCTGAAAATCTGCCCAAACAGTGACCAAAAGAAACAAAACCAACCAACTAAGCAACAAATGCAAATCACAGTCTGTATCTTCTTGGTAGACATTTTCTAGATCCTTGCAGCTAAATTTCCCAAAGAATCTGTCCAAAATAGACAATTTTCTCTGCTGGCAGTAAAGAGAACTTTCTTTGTAATTGTTGCTCTGAAGTGCTGAGGCCTTAGCTACAGCGCAAAAAGCAAATATCCTGTCTTTTCCAACTTGCACTTTCTTTTATTTCCATGAACTGTGCGTGCAGGACAGTTCTTTCAGATTACATCTTAGAAGAACCCAGCAAAACTTCGCTGCAACACTCCCAACCACGTGAAAGAGAAAATGGGGAAAAGAACTTAACTGAAAGAATTTCCATTAACTTTTGAGTTACACAGTTTCACTGAGATTATTGCATCACACCACGTATTTCAGAGGATATTCACTCTTTGCTATGTACAGTGGAATACGGTGTGGAGAAACCACTGTGACTATGCATATGGCTATTCCAAATATATATGTATACTGCCTTGTAGTTGCAGGTAAATACTGACTTTTATAGCAGTAAACTGATAAACCAAATAAATCAAACTCAGTAAAACATTGACCAATAAGCACAGGGTTTTTGACAAATGCTCGAGAATAAAAGATAAAGATGGTTCTTGAAGAGGTTTCTGAGAAAAATGGTTGCAATTTTGGATTTTGAGACACCCAAATTTCTATCAGAAAATGTACAAGTAAATTCTTCAGCCTTTACCAAAACAGCAACATTAACTGAAGACATTTATAAAGCATTCGTACTTCTGCAAAAACCTATGGAGACTTCATGTTTGATAAAAGTTGAATTGATGGTCCCATTATGCATAAAGCCCTCACATTCACTCAGATTTTCTTCCTTTTTTTGTCCCAGCATAGGCTAAACATTCTTTTTGTTCTTCTAACTGATATTCATAAAGCACAATGGACAGAATTTAAGATACCTTTTTAGAATTTTCATTACATGTTCAACTGAGAAATCCAAGTTCCATTCTGAACCTCTTGTGCTCAGTTTCTATTTTTATCAGAGTATTTCTCCATTCTGTAAATTCACTGGATATATCAATGTTCTGTCTCTGAACTACTGCAGAAATATGCTATACAATTTCTAAAGCTGTTTAAAATTTGTGATCCTCAGGTTCTCAAATAGTGGTGCTATTCTTTTTGTCTTTTATATACTAAGTAATATTTTTTCTCTTCTATCTGCTTTTAATCATTTTGTAGATCACCCTAACCTAAATAGGAACTAGTAAAATTGCAAAATTCAACTCAAGACTGCACTCCAGGTTTGGCTATCACTAAAGATCTTTCTTTTAATTTATCAGTTGAACGTAAAGTAGTTAGTATGTCATTTTACACTAGCACAGAATTTGAATTTGTATGTTTGATGGTCATGCCTCTGTGCTCGAATCAAGTTCCGGCTCAAGCAAAACCAAGGGTGTTGTTTTAGAGGTCTGTCTATGAAGAAGGTCTGCGCACCTTCAAACCCCACTGAATTCTGCAGGAGTACAGTGCCCTTAGATGCCATCAAAGTCTGCAAAAACTCAGCCTTTGAATTGATTATGAAACAGTGCAGACTGGTGTTTAACACCTGCTGCAGGACATAAAGCAGCAGAGATTGCCGGGCCAAGAGGAAGACACTGGCAGAAGAGCAGGACCCACAAGTGCTGGGGGAGCTGGCCGATGTGACTGCAAGGCCGCTCCCAATAATCGTTGGTCAATCATGGCCATTGGGAGAAGTGCCCAAAGAGCAGAGGAAAGCAAATGTCACTCCTATGTCCAAAACAAGCAAGAAAGAAGAACCAGGGAACTACAGGCTGGTCAGCCTCACCTCGATCCCTGGGAAGGTGATGGAGTAGCTAGTCCTGGAGACCACTTCCACGCATATGAATGATCGGAAAATCATCAGGAGTACTTAGCATGAATTCACCAAGGGGAAGTCATGCTTGACCAACTTGATAAACTTCTACAATGATGTGACTGACCTGGTAGATGAGGGGAGAGCAGTATCTACCTGGACTTCAGTGAGGTCTTTAACACTGTCTCCCATAAGATCCTCATAGACAAGCTGTTGATGTTTGGGCTGGATGAGCAGACAGCGAGGTGGGTTGAAAAGTGGCTGAATGGTTGGGCCCAGAAGGTGGTGATCTGCAGCATGAAGTTGCCTCTTAACAAGAACCAAGAATTTACATTAACGTATCTATGCCTTCCTTTACCTTCTTATCCTTCTTGATTGTCAGGTAAGATCTGTATCTTTATATATTTGCAACAACAGTGTTGCTGCACTACTCCTTCCGCTATTGAGTTATTCTTTCATTTGTTATTGTCTTAGACCCCCAAAGGTTAAAGAGCATACTAAAGTGTTGTATTTCTCCATGTCTGTATGAAGCAAGGGCAGGATTGCTTTTCATTTTGTTAAACAGTGATCAGACTCTGAACACCACCACCTGTGCGTCATGCTGATTGATTCTCTCTCTCTCAAATGCTACCATACAAAAGGAATCTGTCAGTCTCAAACTATGTAATTTCCTTAAGATCAGCTACCTAATCAGTAACACCTATTTAAAACAGCTTATTTGTAGTATGACTCTGAAAAAAAAACAAAACAAACCAACCCAAACAGTATATCTCAGATGTAGCAACATCCTGCGTATGCTCAGTGTCACCCTTTACTTTGGGGCAGATAGGTGATACAACCATATCAACTTGGTGCAATGTTTCATGTGACAGAACACTATTATGTATCATCTATAGGTTGCTAAAAAGGATTTAAAATGTCAGTTCTACTGACACGGCAGCTTGGTACAAAATGAGAGAGGAAGCCTCTCTTCGTTTTCTACATGTACCATAGGCATTTTTGATGCAACAAGTACAGTAATTTCGAAGTACTACATAATGATTTCTGACATTAAGATCTTCATATCAACCAATACATTTGGAAAAAATGAATCACTATGGTAGGCATTAAATAACTATTTGAAGTACAAGATACATAGCTCCGAATCAAACGTGACCTTTTTTCCATTACCGAAGATTCAATTTCAAATTGAACCACCTTGTGAAAAATTTGCCACATTCCTAAAGCAGTGCCTACATCTGCATTTCCAAAGGTAGTGTTAACTCTGAATCAATTAATGTCTGATATATTTTCTTGATGTCACTTCTTAGGTTTACTCCAAGCATTTCTTTCAGTGCCACAAATCAGAATGGCTCTGTTGCAGAAGTGCCGGCTTGGACAAAAATTATGTTATCAGACTGATCAATTAATTATATAAAAGGCCTGCTTATTCTGTAAAAGGCAGTCTCCAGAATGCCCTTCCAAACTATCAGCTACGGGTCTTCTGGGGATTAAAAAGAAGGGCAGAGTTTTATAACAAACCTCTCTAGAATGATTTGGGAAAACGTTACAACAAACTCCCTTCAAACCATAATTTGCACAATGGAGATGAGTGGCCCAGTGGAAATTAGTTCTCCTTTTTCAATTAGGAGCCCTTGAAATATTACCCTGCACATGATTACTTTTTCAACATCAGTGCCACGCTTGTAAAGTCTGTGGCTGAAGAGCACCTCACTGCACAGAGTGCCTGAGCAGCAGTTGCCAACTGGGCACAGCAGATGAAAGCTGACAGCAGGGATGAACATGAACAAAAAAAAAAAAAAAATCAGATTTTTCCTCAATAAGGATAGACTGTTTGGGTGAAAATTCTTAATACGCATCTCCTGACCAGAGCGTTAAGAATCTCACAGAAGATTTATACATAACTCTGTTCATAAAGATGGAGACATTCAGCTGATATCGTAGGAATAGAAAAATTACCAAACTATTCATACCGTAGAGCTAACTGATATATTGCATTGGCTGGAAATAGCATGAAAGTTGCAGAAAGAGATGTTGAACCATGTACTATCACACTGAAACTACAGGAGAGAATGATTACTGAGGTTGCAACTTGAATGTTGCCATTTCCTTATGCATGTGCTTAACTAAGTCCATGTTTATATTCTCTCAGTATATTCATAGATAAGACACTGTTGTTTGATGCAAACATAATTTTCCCCATAAGCTTCATGGACAATGTTTAAGTGTAAATCTGTGATCAGTGTTTTCAGGCTTTGCTGCCTGTGTGTAAGTCCTATAGCAATAGTTATGCATCATTTAAGCATCTTGCTTTACGGAGTTGTGAGGCATCGGCACATCACATGAGAAGCAATTGATGATAGCTCATAGAAAAGTGGTGCATACTTTTCAAGACTGGACTATGCATCTAGCTGCATAAACGTGATGTCATGTGCCAAAATCTGGGCACCCAACTTTATAGCTTTTGGTCTATTTAACATTGAATTAACATATTGTGTCATTCCACTTTATATATGAAGCATGTATTTCAGAGTTCCTTCAGTGTCTTTACTCCATTTGGAATACGGGCATGAAGATAAGCCTAGAAAGCATCTAGGCATCTTACTATTTGGGTTATAGCTCTCAGCTGGACTAACAAATAGCACAAAACTCTCTACATTTTAGAGGTGGCAAGTGTATTACATGAAATAGGCCAGATAATAAAACACTGAACATTGCTAGGGAGAACCCTGCTGAGGGAAATAAAACTGAGCCATAAACCAGCAGCTCCCCTGCTCTCCAAGGAACGGCAGCACTGCGGGGAAAGAGGGGGAATCCCTGGAGCACTGCAACAGCCCAAAGGCAGGTGAAGTCCTGCTCACTGGGGTAGATGTCCGTGACTCTCACCTGTGATGGGGAACAGCTGAATTCACAGCAGGAGGATTTACTGTAGGAGGAAGCCTGTGCAAGCTTCCCTGGCTGCAGGACAACAGTGGGGAGAAAAGTATTGGAAAGCGATCATACTTGTGTTACCTCAACTGTCAATTACAGAAGAACAGAGTGGCCCTCATGAAGAAATCTGTTCTTCAAACCTGTGACAAATCCCCACTGTAAGTCCTTCTAAACAAAAAAACATCAGCCAGAGAGGGCAGTTGTGTATCAGTGCCTAATCCAACCATTTTCCAGGCATGCAGCAGTTCCCAAGGCAAAGGAGGAAACATCTTACATTAAATCTTTCCCTGGAGTGTAATACCAAGTTTCACTGTACTTGCTGGAGCTGCAGCAATATGCAGAAATACAGGTCTGAGTTGCTCAGGCTTTGTGCCACACTTTGAAGACTGCCAGAATCTCCTCAGAGCAGTATCCTGGAAATAGAAATACTCCCTCTAAAATTCCTCCATTATATCTCTTTTTCCTAGCCATTTTTTTTTTTTATAAGCAGCTCCCATTGATCTCTGATTAGCTAAAGGCAAGGATTTATCTGACTCTGAGTTATGATGGAGACAATGTATTCTTACATACAAGCCATCACTTCAGGGAGCTTGTTAACAGAATAGGACTCATCTCCATGGGATTGTTTCATGGAAACTTCCATCTTGGAACTGTCTATTTCCATGAAGGAAGTGCATTGAATTAGGAAATTAGATCAGGAGTGGCCTCAGCTCTTTCATTCAGAATTATATTTAGTATGTGTGTATGTCAGTGCCTTCGCTATCAAATATCATTGCACAGTTAGCCAGGGTTGGCCAAAAATTATTCTGTCTGTGTTTTTCAAAGCTGTAATGTATTAAACTCTGTATTCATCATGAATCAGTAAGAAAAAACAAAGTATCCGAATTGTCACAAAGTCGAATATTCCAAATTATTTTTTCAACCTTCTAGAAATAGTTTATCCATTAACATCTTATTTTCATACGTTAAAAATCTGTCAAGAACATTGAAAACCTCAGTAATATTTTGCCACAACTCCTTTTAAATAAAAGTTATATTCCCGTATAAGGCCTTGATTTAGTTGAATCAACATTTTCCAGCAGAAACCATTTCTGTGAGAAATTTTTCTCCCTGGCCTTAGGAAGCAACTTCATTAACTTATTTATTCAGTAAATGAAAAGTTATGAGGTCACTTCTGGCAAAACTGGGAGCTGGATAAGACTGACATCTTCCGTATTAATAGAACAAAATATCACCCCTTCATCCACATGGCCTGCTGCAATCACTATGCCAAACCTTACAGGCTTGGCTGTACAGTGACACCTGTACTCGGTAGCAGACAAGACCTCCACCCTATCCAGCCACAGTCTGGTGGAGAAAGCTGTAATTCCATAGCTTGGTATTTTAGGGCTGAATAACCAGTTTTGTACTTCTGTAGCAAAATGTGAGTTATTACATTTTGCTAACTGGTCCACACTCAGGAATTTAGTTTCCTTTATTCTAACCCCTCTAACAGCAGAGGGGCATTTTGAGGCACTAAATTAACCAGCTTCTAAGCGTGCACAAGACTGTTCCTTCCAATTGAACACATAGGATTGCTGTGTGCTATGTTTTCATCTCCACCTGAAAAAAAATTATAATTTACATAACAAGAGAACCAAACACATTGCATTGTTTTTTAGGTTATAGAAACAGCATAACATGATGCAGAATGTAAATATTAGTAACCAATTAGCAGCGAGCAGTTAGTTATAATTTCTACTAGATTAACCAATACTGTTAAGTTATTAAACTCCTGAAAAGATCTGGGCTTGGTCCCCTTTAGGCAGCTATCTGACTTTGCCTCCTCAGACCTGCTGCTTCTCATGCCAATTCAGATATTTGTGTAACTGTAGAGCAAGCCGGATCAATGTTTTAACAACGCAGAATACTGTTTTCTGCTATACTGGCACGTGAATGAAGGGGATCCAGCTAGTTCAGATTAACAGAGTGGCAGTTGCTGCTTCTGCAAGGTAATGTAGCTGCAAAAAGGAACAACGCAGACCCCATTCACTCGAGGCCACCACAGACTGACTGAGTCTCGGAGGCGATGTGGGAATTGTGCGAGCTCTGAACACAGCAGCTAGTGGGAAGGCACAGCAGCAGTGCCAGATCCAGCACAGGTGGCTGAAGCTGATGCCTCTGCATCTTCATTGCTTCACCTTCCCCAAAGAAGATGCCCTAAAGTCAACTCGGGAAGGTCTGTATTCACATCTTCTCAACGTCGTAGTGAATCTCACTGTATATATATGTATTCCAATACACTGCTCTTTCTCCATCATTAAAGTAGTATGCACTGCTTATTCATCCTATGGTCACACACTGTTGCCTCTCACAGTAGGCATCTGAAGTTCAAAGACAAATTGACACTGAGTTCACTTTATGCGTCTATCTAATTTTAACCATAATTTACTTAGAGTGGCTTCTGCAAGGTGCTCGGTTATTAAAAATTCAAATCAAATGGTATCATTGGTGCTTTAAAGAATATCATGCTGACATATCAGGTACACAAAGCAGTAATATATAGCTGCATTTATTACCTATAACCAGAAAAAGCCATCAAGAATGAATAAAAATAACTATATTTAAAAATAATAAAAGCTACATATTTGCCTATGCTTTCTGAACAAACTTGAATGGGCTGTGGCTTATGACCAATTTAGAATAATTTACCATCCAGATAGTCTTCACTGGAACAATAAAAATCCCATTTGTTTAGATTTATTTTAACAGCAAGATAATCATAGACTAATCACATATGCATCTTTTTCCCTACTGCATAATATATGTTTTCATTTAGGCAAAATTATAAGAATTTTAAATTCACTGGCCTTAGAAGAACAGAAAGGTAAAACCAATTATTTTAATGAATAAAAAAGCCTTTGGGTCATTGATAATTCAGATCTCTAACAGAGAAAAGGGAATAATATTATACCATGGAATACAATACTCAAGACAAGAAAACAGTCTGGTTTATTTTTATCCCACTGACTTATCTCTGATTTGAAGATACACCAGTATGCTAGGCACCAATGTAGGATTTAAGTTCAACACTTCTGAAAAAAAAATGCAAGCATAAATAAGTTGGCAAAGCTTGAAAGAAACAACCTGAGCAGCCAAACTCAAATTGTCTTAGCTGTCTTCAGACTAAATCTTGGATTAATGAATATTAATTATTAAATTAATAAGTATTTATCCAAGATTTAGGTCTGAATGCAAGTAGTTACATTTCATGCTAATTTGCAGGATTAAGAGGATTGATTTTATGAGTATTTTCTTCAATATCAGAATTTCTTAGGTTGCTTTCCATGTCTCCAAGTGGCTTCCTCAGCAAATATTATGAGCCAAATGACAATGGAATATATTCAGTTATTGTGAATAGCACCCAGCCAGCACTGCTGAGTGACACAAGGCAGGAAGGGCAACCCAGGGGACTGGCATGTGGCGGAAAGGCACAGTAGGAGACACCGCTCACCTTTAACAAAATGCGGGGAAGCCTCATCCTGCAGCGAAGCCTCCTGCAGCAGCTTCGCTGGAAGTGAAACAACACTTTCAAAACAGCAGCGTGCAGGCAAGACATTTATTCAGAGCGACTGATTTTTTTTTTTAAAGCTTTCAGTCAGGAATTATGTTCCTCAACGCAGACCTGCAAACCCATCTGCAGCACCCTCAGGGAGGAGGGATGTGCAGACTCAGTACAGCCCTGGCTTTCCACGAGCACAGCTGCCGGCAGCTGCTCCTCAAGAGAGATGGTGGCCCCGGGAGCAGGCTCTGAACATGCAGCAGGGAGGGCACATGGAGGAAGCATCACTCCCGGCTCCTCACCAGGGTTGTGCGAGTGCCTGCAGGCTCCAGCCACAGAGGACAATGGCACACCTGAATGACACATCTCCCTCTGTAACACTGGTTACACCTCAAAGGTCTCTTTGCCCTGAACAGCTGGTAGCACATCAGAAATTTTGAGCAGAGGGCATATTTTACCTTGGAGGCTTTCACCACTCAAACACTTCTCTCTGATTTTCCAGGAACAGAACAACTCAGTGATCATTTCTCCCCCTCAGCTCTCATGGGTGACCTACATTATTCATAATTATTTCTTGACTTGCTGTCGTGGTTTAACCCCAGCCAGCAGCTAGAACCACGCAGCCACTCGCTTACTCCAGCCAGTTTGGATGGAAGAGAGAATCGGAAGAGTAGAAGTGAGGAAAAAGTTGTGGATTGAGATAAAGACAGTTTAATGGGTAGAGCAAAAGCTGCGCACACAAGCAAAGCAAAACAGGAATTCATTCGCTGCTTCCCATTGACAGGCAGGTGTTCAGCCATCTCCAGGAAAGCAGGGTTCCATCACACGTAACGGTTACTTGCGAAGACAAACACCATCACTCCAAACACCTCCCCCTTCCTTCTTCTTCCCTCGCTTTATACACTGAGCATGACATCATGTGGTATGGAATATCTCTTTGGTCAGTTGGGGTCAGCCGTCCCAGCTGTGTCTCCTCCCAACGTCTTGTGCACCCCCAGCCTGCTTGCTGGTGGGGCGGGGTGAGGAGCAGAAAAGGCTTTGACTGCTTAGCAACAACTAAAAACACCACTGTACTATCACACTGTCTCCATCCCAAATCCAAAACACAGCACTATACCAGCTGCTAGTAAAAAAGTTAACTCTATCCCAGCTGAAACCACCACACTTGCCCGTTTGCCAAACAAATAACAGAAACCATGAAGCATAATGAAACGTGATATGCAAGAGGACATTAAAATAGGTACACATAATAGATACACATAAAACAGAATAGTATCATTCTTTTTAATTAAACTTCGTGGGAAATGAGTGAACTATAACAATATCTTGCAGCTCTGAGTGCAAAATCAGTTAGCTAGCTAAATAAGCACGCTGCTGGAATGGCTGCATCATGATAGGCAGACTCGCCTGTGAAAACAATCCTGGGAAGAAGCTGATCATTTTTTTTAGTGCTACTATTCATCAGTAACTGAAGCATAATCAGCTGTGACTGGCTGAGGAACCTGCCTGCATGCAATTTAGGAATTCTGGTTAATTATGTAAAATTGCTCAATATTTAATGCCTCAGTGTGTAATGAATCAGCCGTGAACTAGCTAAATCCTTTGTAAATTACTGCCCACTCTGTCTGGAAGATGAGCCCATAGATAATGAAAGACAGAAGTCAACTGAAATATTTAGAGTTTTGATGAACTCTACAGTCAAACCAAAAGAAAGAAAGAAAGATTACTTCGGTCCTTAGCTGGAAACAGGAGTGGGAGTAGGATACACTTGAAAAATTCCCCAAGAGGAAAACAGGGTGTACGTTACAGAACAGGGGCTGACAGAAACAAAAGCAATTAGGGGGGCAAAAAAGCAAGAAAAGGGAAATGCTTCCATTGCTGATTTGGCTGTGGGAGCAGCTGAGGAAAGAGAAACCAACTACCGAGAGGATGAAGAAAGTGGTGATGACCGGCAGGAGGTGCCAGTTGCAGAAGGGGATGCTGCCAGGGTAGTAGAGGGCAGAGGGTTTGTACCTCCAGCTGTGAAGGTGGGTTCATGTGATCAGAAGGGAGCTGTGTGTGATGGTGTGCTCCCCTCCGCCTCCAGGCACCAACCCGATATTTATCTCCCTTATCCCTGCCCAAACGATAACCACCTGTGGTGCTCATGATGGTTGCATGTAATCGTGATGGCGGCATCCGGGGCTCAATGTGGTTTTGGGGAGACAGATAACAACGCAATAGCCAAGGACTAACTTGACCAATGCTGGTTCTGTGGCCAATATGCAAATATGACTATAGGTCAATTATCTTATCCCCATAAATAGTGCACAGCCCAAGAGCCCTTTGAGCTCCTCTGAACAGCAGCGGGCTGCATGCCAGGATCTCCCCTTGAGTCAGGACGCTAATCAAGGTTACTCCTTGAGGTTGAGAGATTCGTTGCCACAACAGATCCTCAGTAAGCAACTAATAGCATGCTGAACTTTGAAATCTTAGCTAAGTGATATGAAGGATTCATTGTGCACATATAATCCTTTAGACGTAAACCATTGACTAAGTCTGGGAATAAGATTGCACCCAGCTGCACCTAGACTTCTCTCTGAGAAGGCATTTAGAAAGCAAGAGGGGTCCTTTCTGAAACCTTGACTCAATGGGAGGGTCTCCCTGACAGCTCTGTCTGACCCTATCCTCTATGCAGTAAATAACCAAGTGTACCTTGCCATCTCAAATCTTGTTAAACTGTCTCATCTATTATCAACTTTATTAAATCATTGTTTTTATATCAATAAACATATTGCTGCTTCTCTCTTACGAGTGAGGTGCATCGTTCTATCCATGACACTGTGTCACTCCCTGTCCACACCAGAGTCATGTTCAGCTCCCTAGTGTCTGTGCTGAGAAGAAATGCCACAGACCCCCAGGAAAACCAGAGAGCTCAGTTGCACCTAGACCAAGAAAAAATTAAGGAATGGGCAGACGTAGCACCTGTGGACTCAAACACAAAAGCATGGTGAGCATCATGGACCTCGACTGGGGTTACGAGGCTGTGGAGGATGGCCTTTGCCATCTCTCACCTCATTAGCAGGAGCAAACAAGCATTCAGTTACTAAACGAGAAGAATTTAATGTTCCAAGTGTTTTAAATTCTTGCTCCTCAAGATCATTAACAGTTTTCTGCAGGATAGAAAACCCTGGTTAAGCTCCATTTCTACACCGTACTATCAAGTTATTTTTGATTCCATAAAGATGATTTTGAGGATACTGTCACTATAGAAACTAGTGGTAAAGGAAGTTCTTTTGCTCCATTTTCCCACTAGAGAAAGCAATAAAAATGCTCTCTTTATTAGTTGGCAGAAATGGATGTAGTTACATTTAAATATTTTCCTCCTGCTCCTCTTCAGCCACTTCTGTATTTGACAATATTGCTTTTGAAAAAGCTTTCATTACCTTCATTTAAGACTGGGGTTTTCCCTTTTCCCCCTGCAGTTTGTTCTGCTTGGATGCATGTGTGTGACCGTGCTTGTGTGTGTCACAAGTAACAGACATCACAAACAAAAACCAACACAAAATCCTTTTAGATTGAAGCTGATGTTGTCTAAACACATTGTTAAACAGCATGCACTTTTGGACATGAGAAATCCCTAGATAATGTTCTTTCCACAAAGCTTAAGTTTGTCTTCATGCATAATACACAATGCAGTCAAGATGAGTAATAGCTTAGCAGCAGAATAAAACTGAGGAAATCACATCTTAAACTATGATATTACTACGCATAGTATAGTAATACCTAGATGCTCCAAGACCCTTCCATCCGCCGTTGTGCCCCCCATTGTGCTAGAGTCTATGCCTATACCTATATTGTAAATATATTTCTGGCTTCTAAATTTTTTTTTATTTCGTATACAAGAATTTTGGAACAATCCTGCAGTTTGGGGACCTCCTACTACCTAAAATGTGAGCACAGCCACTGCTTCTCCTTGCTGCCCCTCTTGTGAGGAAAGCCTCCCTATTTTGTGAAGAAGGTGCTTTGAACCGTTTCCATGCAGATCTGAGCGCCTTGTTGGCTGCTCCTGATGCTGCAGCTCTCTCAGATCCGATGCGCAGGATGGTCAGGAGTAAGGCGTGAGAGCAGGCAGGGGTGCCAGGAGAGCCTGCACGTCAGCTGGCACACCGCCTGGATGGTCAGCCCCACAGGAAGGCGGGTGGTCACAGCCGAAAGGCTACACACCACTGCTTCTTCAATTGCCTCTAAGCTCTGCCTGACCAAGCAAGTGCTCCTGACTCGCTCTCCAGCAAAGCCAAACAGACCTCAACCCACCGGTGCTCTGCACACAGCATCCGAGAGCCACAAACCGCATGATCACAGCCCAGCTGAGAGAGTCAAAGTGCTTACCTAGGCGTTAGCTTGGGCACAGGATCAACCCAGGGGCACAAACCCAAAATGTAGCTGTTGCTGCATGTGCAGATCCCCTCCCAGCCTGCTGCATAACAGAGCATATGGATCCCATCTGGACACGTAGGCAACACTGGTCCGCAAGGATTTTATTCCAAAAGCGATTGTCAAAGAGACATTGACTGAAAAGGCATATTTACCTTCCTTGGGAGACGTCTGTGAATGAATGAAGACTGACTGGAAGTGAACACAATTTCAATAACTCAGGCTTCCAAAGATCAACCTCCCCATTTTTTATACCAACAGTAAATCTTTTAAGACAAAGAAGTTCAACAAACGTAGAGCCACTCTAGCACTATACAAACATCAAATGATGTCTAAGGCAATAAGAAGGAGCTGACGAGCAGCAGAGAATGTGTCTGCCTCCTTCCAACCACCAGTCCTGGGTGATGTTATCAAGACAGTTCAGAGTTGATACATTTGACGTCACAGACTGATGGAACAAGTTTGACTTTGGTTTCCAAAATGCCAAAGGTCAATAAAAGTCCCTCAATCTTCCTTAAGTCTTCCTGGGAGCACCTGCAGCATTTGCAACTTAATTATGCTTTTTGCTTTCTGTTGCAAGTTTCCGTTCCTTTACATTGAATTTTCATGTCATAGAGGACTGAGACAACACAAGGAAATAGTGCGGAGTGTTTGCTATCAAAGTAGGTTGCTACTTCCAGGTACATCTGCACTGAGTGAAGGACTCAGAGTTGACTTGACCAGGAGAAAAGAAGAGATTAGGTTATGGAATCATACAGTTATACCATTTTATGTAATACAGAGAACTGCATTGCACTGGTCGATATACAGAAGAGTGCTTTAAGCATCTGCAGTACTTTACTGTAGACCTGAACCGATCCATACAAGAAATTAAATGGCCTACTGAAATTCAATAGAAATCTATCTTTTATTCACTACTAATATCCTGTCAATAACACATGTGGAATAAGAAAACGCTAGCCTGAGAATTACAGAGCCTTCTTAGCTCCAGGAGCAAATTAGTGATGAAACATACCAATTTGGTCCTAATGAATTTTTTTTTACAATGTTTTGGAATAATTTTTCTTAATAATGTTTTGAAGGTGAAAGTAGCAACGCTTCACTAAAAATTTTATTAGAGAAAATTTAATCTACAATGTCACAGAAAATTCTCCAAGCTCTCTCTATGACCTTCTTCTATACTGCTCCCACTGAAGCTAAATGAATGTCTTGATCTTTGCATAGAATTTGCACAGGTGGAAAAGGAAGGCAAAGTGAGGCTAAGTTGATAAAGTGTGCATAATTATTTGTGCTAGTATAAATCACTTCAGAAGGCACAAGAGATCAAGATACTAGCTATGCAGTCTATACAGTTTGCTGGAGTTGGAAGATTTATTGTTGTGACTCCAGAATAAAAATAATTTATGATTATAGGATGCTGAATATTGAGGATTTTACCACTCATAGACAACACTAAACTACTATAAGCTGAATGCACATGGAATGAATAGTCTTTTATGCTGTAAAATAATAACGAACATTCATAAATTAATGGGAACTGCACTCCTGAGGTTAATGGACTACTACCTGGGATTTCTTACTTGTGTGCACCACAACTCCTACAGATCATTTGTTCTTGCACAAATGGATATGTTAACAAGCATTATACAGCTACCCAAGCCAACGGCATTTTACCATGATTAGCACTTGTACCAAATAAAAAAACCCAAAACACTAGCGTAATACTAATGCTGCGCTTTTAAACAAAAGCTAAGGAAATCTGCAGGAAAACTGTATTTGTTCCTAGGCAGTGCTATTTTCAATTACCTGTTTGTGCACACTGACATTTTCTTTTTGAAAATTGTTTTAATAGAGCCCAAAGTAGCAATTTAAAACTGTAACGCACAAATCTAAATAGAGCTGAAAATACCCCGAGGCATTCACCAAGGAGGAAGCTTTTCAAAATCAAATGATACGCCTTTGGCAATCAGAACATCAGCAGGTTGAACTCAGTGAAAGAGGACATTAGCAAATGACGGGCAGGGGATGGCTGAGCTCCCTCCAACTGAAATTGAATTTGACTGAGAAGCGATGGAGTGATGTAGCTGGAAACACACTTCCATCATAATCAAGGATCGTAACAGGCAATCACATCAAGCTGTGGTGCTGCACTTGGAAGGCACAATTACTGGAATACCTGGAAGTGAAAGCAACGTGGTGTTCAGCGAAAGACTGCACAGAGGAAACAAAAGTTACTGAGTTTGGAGCTGAAAACTAGCGCTATATTGTCGAACAGCAAGAATCTAACGCTGATCCTTCTAGGGTCAGGAACTCAAAACATATATTGGCTCTCAGATTTTGCCTTGAAAAATTTATTAGGAACCTGGACTTGTGAAACAGCTCAGCATCAAAAGAATGGGGGATGATGAATCATTTAACTGCACCCATTCTTCTTTTAAAATATATGCAACATCCAGAGCAGAAATATATATAAGGAAGAATTTCATGCTATTACACTTCTGCCCCTTCCAAGATTGAGTATTCTTAGAAATATTCTGAAATAGAAAATGTCTATTCAGCATTCAAGTGTTTACATTTAAAATTGTTCTTTCAAATATGGCTTTGTACAACTAATTTACTACTCGTTAACAAAGTCTACAGGTTCAGAAGCTTATTTTTGATTCAGGATTTGTGTTAATTTTGTTCCTTCCTCAGTCATTGGGGTTACACAACACACGAAAAATATCAGGAATGCTTCTTTCTATCCAGAGTCATGCTGAAAGGAAAACATTCTCATAGAAAGCCAGCAGAAATCTGTCCATTTTTGGTTTTATGGACTGAAAGATTTTCTTTAGGCAAAGTGAAGTGGTTTAATGTCCTCAACGAATGGCGAGTTTTGGAGAAAATGGAGCCACATTCTTCTCAGAGGAGTACAGCAGCAGGACAAGAAGAAACAGGTAGAAGTTACAGGAAGTTTCTGGTTAGATGTTAGAACAACCATGAGAGTGTCAAGCACTGGAATAGTCTGCAGACAGAGGTTATTTGAGATATTAAAAATGTGAGTGGACAGCAGTTTGAGCAACCTGATGTAGGTTGTCCCTGCTTTGAGCGGTGGGTTGGACCAGAAGACCTCCAGAGGCCCCTTCCAGTCCAAGTAATAATTCTATAATATGAGATTATCAGGTGCAAGTTAGACACAACTGTAACTGAAGCTGGCTTCAGAACAAAGGAATGTAGAAAGTTTTCCTTAAAGCAAAGAGCAGGAAAAGAAGTGACATTTCTACATAGCTTGAAACTTGTTTTCTGCTTTTCTTTGATACCAAATTCCAAATAAATTTACCATTTGTGTTTGCAACAAAAACATCTAATTGCATGGAATACTGTTCCTTCAAAATTCATTTAACTAGGTCTGCTGTTTTGATTGCTATTCCTTTGAAACAATAATTAATTTTATTTAAAAGCTCCGTTTTTTTTCAAAGTAACCAGTTATTTGTGACACGTCCATGTTGTGGTTCTGATGAGAGATACCCTAAGAGGCTTTGATTTTCAAAAAAGATGAAGAAAATCACCACCAAAAGATTAGCTCCATTTATAGTGCTTCTGTTTTGGACTCAGAGGCCTTTTTTTTAATAATCCTGGCCAGACTATGAAACAAGATGATCAGCCTTCCTCCTGCCTCGCAGTATTCCTTGCCTCTGCTATTAAATGTGTTATTTGGAGTTCTAGTTGGAGAAATATCTACTGTGCTAATGAATGATTTGTATATATACACCATTTCTTGTTAGGATCACTACAAGTCATAAAATTCAAGCAGCCAATATAAGATTTGTCTGGCCTTCTTCAGGCCCTAGATAAGCATTTTCTCCAAGCATGTCTGAACATTCAGGATAACATAACGTGAATGAGTCATCATGATTTTGGGATTCAGATCCTTTTTCTTTCGTCTCCAGTAAAATCCCAAGAGCAAAATACATGTTTTGTTAGTAAGGAATTAAATGTCTCTTTTGCTGAAAGTTAGACATCTGCTTTCCACATGGTTTTCTCCTTACTTTTCCCCAAAAGAAGGTAATTTACACAAAACCCAGGGGTCAATACTCGGCCCAATCTTGTTCAACATATTCATCAATGACATGAATGAGGGGACAGAGTGTATCCTCAGCAAGGTTGCTGATGATACCAAACTGGGAGGGGTGGCTGACACTCCAGAGGGCCACACTGCCATCCAGCGTGACCTGGACAGGCTGGAGTGCTGGGCAGAGAAGAACCTAATGAGGTTCAACAAGAGCAAGTGTAGGGTCCTGCACCTGGGGAGGAAGAATGCTAGGCACCAGTATAGGCTGGGGTGGACCTGCTGGAAAGCAGTTCTGAGGAGAAGGATGTGGGGGTCCTGGTAGATAGGAAATTATCCATGAGCCAGCAATGGGCCCTTGTCACCAGGAAGGCCAATGGAATCCTGAGCTGCATAGGGAAGCGTGTGGCCAGTAGGTCGAGGAAGGTCATTCTCCCCCTCTACTCGGCACTGGTGAGGCCACAACTGGAATACTGTGTCCAGTTCTGGGCTCCCCAGCTCAAGCGGGACAGGGAACTTCTGGAGAGAGTCCAGCGTAGGGCAACAAAGATGATTGGGGGATTGGAGCACCTCCCTTATGAGGAAAGGCTGAGAGAGCTGGGACTCTTTAGCCTGGAGAAGAGAAGGCTGAGGGGAGACCTTATTCTTGCTTGTAAGGATCTAATGGCTAGGTTGGAGGAGGATGGAGGCAGACTGTTTTCAGTGGTTCCCAGTGACAGGACGAGGGGCAACGGGCACCAGTTGGAATATAGGAAGTCCCATTCAAACATAAGGAAAAACTTCTTTACGGTGAGGGTGACCGAGCACTGGAACAGGCTGCCCAGGGAGGTTGTGGAGTCCCCTTCTCTGGAGATTTTCAAGACCCGCCTGGATGCAGTCCTGAGTAATGTGCTCTGGGCATTCCTGCGTCAGCAGGGGAGTTGGACTAGGTGATCTCTAGAGGTCCCTTCCAACTCTGAAGATTCCGTGATTCCGTGATTTTGTGAAAACATACATTTATGTCACTTCTGCAGAGAAGTCTCTGTACTACATATTATAGGGGCATTCACCTGCCGCGGAAGGAAATTAGTATGATTTTGAATCAGACTGTTCTTACCTCAGCCAAACCAGAATGTTCACAGAGCAATTCCAGAAATCTCCAGAAAGTTAAAAATTAAAAATTCTTGTGTATAAATTAAAAGTTCTTGTGAACCTAACAAACTCCAGAGCTGGGAAGTCAAAATGACCTGGCAAGAACCGAGTTACCTGCAGCTAAAAGGCAAGTGGATGGTGTATCCCTAAATAACGTTAAAATTGTGCTTTGAGGCTGTTGTACGAAAAAAAAATAATTGTGAATGCTTATAGAAAACAGATAATTGGATGTATGGAGGAGAGTTAAATGTTCAAAATCGAACATTTGAACTCTCAAGTACACATGCGCAACTTGCTATGTGCAACCTATATGGGCTAGTTCTAGATTTTGATAACACCAGGTCTAAACAGAAGTGCTGTATCCTGAATCTTCCAGGGACATGAGACAGTACCACCAATTAGGAGGCTGATCATGCCTTGTGATTCTGGGAAAACTGGGAGCCAGCAGCTAAAAGGAGGACTAAAAAGTGAAGATTCTCTGTGGAGGAAAGATCCTGGAGGTGGGGGAAGATCCTAGAGATCAGGAAGTTGCGTGGAAAAAAATGCCAGAGATCCCCAGGGACCTGGCCACTAACAGCTGAGACAGGTCACTAACAGCTGAGGAGTTGCACAGCACAAACTGACACAACTTTCTGTCCCACCTTCCCAGATCAGTAGCTGTCTCCCTGCTGGGCAGGGAAGCTGAGACTTTTCGAATACAGCGCCGAGCGGCGTGCAAGTGATTGCATGAGACAACCAAATATAATCTTGCTGGTTTTTAAATAATCCCCATTATCCAGATCCTCTATGGGTTGTTTTTCACTCTGTCTTATCCATGGCAGAGACCAAAATTAGTAATTGATACAGGCAGCTAGCAACACTGCCTGCCAAATGGAAGGTCTCAATCTTATGCTTAGTCGTCTTGTTCTTCACATCCTGATACCCCCCAGGCTATGTAGCTGTGCAGCAATGTAGCGAGACACAATACTCTATAGTGCACATGACAGCACAGATCACGTTGCCTTGCGTGCAATGTATGTCCAAAGCAATTCCCCACTTTCTGCAGCTGATCTGCACTCAACAATGACGATATTTCCATTTAGGCAAGGAGAAATCACAACCACAGGGAATTGGCTGCACCTACCTGTTGAGATATGTCGCTGACACCAATTTAAGTTCATAGTATTCTTACAAAAGGAAAACAATTTTTCAGCAGTGGCACTGCTTTAAGACATGCAGAAAAACATCACCACTAAGCAAAAGTCAATGGGAAAAATAAAGAAGAAAGGGGGCGAGCAAAAATAGAAGTCTTCAGAGGAATAATGGAAGATGGCATGTAGAAGCTCCAGCCTTCCACTTCCATAAGTGCAAGTTAGTCAAATATACTTGTCCAACTATTGTCTTCTCTAGACATAAAGTAGCCAATAAAATCACTACTTATAAAGGGTAAAAAAGGGCAAGTGAACTGAAAAAGGCAGACAGAACTGAAAAGGAATTGGAAGTAATTGAACCTGGTCTCTGTACCAGGACTTAATGATTTTTTCAAAGAAGTTTAATGTGCAGTATAGCTAGAACAGCATTTACACATGCAAACACCATCACCTATATTAATTTATGTTACTCAGACTCAGAAGTCAGCATTCTCTTTTCCTTCATTTTTTCCCCTTTGTGAGAGTTTAACTGGCACATAAATGAATCCACTGGGAAGTCAAGCTGAATGGCTATTGCTGAACTTTCTGATTAATTAGATATGTTAGACAATTACATATGTTACAACTTCACAATTTCTTGTATCAGAGACTCCACTGCTGAAGGTATAGTTCTGGCAGTTGCCACTAAGTGTCACTGTTCACATAGCCTCAAAAGCCGTATTAGCATGCAAATAAAAGTTGGGTTGGGGCGGGACCCTCTGTGGTTGGGTGGCTTTAGGTGTAGAAGGCTCTTGGGTGACAGTCTCATGTCACCGTAGTCAGCTACTGACAACGCTCCAAGCCGGGGTTGCTTCCCATCCCAGGTCACAGACTGGGATCTGCTGGGACACAATGGTGAGAAAGGATCATAGTTATTGCAGGGAAGTACAAACACTGGCTACCAAGTGGTGTGCAAGAGTGCTAACATGCAACACGAGAAACTTGAGGTGAGATACTTGAGGTTCAGTAAGCAACAGCACCTCACACCACCTTGCTGTTGTAATCAACTGCAAGAACATTTCTAGCCTGTCTCAAAGGAAAGTCAAACAGGTTAGCTGAAAACACCAGTCATCTTCATCCTGCTAAAAAGCAGGATCCAACTGTGCACTGATTTGGATAAAAAGCCCAGCAGCTTGCTGATGCAAAGAGTCTAAGATTTTCTTGGGAACAGGGTTCATGTGCATTAGCAGATTTTGTTCTGGGAGTTGAATTAATTCCTGGAAACCAGATATAAACTAGAAAAAAATGACATTAATGCTGTTTGACCATCTAATTTCAGAAGTGGTGTATGTGTGAACACAAATCACATTTACAATGCACCAAAACCAGATACCACTAACCTCTACTACGGAGTCACTCTGTCCATGTTTCCTCATTTAGAAACACAGCACAAGTGTCTGTATGGCCAGTAATAACGGTGGAGAAAATAATACTACCTCTGATACAGACAGTGGTACAGAGACTTTGTTTAGACCATTTTTCAAGACATCTTGGACTAACAGAACCTACTGAGCAGTGCTGGTTCTACTTGTAAAGACCTGACAGCCAAGAGCAACAGAAAAATAAAACCCAACAAAATCACCCAGGCACAGCCACTGTTTTTATCACCTTACTCTGTCTGATAGCAGCACAATGTCTTCTAGAAATTCAGCTGCAACTTTCTCAACATGGGTTGGGTTTCAATGGCGTTAGTGCTTTTCTACTTATCTAATTCCATTATGAATTTACTCAGACTCAGTTGAGTTATTTCTAATTAGTTCAGTCATGGCAGTTATTTAGATAATACTTTATTCAATGTATATATAAATATGTAATCTACCCCACCTATCTTATTCACTCAGGATTTGCACTGGCATTTCTGGCTCTCTTAATATCTTTTATTTTAACTTCATACGCTTCAAAGCTGACCGTTCTTTCTGTTTTTTCATGGTTTATGCCAGGACAACATGTGTTACTGACAACTGATACACGAAAACAATCAGTCCCACTGGGGTAACAAATACCATTGGAGTAGTTGAGCTGTCTTAATGTCTTGGCTTCTTTACACATCAGTAATTAAATAAAGCAGAAAAAATACCTTGCTATTTCAACTGCCAGGCAATCCATTTGCTCTGTAGAAGCTATGTTTCAGTCAGCGTCTCTGTACCAATATAGAAATATCTGTCTAGGAACAGGAACCTCTTCAATGTCTTTCAGCTTCCTCATTTTTCACATTTTGGCCTCTATATTAATATTTATGAAAGCCTTATATTTGGTAGATAGTAAAGTCCCATTTCACAGTATGAAACTAAGTAGTTCTGGGTCATTATGTGCATTTATTGCCAATGAAAGACAACCCTTATAACAATACCCAGTTATTACTTCAGCTTTTATACAGCATGTCCCTAATTTCTGAAATATTCCCCAACTCCATATTTCCATTGCTCTATTGTGCTGGTTTTTGCTGGGATAGAGTTAATTTTCTTCCTAGTAGCTAGTATGAGGCTATGTTTTGGATTTGTGCTGAAAATGGTATACTTGATAATACTGGGATGTTTTAGTTATTGCTGAGCACTGTTCACACAGAGTCAAGGCCTTTTCTGCTCTTCATACCGCTCCACCAGGGTGTAGGCTGAGGGCGCACAAGGAGTTGGGAGGGGACAGAGCTGGGCCAGCTGACCTCAGCTGACCAAAGGAATATTCCATACTATATGACATCATGCTCAGCAATAACCTAGGGGGAAGATTGGCCAGGGGGGGCCGCTGCTCGCGGACTGGCTGGACATCGGTCAGTTGGTGGTGAGCAATTGTATTCATTTGTGTCATTTGTCTTTCTTGGGTTTTATTTATCTCTCTCTGTTATTTTTTTCATTACAATTTGTCATTATTATGATTATTATTTATTTCCATTATTAAACTGTTCTTACCTCAACCCATGAGTTTTCTCACTTTTAACCTTCCAATTCTCTTCCCCTCATCCTGCTGGGGAGTGAGCGAGCAGCTGTGTGGTGCTTAGCTGCTGGCTCGGGTTAAACCACGACATCTATTTAGACACAGTTTGCGTGTCTAAATAAGCATGCCTTGGTAAGATTTCCCAGTATCTTATGCTCTAGTCAGATGGTGTTCTGCTCCAGGCTTATTCTAATTTGGGGCCTCAGAGAATATAAGCATGGTTGATGAGCCACATTCATGCAAAGGAAAAAAATATGCAGAAAATGATAAAATGTGGTAGGAGGGTAAGGCTTAAAGGAGCTCCTAAGGAGGAAGAACAAGACAAGGTACACCACAGACATCCTGTGTCTGACAGTGAAGAAAGTCTTGACATCACCTGGTTGACATAAAGAGAGCTGCTTAGGTCTGTGGGTGTATTTTCCTTGGCCATGAATTTCACTGAGCCCAGTTGGTAGAAGTCTTTGGTATATTTCACCATTATTCCTCACCTCTTATTGTAGAACACTAGCCTTTAATCAAATAATCAGCTATATTCATTGCCTGGAGGAACTGCAGGGACACAACAGTCTCCTTATCTAGAAGCCATGTCTGAAACCAGCTTTGCACAACACTTTCAATTAACCTCTCCTGTTTATCAACTCCTCCCATTTCCTGCTTTCCAGTCTCTTGATAGCATCATTAGCAACCAGTATTTACATAAAATCCATTATTTGTTTATCTCTCCTGTATTAAAACATTTACAGAACTCATAACAAAATAATGAAAGTGGCTGAACACAATTCCGGCTCACTTGTTTCGTTAATAAAAAAAGGAAAAAGAGATGATGGAGGAGGGTTTTTAAAATACCTCTTTTTCAAGTGCTCTGGTGAGCTTGCTGAGGATGATTGTGGATATCTTTCCAGTCAGTTGCTCTTTTGATGTTTCTCACCTTTAAATGAGAATAGCAAATATGATTTTTACTTTGTTGTGTCCTGATCCTTTGCTTCTGGTGGTGAGCAGCTCTTTTCATTGCTTGTCTCTTTTCTATAAGATGGCAAATTTCCTTTTTTTTTTTTTNTTTTTTTTTTTTTTTTTTTTTTTTTTTTTTCTGTTAATGTGTTGCTCTCTTACAAGAGTCTGGGCAAACAAATAATCAGACCCCTGCGACTTCCGCCCTGCACCTTTCGGTCTTTCACACCAACAGGAATTTGACAGACAGACATTTGACAAATAAAAACTATGGCAGGTGAAAGGAACGCTGCAAAGTATTTTGGCCTGTTGAACCTGTTGGTCTATTTCTTTACCACTGCCTTCGTAATTATTATGGATCACAGAACACCAGAGGGCTTTCTGGAGGCCTCTAGACAACACAATAAGAGTATAATTGAGTTACGAGATGCAAGGTTAAAGAGATAAGAGTTTAACCTCCTCGGTAATGAAGAGTAAAGAGGGGGGAAAGGGGATATTTATTTATTATAGTGAATCCTATCTTACCTCCTCCTCTCTCCCTTCAAAAACACCAGGTGCATCTCAAATGCCTTCAGAGCATCACTAGAATTGGAGCCAGTCTCTTTGCCTGTGTGAGAGAGGGGCTGTCAACCGACTTAATTCAGACACAAGCAGAAGTGCAAAAGCCAAGATAGAGGCAAGACAGATGATCAGGGTATGGAGTTTGCGTTTGAAAGTCATTCTGAGCCCTCAATTATCACAGATTCTAAGAAGTAAGACTCCCAAAAATCTTAAATAATCAAAACCAGTCTTTGAATACTGATTATAAAGTACTTCATTTTATATAATTCCCATATTAGGAATAAACACCATGTATTTCAACAGAAACTAAGGAAGGGAACAATCTTACTTTCCTATTTCTGAACTTACAGACCTATGAACAGTTTCAGAGTTTGCCTAAGGTCCAGCATAAAAGACAATGAAAAGCACAACACACATGTATATTGCCCTAGGTAAAGTACCAAACTGGAATATGGGAAAATCAGACTCAAAACACTACTCACAAAGCACTCTTGTCATTAGAACATCCATATACTATGGTGTCTCTCCCTTCCTTCTCCTCTCTTGAAGATTCCTACTTTGAATAAAAGTAGAATTAAATCCTCACTGCAAAGTTATAAACCCATATACAGTCCTACTGTAGGTTTCTCTCATGTTTTCAGTACTTCTACACAGACTTTTGCAGGCAGTGATAGCACACTCTGGCTGAACTCAATACCAAGATTATTAACCAAAACACAGCATGACAAGCTACGTGGCTGCAGAGTTTCTGACTCAAAACCAGCTCACATCTGGCTGGTCTAGAGTACATGCAGATTTCTCTTGAATCCACCTGTAAAACTGCTTATAAACAAAATGAAACTAAGACAGCTCTAGAACAAAAGATTTAGAGACACTTCAGAATACGTGATTGCCTGAGCTCCGGACGTTTGCCTGAGACACCTACCTCTTCCTCTGAATGAGCTGAATGCTTTGTATGTGTAAAGCTATGATGTATTTCTTGAGCTTTAACTTAATTTTCAAACACTTTTTCTTTCTATCTGAATCATACACTGCATGGACACGCACTTACATGACAGCTGATTCCTAATGTGAGCTATAGTCTTGTTCCTTGGGAGCACACAGAGACCTATATTGAGATCAACTGGTCACTGATGTCTCCATCAGTCAAATGCCTGGGAAATATTCTTATCATTATTACTCTCCCTTCTGTGAGGCATGTGAATATTAAAATATACGATCTGCTTCCAAAATCCAAGATGGGAAGTTTTCTGAGCAGCAAGGTCCCAAGTTTCAAACTCATTCTCCACAGACTTGTATGTGAGGGTAATGCTAATAAAGAATAAACTGCTGTTAGCTTTCAAAGTTTGCATGGGTTCATCAATAGAAATAAGGTAGGAAAAAGATCACTTTTGCCTTTTGGAAATCTGCTTTGAGTAGCTGAACTTCTGAAAAAGTATTTCCGTATCATCTAGAGCTAATGACAGGCAAGGGCAAACTTGATCAGAGTTCAGGAAAATCCTGGGAAACAAAGATAAGAATTCGGGTCACTTATGAGGATGACGAGGTAGAGAGAAGATCGTTGGTGGAATAGTTCAATTACATAAATGTGGCTGTCGTTTACAATTACAAGACAATCCGGCCCAGGCTTTGAGGTCTGGCTACTTACTATGAGCAAACAGCAACAGCATGTCAAAGAGCTTCAGGGAGCTAAAAAGATTAAGAAGACTATGTGAACAGAGCTCAAATCTCCTCCTGCTCCAGGTCAGTGACCAAAGACTACATTGTTGGTTATTCTACCACCAACCTTGAACACCCTCACGTTCTCAAAAATGAGGTGGAGAAGCACAGCACTAACTTGACTGTGAATGCCTAATGGAAAGATTTTGTGTCTGCCACCCCAACACTAGGTGTCATCTCTGTGCAAAGGTCAGTTCTTGGTTCTTTTAACCCCTTTCCTTTGTATTTCCTCCCTGAGCAATTTAGGCAGCTCCCCCTCAGACTGAACCACCTCTTCCCATGCATCGTGTAAGGTGCCCGGCAACACAGCTCAGAGTTTAAGATTAAGGCAGATGGCAAGATGTGAGGGCTTTCACTGCCACATGGAACAAGAGCTTTGCCACTGGGGTGCAGCTGCCAAGGGCTGTGGTATAACACATGGTGATGTGATGATTTCATTTTTACACTAGTGAGGCAAAAAGTCATATTAAAAAAGAAACCGTCACAAAACCCTCCCTCAACTTTGCTGCCCCTCCAATCAGGTACGGTAATAAAAGAAAAATCCTATTAAATGGAAAAGCAAACACTTGCCATTTGCTTAGCAAATAGATTTATTTTCATTAAATATACCAAAGAACAAGATAAGCAAAATGTCTAGCCAGCTTCCAGACTGCTCTCTTATCTGAGCAAGAGTTTCAAAAACATGCCTATACCCAGCTTTGTGTTCAGGCAAATTACGGAACATTCTCCAGCTTAAACAATATACTACCTGAAGTAGTGTGTGGGAAGATATTTTAGCTTATGCAAGTTAATTAATCCCTCCTGTTAGCAGATTAAACTGTGTATAATAGGTCAGAGGTACAGGCTGAAATACTATGATATCTCTAAAACAGATTTGAAAGTCTCTCAGGTCATTTCCCTCTGCTCTGTCAGTAGACAACTCTGACTTACAGACACGTCAGACCTGCACCAACTATTGCTATTGAAAAGAAAATGACTAGAGAAGAGGCAAACCTGTAGCAAGTGATTTGGGTAGTTACTTATAGAGGTGAAGCACAAAACAAGTCCAACTGCAAGTGTTATAATTAAGCATGAAGATGGATAATTGTGCAACAAGCTTTGTTTCTAAAACCTGACTCCATTTGATTTTCCCAGACACAAACTGAAAAGCAGAAGTCATGACTTTCCCTCAGTGCACACAATGCGGGAGGTCCATTGCCTTTGCTATTTGTCCTGATAAACAGGCACATCTTGCTTCAGCATAGCATCAGTAACCATTCCTTTCTAATTATCATTAGGATTGACAGAAATATTGCCATTGCATTACAAAAAGGATGCAAATAAATAAGCAAAAGCAATCCCACTGCAGCATATGGGACTCACTTGGGATTATTGCTATTTCTGAGGAAAAAATAGATACGTATATTTGCTGCTTACAAAAGACTTGACATCCTTATTTCTTTTTCTTACAATTTCCAAATAGCCATACCCAATTTATCATCAGGGATTTGGATTACCGTAAATTTACACTCAGCAGTACCATGATACTGCTGACACAGCAGTAAATACAGCAGCAGAAGTTACAGCAGAAGGCAATCACAGCAATTTACACACATCTATGTGTTCACTAATACAGGCACATCAGACATTTTAAACAGCAGAAGCCATACTGCAGAACAAGCAGGAAAGTGGCACATAGAAACCAACACAGCCCCAGAGAAGCGTTGGGTCTGGCAGTTATTATTATTAGCCCTGAAAAGAGCGAGATCTCATCTCTTCCAGATTCAGAGACACTCCTTCCAAGTCACAGCCACATCTTCCTCACTAACTTTAAATGTAGGCAAGCATCAGAGTTTCAAGAAGAATTTTAGATCCCAGCCACAAGCTTATTCTGGTGGTTGGTGGCTTTTGTCACAGCATATGCCATCTAATGAGCCTATCATTTTGATGAAAGAAGTAATTATCCACATCTCAAGCCTACTAGGGGATTATTCTGTCCAGTGTTTGTTGAGCTTTATAGTTGCTTGCTTTTGTGGGTTTTTTTCCCCTGACTTTAAGCTTGTCTTTTTTTCCTTTCTCCTTTAGCTCTGAGGCTTGTCCTTTGCCTTATCTTTGGATTTAAACCCGACCTTTCCTATTCTGTCACAATGTTAGACGAGTTCTTTCTCTTTATTTTATTAGATTTTTATTTCCAGGGCTTTTCACATTTTGCAGCTCAAGGTTTCTCTCAACAAATGAATGCCTTGTCTTTAATAGACCATCTCTTTATCTGCATCATTAAAATTGGTAATGGCAGATTTATAGTTTTTTGTTTTGGTTTTGTTTTTTGGGGTTTTTTTTTGTTTGTTTGTTTATTTGGTTGGGGTTTTTTTGTTTGTTTTGTTTTGTTTTTTTTTAGTTTGAGTGAAGCCTAGCTATGGGGAAAGGAAATTCGCCCTTTCAGCATGTTCTCCATTGAGCCCACAGACACCTTGTCCTCACAGCTTAGTTTTAACAGATCTGAGAGTCCTAGGAAAGAGAACAACAGCTAGAGAAACATAAGATAAAAGATCAGATAACACTTCCAAGGTAAGCTACATCTGGATGGTGGAACATGTTACTTGAAAGCTAAAATGAAATAATAAATGTTAAGTCAACAGATAAAAAAACCCCACAGACTCAAAAAATGTTACACATTTTATGAATATAATTTGTCAAATCACCATGCAGATAGTGTTGCCCTAGCCGTTACAAAATCAGCTGGGTTTACAGGCATGCCAGCGAGACTTGCTAAACCTAGATTGCTTCACTCAAAACAGTGATTCACAGTCATGCTTTTCATTCTTTATTTATTTTTAGTAGTGTCAATACTAATACCTTGCACTGACTCAGAACAGCTTGCTGGAGCCACTGGATTGTCCAGGCTCTCTAGAGACCAGCTTTTTGTACTCTCCTGAGATATTGTCTCTCTTTAAAGCTGCTGCAGTTTTAAATTTCTCAAAGGTTCCTTCACTTTATTCTTGTACTTATGATCATATTTGTATTGCTCCTTAGTTTTTTTTTTAGTGTGATCATGTGCTTTTGTCTAGTCATAAAAATGAGTAGAAATGAAACATAAAGAGCAGTGCTTCTGTTACCACAGGGAAGATGACGAAGGGAAATAAAAAGGAATAGAGAGCCAAGGTTTAGCATACTACAAGAAATGTGGAAATTGCTGGATATTTCTAAGACATGCTTCCTAAGCAGCTGAATTTCAGCATTTCACAATAAACCTGGAAAGTGAAAAGGTTTTTTGGGTACGGAGTTGTTTTGCTTACTGTAGAATACTGGTTAGCATGCTATGACAAAGGCAATCAGTGACAGCAGTACACTGTATGTGTTGCTGAAACAGGGAATGAATCATTTATTTTACACAATATTACCTAAAACAACATTATTATTCTTAAATTAGTCAGTTTATCAGGAGAAAGAACCTTTCATATTGTAAGAAGTAAATCCACATGGTTCTTTTTATGACGTCTTTATACAGGAAGCAATTCAAAAGACCTTTTTGTGCACTCACACACATGCATGAACACATGCATGCAGGTTCTTCTACCTGCTTTGTATCAGCTCTTGAGAGGCTGGAGGAACATGATGCGGAAAAAAACAAGACTCATTCCCAAACCAGTTGAGCTACAAGCCTTAAGCTCAGGTGGCCCCACAACAACCTGTGATTTGAAGGCTAACATATCAAATGTTCTGGAACAAATTTGCCCAAATGACCAGACTTCAGTCCACATCATTGTTTTTGTAGTGGTGAACCATCAACACTGTGAATGGGTATCCCAGTCCTGTTCTCTCAGGAACTGCATTTTGCAGGATATGTGCTTTTGCACCACAGCATTTTACAAGATAAAGATCAGAAGCCTTTCACAACCAACAAAAACAGTAAGGCCAGCAGTATAACTGCTAGTGCTTTGCATGAAGTCTTATCGAAACATCTTTTTAGTCCATGGTGATTGGTAGAGGTTTGAAATTGACGCTTCTTAACATTCTGCAACCTTCCAGAGCTCTTCTGTGCTGGCTGGTGAGGTTATTTGCTAGCCAACTGGATTGTATTAAAGAACTGCCTAAACATCATAGCAGAGCATGTATTCAGGAGCATGTATTTATTCAGTGTTCCATTCATGTCTGGAACTAGAGGCTTCAGAGCAATCTCTGCCTTCTGTTATGACAGATGCTGTGCTAAACACAGCATGAAATCAAAACAAGTAAGAAAACCTCACCTAATGTGAGTGCACTGAAGGTTGTTATAATCCATGGTGCGCTTCAGCATCTGGTCCCTAGCAGTTCACACTGGCCAGATTATAATTGCACAACAAGATGAGATCTTGTTACATATCATACCTTCATGGCTCCCAGCTGCTTTGGAAGGAAACTCAGGTGCATGCCACGATGACAGTGATGGTAAGCTTCTGTAGGTCTCCCACTTGACTTGGAGGGAGAAGGGGTCTGGTGCACAGTATACCTCCCCCACAACATAGGTTCAGCTGCTGAAGATTAGGCAGAAGGTATCTTCCGAATGTTATAGCACAGCTAATGAGATATCCTCTTTTAACATAACAGTCAGCAGGTGAGAGGAGGTGTGGCTAAGACTTCTTGGTATGAGCTACTGCTCTTTGGTTGTAGGCTTCTGGGGAAATGAAACATGAGAACGTCTCAGGTGCTGTGTCATTGCAGAGGAGGGGGTTTGCTAAGGTAAGGTTGTCTCTGCTCAGACTTCAATCCTTTTCAGAACTGGGAAATCTCCTCTGTTGTCGACCTGTCTTCACTCATTTGATCACAGGAGAGGTATTCTCCAAATATACAGCTTTTGCCTTTTGTTTCCCCTCAGATTTTCCAGGCATCAGGGAGCTGATCAAATTTCTGTCCTTAAGGCTCAGGTAATGACAGGAAAAGTAACAAGTAATAGCTGAGGTTTGCCTATTTTTAGGGCAGAAAAAATATTTCAGATGAATTCTGAGTTGGCGTAACTGTAAGTCTTCTCCCAGAACAGATAATCTGCACGAATGGCACAGTCAGGCTTTCTTCTCCAGAGAGTGCTGCTGCAGAGAGTCATGGTGTGCCACATCTTAAAGAAGCCAAGAGTGTGGCTGAGTAAGGAAAGTAAGTGAAGTGTCCAGGGTTTTAGTGATAGGGTTTTACTTTGCATCTCGTGTTGTGATTTTTAGGAAAAACAAAGGCAGAGTTAGACACAGGACAGTTGAGAGGAAAAATGTTAATATTTGCACATGCATTTAATGGCTGCCTTTCCTTTGGATGATGTGTCACTCATCCCTGTGACCAAAAAACAGAGGAAGTATCCATTCAGGAAATCAAGGGAAAACTCAGCAGGAGGTGAATTAATATTATTCACCAGAATGGTCCACCTCCATGACCAGCTGAAGGATTAAAGGACAAACTTAAAATAAAAAATGCAGCTTTGTCTGGTCCCATTGATCCAAAATAAAGCACTCACTGTACCTTAAAATCTATTTTGTGTCTCCTGCAGAAAGTCTGCTGTGAAAGAAATGGAGTTTTATAATAATTATTTGGAGCCTTAGGGGTTCAGAGCATCCTTTGGTTCACATTACTGCTGCCTTACTACCTGAATGCATTTTCATGTGTATCCTAATCAGTTTTTTTACTGTTTGAATGCTATTTTTGATGCCAGGAAGAAATACCTGGTTAGAACTTTGTAAAATCTCTATTTTCATAAGGAATGATGAAAATCCTGCAAAATATATTTCAGACTGTATTATAAACTGTATCTGAAAATGTGAAAGCTCTATCTCCTAGCAGTGCATTGGACAAATTAGTTTTAAGCTCTACTAGTTCATCACAGGGTTTAATATATGGTTTTATTTTTTAAATCTGACATGTCAAAAGAGACATGACAGGTAGCACAAGGCTGCCCCTCAGATGTGAGGCACAAGGAAAATTTCTTGCATCAGGCAATTGAAAGAAACAACATCTGGAAGTGAAAAGGAAGGGAGGAAGAAATCTGTGAATATTTCAAGAATAGTAGCAAAACATTATGATTAGAAGCACGTGAAGCAAGAAAGGGAATTGTGGCATATGTCAGGTGGGAAAGAGGGAAGATTCGTCTTGCCAAGCCATTTGATCATGGGTGCAGTCAGCAAAATAGCCGCTAGGTAATGTTCAAACACTGTGATGGTATTTAGTAGACGCTTATGAAAACACTTCATATGAGTTCTGTGTGATAAAATTTAATTTAGGGTATCTAAAAGTTTTGGACTAGGTGTAGATGCTTTCTTTCAAGAGTTCTTGGGTTTCTTTTGTTGAAAAGAGTGTTATTCCTGATATCCTGGCTACTACTGAAGTCCTGAGTGGCTCCATTCATCTGGTGTTATGCACAATAAAACGTAAATTGATGTTACTTCTGAGTAAGGTCATACTCCATTCTCTGTAATAAAAAAAGTACAGTGCTATCTCTAGTTGTCTTATAAGCCGGTATAAACTCCCTTACCTTCATCTGTAACTGCATCTTTTTAGCACTGACTTCAAATACATCCTTGTTGTGATGATTATGCTCAAAGACTTCCTGACCCTTTGCTTCAGAACTCAGGAGACATTAGCAATGATCAGTTCCCCAGTCCCAGGCAGGTGCACAGGGCACTCTACACACCTGTGAGTGCCGTAACGCAAACCACAACACAATGTTTACAATCCCAGGAACCAAGAACTGAAAAAAGGACCTAGCTGTAGCAGTCCACCAGCCTTTAAAATGGTGTGCTGGAGGACACCCAGTCAATATGAATCCAAAGAACATCAAATGGACTTTTATGCTGAAGGTGTGAAAAGCACTCTAGAAGAGCAACTGGGTAATCCCCAATCTAGGAAGCTCGCTAACACAACACCCTGTTGACCTACAATTTTTCACAAAATGTGTCCACTACCTCTGCTAACTTCAGCATTTAATACATCCTTGACTTCATTCATGTGTGCAAACGTCATTTCCATATATAAGCCCCTTACCAATTTAGTATGGGCTAACCCTCCTTATAACTTAATACAAAAGTAATATCAAAACTTCTCATTAAGTTTGAATGGGGTGAAAATATCTCAGAAATTAGAGGATATTGCAGATATCCTCTAACGATATTGATTTTCTAATGGAATCACTGAAAAGATGGAAAATGGCCTCCTAGAAAATAATGACTTTTTTCGGGAAACAATTAAAGATGGGAATTTAGCGTAGAGTGAATTAAAGCAAATTTATTAGTCCATTGTGGATATGGAATATCTTGTCATTTCATTGAGATATGAATCATACAAAATATTAAATATCCTGAATTTATTCATGGGATAGATTAGAGTCATTGCTAGTATTTGCTGTTAGCTCTGTAGGGACAACAGGACACTGGGTAAAGCACACAGCCCCTGAAAAGGATCACCTTTTATCTACTTTCGCTGCCCACTTTAACAGAACAAAATAATTTTTAAGTGGAAACGCTTGCAGGAAGCACAATGTCTACATATTAATGTCATATGCAATGTCAAAATTTCATTTCTTCTCCTCTGTGTCATCCTCTGGGAACCTGTTGTATTCTCTTGAATCTCATGTATTATATATTGGAGGAGGAGGCTTGGAGGAACATGTGACATTCACCTCCAGTTTCTAATACACAGGATAATGAAGAATAACATAAACATAAATGTAGACACAACTATGCACAAAGTGGGTAGAATGCTGGGCTTCTGCAAGAGGAAGTAACGTACTAATCACAAAGACATTGATTATACCAGTAGCCTGAAATACAGTACAGTTTGAACGCAAAACTATGTGCCTAGCCTAAGTTAAGTACATAGGTTACATCTATAGTCACTGGAGCTCATACCAAGCAGCCATGGATCTAAGTATGTAAGCCAATTCAATTTAATATTAGCAGAAGGACATAACTAAGCTTCAAGATCTTGAAAAGAGAGACTTAGTTGGACTGGACAGCTTAAGGACTTTGATGCAGAGGCAGCCTTGAATTTCTGTAAGCCAAAGAGCTCATTACTGGTTCTTGACTGAGATTAGGGTTTGGCAGTAATCAAGCAACTTAGACTAATAAAGTGTGTGGGGAGGTTGATCCGCAACATTTTCTTTGAGGAATGTTACAGTCCCTGCATGAATAAATTTAGTTCTAAAAAATGGAAGTTATTCTTACTCTAACAAGTCTGGCAAGACAGGTTTTCGTCTACTCTTGCCAGGTGTTCTAGGTTGCAGTTTCTTTGAAGAGGATAAAGGAGGCTTCAGCTTTCCTGCCTCATCTCATGGCAGAGGGAAAGTTGGCATTAATAAAAGACACCTGGGTGTTCTGTTTGTTCAGTCAAAAATGAGTTGAAACAGCATTTTTTCTTAGGTAGGGACCATACCATAAAAAGTGGTCAGACCAAACGGGTAAGCTTCAACAAAGGTAAGTAATGGAAAGCCAAATAATAGTATGTCTAAAGAGTCCGACAATAACAGACACCGCTGAAGAACAGATAAAAATTTCAATATCATGCTTTGAAAAGCATAACATTTACAAGATCTAGTTCAATTGTTGAGCACGTGGATTAAGCCCTAAGTGTATCAGCTAGGTTTGATAGCAAGAACTGAACCCACTACTTGGGGTATTATAATTCCACTATCAAGAAGGACAGTATATATACAAAAGCACTGATACCTTCTTGCGGCAGTTATGAGATTGCTTGGGTAATGCACTATATAGCTGTAGTCCTAGGCAGTTATGTGATTTGACTATTGTCCATAGTCATCAACCTGCAATGCACATTTAACAAATTTGTTTATTGTTCATCTGGTATGAAAATGCTTCTGTGTCCACAGACTTGACCACCAGAGAAGGTTCTGAACCAGACTGCCAGTAGGACTTACAGGAGAAAAACTTTTAGCTACTTTTAAGATTGAGCTTTGTAAGTTTATGAAATGTAGTAAGCCACATGGCTAGATACCAGGAGATGCTTCTACTTCTAAGTTAATCAAGATACCACGTATGTCTATAATAAGCAAGAAAAAAAAAAAGTGCTAAGCTTTAAACAAAGTTTACCAACACTTCTATTAATACTAACTTCGTACTATATTAATTTTTGAGTTGGAATCAGCCCTGATTATAAAAGATGCCAAGAATTCAACTTACTTAAATTAATTTTAAGAAAACCACCTTGGAAAGAGACTTGCCAGTTGGCTTGGTCATGTCATCTTTTGAAGTCAGCACAGACGTAGCAGTATAAAGATTTCACCTCCTATGGGCAAATACTCTACAGCTGTGAAGAGTGATTTTAATTTTTTTTTATTTACAGAATGCACCCACCCATATTTGTAAACTGATTCATGCAGTTCAAAAGTAGATACATTTATATTTGAAATAGAGACATTTCTATGCAGCTTTTCATTCTTTTTTTCCACAGTTATAGCTTAAAAATAAGCTAAAATGACAACTAAGGGCCCAGCATAATAGATATACACTGTTTTATATGGTATTATAATTTAAAAGATATATTTGAAGGTAGACAAATATATGAGAGAAAATCCACGTGATGCATATGAATTATCAACCATGCTCTTCACAGATGGGATTTTTAGAAAAAAAAAATCCTCTGTTTTAAATAGTGTAAGTTCACTGAAGCTGCACAGGAAAATTAACAGAATAGTGAAGAGAACAGCATATTTATTAGGTACACTGTATCCCAAACTATATAGTATCAAGACTGATAGGAGCCTTAGGGATCTGAAGGCTGAATGGAAAGAACTCTCACTTAGAAGTAAGGCAATAGCGCAATAACAAAAGGATCATCCTCAGTGCTCTGTAGGATGACGCAGAATAGATTTAACAAGAATCCATGGCACTCTCTTCACCATCCACACTGCCTGGTATGCCACATCTTCCAGGTCAGATGATAAAACGGCCACTGTATCACCATATTGTCACCACTCAACTCACATCCTGCCAGCGCGGATATGCTTCTTAGCCGTTTGCAACCAGCAGGCACTTTCCTGGGAGTGCTCGCATAAGCACAGAAGGTCAGGGAAAGCATTAAGTGGTTGTGAAAGTTTATACAAAACTTCACATTAGTATACAGGCAAAATTATTCATATTACTAAATTAGAAACTCTTGGTGGGTTTAGGAGTCATCCAGTTACAAAATAAACTAAAACTACTTGACTTAGCTGAGCAATCCCAGCATGAATAACAAATCAAGAACAGTCACAGAATATAATTTGTGAGTAATCTGTAGGGTGAAAACACTCTGTAATAGTCTATACTGAAAAAATCAAAATGACCAACAACCTCATGAAAAAAGCAATGCCTGACAGTAGACAATTCACACACAAAAAATAAAACTAGCTTCAATAATGTGTTTGCTGTGAATAGCTGGTCTTTTGCTGTTCTGCTAGTGTGAGGTAGAATTGCAGCAGTACCCAAAGCCGCTACTGCAACTGGAACTCTGGCATGTTCCCTGCAGACAGAAGTAACCTGATCAGTGCATCTTAAGCTCTTAAAACTTTTAGAAGTCACATCTTGATATTCACAATCTATTAATTTTTTTTTTTCCAGACAGGATTTAATTCAATGCAGCTGAAAGAACCCACTGAAACAAACATCTTGCTCAATGCACAAAAGAAATAAATTCTTAAATTACTCTAAACACAAAATGATAACAAAGAGCATGATATAGTCTATGGGTATGCTTTGAAAAATCCGATAAAAATATTTAGTTAGTCACTGTACTTTCATGGAACAAAATCAATTCACTACAACACACTGGACATGAACATGTTCTCCCCAACTTTTCTTTTCCTGACACAACCTTGCAAATGTGAGGAAAAAATTATTTTAAATACATCTAATTTAGTTTAGAATGTTGTGAGTTTTTTGAGTGCACATACAACGAATAGTTGAGGTACTGCTCACCCTTAAGAAGAGAAGGCTCAGGGGGAGACCTTTACACTGTCTACAATTTCCTGATCAGAAGACAGAATCAGATTCATCTCAGTGGTGCACAGCAATAGTATAAGAGGCAAAGGACTGAAGCTGGAACGTGGGAAATTACGATTAGATACAAAGAAAAGATTTTTAACCTTGAGAGTGGTTAAATACTGGGAAAGGGACCCAGAGAGGTTGTGGAACCACCATCTGGGGAGGTGTTAAAGATCTGACTGGACATGGCCCTGAGCAACCTGATCTGACTTGCCTTCTTTGGCCATGGGGTTGGACTAGATGACCTCTGGAGTTCCCTTCCAAGCTAAATTATTCTATGATTCTATCATGTTAAATGTACAGATATACAGATATATAAAACAAAAATACAGAATTTAGTTACTCAAAAAATCAAATATTGAATCTAGTGTTAGGGGAGGAGGAGATTGAGCATTATTATTTGAAGTTATATGCTGTGCCATGCGTACAACCAGGTGACAATTAAAAATTTCAGAGACACTATAAATCATGAAAACAAGTAAGAATTAGCAAGATCTTTCGAAGGAGAAGAGCACAGGCTTTCCAAGTATAGCTTTTTAAATGGCTTATTGCTTTTTGGACCTACATTTCCCAAAAAAAACTATCAAGAAGGATTTTAATGGGATTTGAGAAACCTGCACTCTAAACGTACAGTTCATCTCAGCTTGTCCCACGTACTGGACCCAACTGGAGGAAGATAAAACCACTTAAAATCACACAAGTAAGGCTGAGGATAGCTAACATTCTTTTCTGATTCATACCATCTAGCCAGAAATTCAGGTGGGTAGCAATGTTGTCTTTATTCATGACGTGAAAAAATAAGACAAAACTCTCAAGTTTGCAATGTGTACATGATTTCAGTCATTTTACTCTTAAACATACCTGGGTAGGACAGGGAAGCGATTGCATTAATATGCAAAACCAGACAGATAAAATATACATTTGAGAACTAAGTTTAATATTCACTGCCTTAGTGAGTGAAAATAAATCGTAAGTCCCTACTTCTCCATCCAGTAAAGTAGTATCTGCCTACATCTTTTGTAATGTGAAGGAAATTAAAATACTTAAATAACATAGTAAAGAAAGGAAATTACTAAATTATAGGTTTTGCTATTAGTAACAATAAAGCCACTACCTGCTGTTCAGAAAAGTAAAAAATTACATTTAGTAAAGGTTATTCCAAATGTCATAGTATTAAAGCATAATTAAAATCAATATAATAACAGGCAGATAAACAATATTATCCTGCATTTCTTTCATTTTGTCTGCTACAAGACAAAATAAATTCCCCAAACAGCTGCTGTTGGACTGGAAATATTTTGGCAATTTTTACTATCAATGGATCAATATTTATAGGAAAATATTTTGTATTTTGAGGGAGCAGTCTCCTGGGCTATCACTGCGCTTTTAGCGCTGCAGATGTCTCTGAATGTTTCCTTACAGCCAGTTGCTGTAAAAATAAGTATATATAGATAGAAGTACTGCAAGATGATGCAGAGTTATAGTACCTCAGGCACTAATATTTTATGCACTTTTTAATGTTATATTTAAAAATTTATGAGCATCTACTCTGCTAACCAAGTCCATCTCTATTCCTGGGGGTTAAAGTGTGGCTTTATATACCACAAGTATTCCAGGTGAGTTGGTTTGAGAACCTAGCCATGAAGGGAAGAAGCCTGTTTTCAGAATCCCAATAGGGGTATATCATGTAAGCTGGAAGTAGTAGGTTCTACTTTAATTCCTTAAATTAAGTGCTGGAAAAAGCATTGCTTCTGTGGTCACTGTGATACCTGAGGTCAGCTGGATGATCTGAAGATGCTTCTCTGCTTGCAATCTATTAATGTAAGCATGGTTATTTGATTGAGAGTGTCCAACCAAGGCAACAAATACAGTATATGTAACAATCAGGAAAAAAAAGCAGCTCAGTGAACCAAGAGTAGCTTCCAAACGTTAGTTAAAAAAAAAGTGAAAATAGGCTAAAGACAGACTAATAGCATAGCATGAAACCTCCTGTAAGTATTGGTTTTTATTTAAGTTCCGTATTTGCCATTAAGCCTTTCCTTATTTACGAAGCCTTTCCAAAGTTTGATTACTCAGCCATTTACACAGAATTTGTAATGCACAGAACTTACAGCAGTAGTTTACTGCCATCTCAGAAATGGGAAAACAAAGGACAGAAGGGTGGTGTGAAACTGTGCTAGCTTTGAGATGTATCCCAGTCCCTTACTGGTACCTAACCACTTCCTCCACCTTCACAGAATACATTCTAAGCCATCATGTGATGTAGCGACAAAATGCAGAGGTGATAGCATGGCAGAATGATTTTTGAACGTGCTTCCCCAAACCTTAATTTAACCTTCATTAGCAATTATGAATTGGTTGATAGCTGTAATTCAGTAAAGCTTCTGATGGAACACAGTTTCAAAACATTAGCAGTAGGTGATTTGTATTTAACATTTACTGTACTACTAAATCGCTACTATTATATTAAAGGTGTGGTAATTTATCACAACACAATTAGCTGAAAACCCTGGCAATATAAAGTAGTCCCACTTCAAGACACTAAGAAAACTCAAACTCCTACTGAGATTTTATTTTATTTTATTTATTAAAGCAATGTAAAAATTCTTTTAAAAAATCACATGTAATGTCTGCTGACTCCTTAACTCTTTTCTAGGAAGACAGAAGATAAAAGACATGTCCACGAAGAACCTAATCTAACATCTCAGGCTCTTACATAATCTCACATCCAAACATGCAAGGATCACAAGTCAGAATAAATGAGAATAAGAGTTTGCAGTACTCATTTTAACACAGTGTCTAGTACTTCTAACAAATGCAGCCATCATCTGTAATATTACATATGCCTATAGCAATATATGGCCATGTACATCTATTTAAAATAAGAAATTATGAACACTCTGAGCTATTTTGTCTTCACATTATACTTATCCATAGCATCCACAGCATTTTGCTTGTGTACTCCAATGAATAGTAATTGAGTGTCCAAGTACTTTCAAAGCCTAAATTACCAATGTGTCACCAATTAAGCAAACATCTTCATGGCACATTCAGATAAAAGTCCATATTGCTACAACTGGAAAGGAAAATGAGGACTATATAATGAAGTGCAAATGTATACACTTTGGTTATCCTGCTATAGTGTGCCAGCTGATGCTGAAGCAGAATGTCTTGCTCTACTCAAGCATCAGTTTCCATATGCAAATATTTTCATTGTTGTCAATACCTACACAGTGAATGTCAATTTGAACATCTCAAATGTGAGTGGGGATACTGTACAAAATGAAGAGCAGACCCAGAAATGATAGTGCTTAGAGTCTTAGAAAAAGCAACAAATAAAAAAAGTATATCTAAAACTAGAGTATTTGCTTGTGACTTAAAAGTCACTGTAGAAATTGTTGGCATTCTCATTCAACCATATATATTAGGAAGCTGATGAGATACAAGCTATTTTTTTGTTAATTTGCAGAAAGTCCCCATTACAACTCATAATGAGTTCAAAATGAGAAGTGTTGATGGTATTATAATGCTACATAAGGACATGAAGTTCATAACTAGGTATTCGATAAAAAAAACAGAAAAAAGTTGGTGAAGTAAGCCAGTGAAAGTGCTTGCTGACATAGATGTTGTCGCTATACCAAAGACTTGCTAGCAAAAGGGAGGGGAAGTTTCTAACTGAAGACTTAGTACAGAACTATGCTGAATGGCAGGTTCTACCATGTCTTCATATCTATCCAGTAATCTTCTTCAATAGCTGAGGCCACTCAAATCATAGCTCGACAATTTTTGTTTTTAAAAAAAAAAAGTCTTTTGGAATACAACCATCCACTTCCAGAATAATGACTAATAATGTCCAGAGGAGACATCCCCTCTCCTCCCAAAATTATTTATGAAAGCAAGATGTAATTTATGACATTGTAGTACAGACTAACTAATTTCATTATCTCCATGTAACAGTGACAAAATATATAATCCATAGGACTGTTAGGTGTTATGGTTTGCGAAACCCACAACAATTTATTGTCGTTTAGATGATCATTCTATCACCCGATGACCCCTCTCCACCTGAGAAGGGGAATCAGGAAAAAACAAAGAAAACCAAGGGTTGAAATACGAACAGATTTAATGGAATAAGACTAGATAATTAACAGTAATAACACTAAAGAACCAACATTGATCCCAATACCAATATAAAATATACAAGGATTATACTCAACCAATTATACCAGTAGGAAGCTGTGCACTCCCAGCAGTGGACAGCAAATGTTGGACACTGCGAGCGCTATGGCTTCGGGAGGAAGGGAAGGCCTGAGGCGTCCGGCACAGGGGCAAGAAGTTCTCAGGATCACAACCATCATGGGAGAGAGAAAACTCCTTAGCAAACTTTCTAATTTATATTGAATGTGACATTCATGGTATGAAATAATCCTGTTGGACAGCTTGGGTCAATTGCCCAGGTCTCACTTCTCCTCATCCCTGCACCTGGCTAACTTGCAAACACTGAGACATTGAAACCCACACACCATAGCTGGCTATAAAGTAAATATTTTCACAAATTCAGATGCTAGACTCTTCTAAAAGTGCAGCTTTACCAAGCATTAGAAAAGAAATTAGTCCTGTGTCACTCAAACCAGGACATCAGGTATAAAGGTAAACCAAACAATAGGACAGGCCCTGATCAAAATTCCTTTGCAGTGCAGGGGTATTTTTAGACAGAACTCAGAAGGTCTCATCAATCTCTGACAACGGTAAGTAGCTGGCTGATTGAGATTCAGAGTGGGTAAGCTTGTACACCTGAAAACTTCCAAGGGAGAGATGTGCCTTTAAAAGGCAATCTAGAAATTCTTCTCAGCAAAGAATTTTATGCTGGGACAGTATATTTGATGTCTCACTGGTGGCAGATAAGCTATTAACTGCCCTCTGGTAAGCTCCTTGAGCAACACCCTCCTTTCACCTCTCAGCAATGAAGGCAGATGTTTGTGATTGCAGTTTAGAGCACATTTGCAGTCAAAGCAGAAGTAAACCCAGATGACAACAAAAAGCCATGGTCAGTATGTAAACACAGTGAGAAAGGTTTAAAGTTCCCTCCAGATAAACCCCTGGCACAAGTGGGACAGAATATTACCCCAGGCAAATTAATGTCTCATCAACACAAAACACATTGCCAAACATCCATGTACATCCAGTCATTTGAAAGATGTTCCGTTCATCAGACTCTGCTCCAAGGTAATACCCCTTGCAGTTACTCCACCAGAGTGCCTGACTTGGCCTCTGTTTTAGCAATATACTTTCTTAGACAAGATAGGTAAACATCAAAACAGTACGTAGTTTGTTGATAAAGAGAATTCAAAAAAGAGCGTGCAAAGGTTTGTGCTTCATAGACTGCTTCTCACACGCCAGACCTACGATGCCATCCGACTTTGCCAACTAGCCTGCTGCTCTTTCTCTCCTATGGCTGAGAGTGGGCCACATGCCCACAGGAACCACAATTCAGGTCAGTGGGTACTTTCCAACTAAGGGAGGAGAACGTGCAGAAGAGGCCACTTCTGCTCCCAGAGAACAGCCAACTGACCAGACATAACAGAGGAAAGGGCGAGTGGAAAAAGACAAAGGAATCAAGGCTGATGAAAGTTACAAAAGAAAGCAGATACTGAAATACCATCAAGATACAGTGGGTGGTAGATTTAAAGAAGTAAGAGTAAGAAGAGAGAAGCCTCTCTGAAGGTAAATTTCTCAAGTAGGATTCATCTTATTCAGCACTAGCTGTTCACATGTCAAGTACTCATCCTAAACTACCTTGGAGAAAGGTTCTTTAAACTGTTTACACTATAGAAGCATCTGGGGTTTTTTCTCCCTTGAATATCCAGGGAGTACAGATGCCTTTTTCAGAATTTGACATCTGCACTTGAGACCTCTGGGGAGGAATCAGCCCTATAACTGGCTAGAATGCATACAGTGTTGTTGATGAGAGGAAAAATATAGGATTATACAGAGTATCACTTTGAATTTGTGCACAGTTTTAGCCAAATGTTTTTACACTCTTAACTATATCAAAGGAAGTTGCTTTTGTTTTTTTCTTTTTGTTGGGATTTCATTTTTCTTATTTCCCTATTCTGGGAGAGGTACAAATATGCTGCATAATTTTGAGACACGAAAATATGTCTCAACATCAAAATACATCTTAACAGCTACTGGAGCTATGCAGGTATTCTTATTGTTTGGTTAATAACCAATTAGAATAACCTTTAAGCTTTGCTACATCTGGCTTTCAGACTGTAGTAATTGGTTTGGTCACCTCCACATTCCAAATAAGCCATTTCCCTTTGCTGTATTTTGAGCTTTTTCAGCTATTTTACTATTTCATCCTTCAGGGAATAAGGCAGAAAACTTCAGGCTAGCATTTTCTGCTCTGTTCAAGGTAACCTACATACTCACTGCAGTAGCCAATTGATTGTCAAGCACTTGATACACAGACATGTTTTTTCAAGGTCATTCTAAACTTGCAGAGGTTTAACCTTCTGCCAATTTAACTAGAGGAAAGTGGAACAACTTTTGTCTAATAAGATGGTCTACCCTTGCAACATTTAACAGTGGTAAATATGACCCTTAGGGTCATATTTTTATTGATACGGTGAGGTCAGAATCTTATCTCAGCAAAAAAAGTTTTGTCCTTAAGTAAATTGAAAAAGTAGGCCATCCCCCAGACATCTTCCCTGTGAAACGGACAAGTATCAGCTAGAAAACTCAAGATGGTATGGATATCACAAGACATCTTTCCCCCTTCCTTCTGAAAACTCTGGGGAAAAAATAGACAAAGGAATCAGAAAGGAAGTAAATTTGTATCAGTAGGTAAAACCGAGGGAAAAATACACATACATCTAGTTTGTTGACAATACTGTTTCTGGACAAAAACAAGCACTGAAGTTTTTGAATTGTGAAGGATCCAAAAATATGGCTGAAAGTGAGAATGAACCATCCCCATGGTTCACACAATGTTTGCAACAGGTTCCTCTGTTTCTGTAAGATACAGCCATTGCATGGTAGCATTTCTAGGCAATATGTACTGAAATACATTTACCTGTTTTTTCCAGTCTCACAGCTGTAACTAATAGTTCTTAATGTTATATCTCTCATACAGTATGCATGTGCTCTGTTTTTGCAAGCAATTTTTATTCTATAACTCACACTCTGATACGCTCCATAAATTCACCTCTTTAAGTTGGACAGCAAGTGCCCATAGTGCTGATATAATTCTCAACTCAGTTTTAGTTTATAGAGCAGATCCACTTTATTTCCTCTAAAGATAGGTTCTAATTGGTTTTCTCTTTAATTGCTCTTTAATTAATGACATTGTTTCACACCCATTGCAGCATTTCTGAGAACAGTTATATATTTATGTTTCAAGCACAGCTTTGCAGTCTCTTACTATCAGTTCATGTGTCTTTGAGAAAAAGAGCATATCTTTTCCGCTCCTTCCAAGCACTGCTAGATTTTCCAACATTCTGAGATTTTTTTTCACCTTTCTTTATAAAAAGACTGCAATGTTTAAAAGAGCACTATATGCTAACAATCATAGTTAGATTAAAACTCGGTGCTGATTCATTCTATTTGTAACACTTGAATATCGCTAAAACAAACTCAGAAAAGTCGTCTTCTGTTCTTTCATATTTGTCCATACACTTCATGAGAGTTTGTGCCCAGCTATTTTCCACCTGGAGTTAGCTAAGAGTACAGTCAGTAGAAACTTAATTCATATTCCAAACAGAAGCACTCTGGCAGAAGCAGAGAATAATAACATAAAATTTACATTTATAAGTGCAGTTAGGGAGAATATATACAAGGCATGCCAGAGGACTGAAGTAGAGTATGCTGTTCCATCCACACCCAAAGGGGAAAATAATCATGGAGGTGTACAATTCACCTATTTTTGACATGGAATTTGTGTAGAAGTGTGAAAGCTAAGGTAAGTAGCTTTACTTTGCTGTCTGACTAAGACAGAAATACACTTTGTTGCTTTTGCTTTACTTGAAACAATTTGAACAAATTGAGCCTAAAAATCTGCGTGCAACTGACATTTGTTGGAACAGAGTTTAAATGAAATGACTACTATAGCAAATATGATGAAAGAGTGTAAAACGAAAACCAGAGTACAGTTACATATTAATGAAGTGTTTGGGACAAATTCCCCTTTCTGGCCCTTATAACATAATATGAAGTGCTACAACACAGCAAAGTTTGGGTTTTTTTTTAATGCATTTTTCTTGACAAGAAGAGAAAGCAACAGGAAAAAAGAGCATTTTACTATCAAAGAAAGTTGTTCTGGCATGAAAGAGATGAAATTGCTATAGGGACTGCTGACCTATGTGAAAAATGAATTTTAGCCAACATCATACCATAAAGAGTAAGATTTGTAAACTCATCTACCATTGCACTGGAGAGATCAGCACAATGCTGAGAAAGCCAGCATGCCTTTGCCACAGATAATTAGATCGACATGGGTTTGCACTTCCAACTAGTGTTTGAGGGCATTCTCAGAAGAAATGTAAGCACGTGTAGAGGTAAGCAAAACGAAAATTCCTTTAACACCCAAGACTCCCATTTGACTACTAAAAATACAGAACTACTCAATCATGCAATAAGAACCAGTTCTATAGAAAAAAGAAATCTAAACTGACCAGAGTTAAATGACCAGAAATTAGCTACAGGTTAATTTTTTTTTTTTTTTTTTTTTTTTTTTTTTTAAGTTTGGGAGGGT